>NIVC01000905.1:372500-374161 GCA_002269645.1 Macrostomum lignano | reverse complement strand
CAGCAGCATGCCGCTGCCCCTGGCATAGTAGCGAACGATCAGCTAAATCCCAGTCGTGAGATAAACCGACTGCCTTTCTACCATCCAGGAACTGATTCTTTTCGTCGAGTACAAGTGGTACACGTCCATTGTAATGAAATACACAGGTGCTCCGGATGATGCAGAGTTTCAATCTTCACTGGCGAGTCCAGAGACTGCCTCGAGCCGGCACTGAATATGCCATAGTTCCTGTAGAATGTCTGCTCTTCCTCTGGCCGACGAGATCCGCTAGGAGACCGTACGGCATGGACTGAATGATAACCAACGGAACCAGGGGGGCCGTAGCCCAGCGGTAGCCCAGCTGCTCTGGTGTGCCAGCGACCCAGGCTCGATTCCAAGTGCAGCCACATTAATTTGGAGCTGAATTGGAATTTCGGCTTGGCTCGCTTGTGCAATTAACGGCCTTGAGAGCCAACCCCCCAAGGCGAAGTGAAGTGTACATGCCTAATGATAATATAAAGTTAGGGCCGCTGTACACTCCTGTGTGAGTGTGTGCCTGCGTAGCGTATCGCGCGCTTGTATGCCTGCTCAGGGAGTCGGCGGAATGGGCAGTAATGCCTCTCGCCGGTTGTGTGCCTATTGGCTTAAAGTGCGCCAGGGTGCACACAATCCCCATGCCTCTAAAAAAAACCAACGGAACAACGAACTCAGGCGGGTCGACTCACTGCTGACCAGTTGAAGGTTGACAATCGCAATCGTCACCTGATCTAACTCGGTCTCATTTAGCAGATAAATTGACGAGCCAGCAGCTAGCATTGTGTTGCAAAAGTACAAATCCGAAACTCGAAAGCCACATTCACGTCGTCGCTCTAAGTTCAGATTTAACGCCAGGGTGTCTCAGCCGATGAACGAAGGTCCTCGACGTGTTGATCATCAGGATGAGGAAGCCGACGAAACAAGCCAGCCAAAGGACTCTGAGTATCACATCGCGCCAGCTTGAAGTCACTCGGCTGATTCCGTGAGCTGTGCTCTCGGAGACTAATTCTCTGACTAAATTCGAAATAGACGGCCTGTTGCCCTCTTTCATGGTGTGCAATTCCATCAAGACAACACTGTAGGACTTGTCCGCTCTAGCAGCTTTATAGACTGGTACAGCTGCTCCGTCACACGCTATTATGCAAAATGACTCTTCTGAATTAATGCGATGCATTCCCCTTTGAATTACATTTGCTACCTGCCGGTCTGGCTGTTGACAGAGTCCACACGTTTATTATTTCTGCCATAAAACGATGTTTCAGACAGACAGACAGACAGACAGAATTCAAAGGGTTTCTGCTATTGCTTCAGTCAATAAGAATTTACTGTAAAAAAACTACCTATCTATAGATCTATCTAGCTGTGTATCTACGAGCTCGTATTTAATCTATCTGTTTATCTGTCTATCTGTCTATCTATCTATCTATCTATCTATCTATCTATCAATCCATCTATATCTATCTATCTATCTATCTATCTATCTATCTATCTATCTATCTATCAATCCATCTATATCTATCTATCTATCTATCTATCTATCTATCTATCTATCTATCTATCAATCCATCTATATCTATCTATCTATCTATCTATCTATCTATCTATCTATCTATCTATCAATCCATCTATATCTATCTATCTATCTA
>NIVC01000905.1:325000-367500 GCA_002269645.1 Macrostomum lignano | reverse complement strand
GGATATAATTCCCACAATAATCCTACTGGCTCATGTGGATACAATTCCCCCAATAATCCTACTGGCTCATGAGGATAAAATTCCCCCAATAATCCTACTGGCTCATGAGGATATAATTCCCACAATAATCCTACTGGCTCATGAGGATATAATTCCCACAATAATCCTACTGGCTCATGTGGATATAATTCCCCCAATAATCCTACTGGCTCATGAGGATATAATTCCCACAATAATCCTACTGGCTCATGAGGATATAATTCCCCCAATAATCCTACTGGCTAATAGGGATACAATCCCCCCAATAATCCTACTGGCTAATGAGGATACAATTCCCCCAATAATCCTACTGGCTCATGAGGATAAAATTCCCCCAATAATCCTACTGTCTCATGAGGATATAATTCCCACAATAATCCTACTGGCTCATGAGGATATAATTCCCACAATAATCCTACTGGCTCATGTGGATATAATTCCCCCAATAATCCTACTGGCTCATGAGGATATAATTCCCACAATAATCCTACTGGCTCATGAGGATATAATTCCCCCAATAATCCTACTGGCTAATAGGGATACAATCCCCCCAATAATCCTACTGGCTAATGAGGATACAATTCCCCCAATAATCCTACTGGCTAATGAGGATACAATTCCCCCAATAATCCTACTGGCTAATGAGGATACAATTCCCCCAATAATCCTACTGGCTAATGAGGATACAAAATTCCCCCAATAATCCTACTGGCTAATGAGGATACAAAATTCCCCCAATAATCCTACTGGCTTATAGGTATATAATTCCCCGAAAGGTACAAATTATTTTAGTAAAACATTGCCTAAAGGCATTCCATATTTCAGTCAGAGGTTTAACAGACATAAATTTTCAAACTTGGTCACACAAACCCGGACTCAAGCAGTTCCACCCCGTCGGCGGTGACCTTGTCCCTCCGACCGGAGCCTCCGGAGACGCGACACCAGCTCTCGCACTGCAGATGCGACACCCGGCCATCGCCGCCCAGCACCAGGTGAATATTATAGAACCCGCCGTACATGCCCGGTATAGGAAAATTCCAGCAATCGTTTAAGCCGGATGTCAGGTGAGATTCGAGCAGGACTCGAACTGGGAGCATACTGAGGTGACCTTTATCGGACAGACCCATAGATGCTTCTTTGATTAGGCCGTGGAAATGGCTCTCCATGGCGTCTAGCTGAGAGTTGTCGAGCTGTTCAGCTGGCAGGTGAAAACTTGGCGTCAGGGCTGCCAGGAGGTCCTGAAGGAAGGTAATTCGAGGGAATTATGGGAAATATAAGTAGGCGAATATTGAGGGACAATACAGATGGGAGAATTATCCCATAAACTGAGTTTTCTATAAGCTAATGAAAAAAATATCCCAAAACTGGGGATCCTAAAAGCTAATGGGAGAAATATCCCAAACCTAAGGATCACATATGCTAATGGGAGAAATATCCCAAACCTAAGGATCCCATATGCTAATGGGAGAAATATCCCAAAACTGAGGATCCCATAAGCTAATGGGAGAAATATCCCAAACCTAAGGATCACATATGCTAATGGGAGAAATATCCCAAACCTAAGGATCCCATATGCTAATGGGAGAAATATCCCAAACCTAAGGATCCCATAAGCTAATGGGAGAAATATCCCAAAACTGAGGATCCCATAAGCTAATGGGAGAAATATCCCAAACCAAAGGATCCCATATGCTAATGGGAGAAATATCCCAAAACTGAGGATCACATATGCTAATGGGAGAAATATCCCAAACCTAAGGATCCCATATGCTAATGGGAGAAATATCCCAAAACTGAGGATTCCATAAGCTAATGGGAGAAATATCCCAAAACTGAGGATCCCATAAGCTAATGGGAGAAATATCCCAAAACTAAGGATCACATATGCTAATGGGAGAGTTATCTAAAAATATGCGAATAACCAAAGAATTACCCCTGCACTTTGGCCTCTCACCTGTCCGCATCCTGGCACACTTTTAGCCAAATCCAGCGGAGTCCTGCCCAGCCAGTCCTTGGCGCACCGAGCCGCACCGGCTTCAACCAGCCGCTCGGCCACCCAGGCCGGGGCACCGGCACTGGCCGCATAGTGCAGCGGCGTCCACCCCGACGGTTCCACCTCGGGCGAGTCGCGCAATTCGCAGCTGTTCACCAGCGACGATTTAAAAGTGCCGGCATCGAAGGCGACGTCCCAGGATTTGCTTTTGAATGGCTGGAACAGCCGCAAGATGCAATCGGCGTAGGCGTCTTTCAGTGTCGACTTCAGGGTGATTCCCGACCAGTCCGGCATGATGGGGCCGCTGGAAGCTGCGAAATTTACTGAGCTCATAGCATCTCGTAGGCCTTAGCTGGTGTAAAGAATGAATCTCAGTAGATGTAGGGGCGAATCTCATAGGATACAGGGGCGAATCTCATAGGATACAGGGGCGAATCTCATAGGATACAGGGGCGAATCTCATAGGATACAGGGGCGAATCTCAGAGGGTACAGGGGCGAATCCCATAGTCGATACAGGGGGAAATCTCATAGGGTACAGGGGCGAATCTCATAGGGTACAGGGGCGAATCTCATAGGGTACAGGGGCGAATCTCATAGGGTACAGGGGCGAATCTCATAGTAGATACAGGGCGAATCTCCTAGCAGATAGTGACAAATCTCATTTAAGAAACATAGACGCATGTCATACTGGATATAGGGACGAATCTCAGCAGATACAGAGGCGAATCTCATAGCAGATTCAGGGGCGAATCTCAGTGGATACAGGGACAAAACTCATAGTGGATACAGAGACGAATCTCATAGCAGATACAGAGACGAATCTCATAGTGGATACAGAGACGAATCTCATAGCAGATACAGAGACAAATCTCATAGTGGCTACAGGGACGAATCTCATAGTGGCTACAGGGACGAATCTCAGAGGGTACAGGGGCAAATCTCATAGTCGATACAGGGGGAAATCTCATACGGTACAAGGGGCGAATCTCATAGTAGATACAGGGACGAATCTCATAGCAGATGCAGGGACGAATCTCATAGCAGATGCAGGGGCGACCTGCCAAATGGGGATGAAATAATCTTGAAAAACAGGATCCTAAAAGAAATTTACTAAATGAAAGATTTTTAACTGTCGCTTCGAGATATCAGATTTTTATTATAATTTTATCAGATTAATTATAGCAGGTTGTTCATTGGAATCGAAAGTGTTCATCTAAAGCAATAATAATTATTAAATTAACTACTAACAATAGCATTATTCGTGTGCAGATTTCACTATACTACCTATAATAATGAACGATTTATATATTGACTTTATTAAAAATAAACTGAACCACAACAAAAGGAATGCTAATCACAACAAATAAATATTTTGACAGCAACTCTCTAGAGTATACTACTCATATCATCGCAACAACAGTAATAGCGTTGGGGTTTGAACCGTAATGAAAAAGTCTGCATTCTGAATCAGAATATGGCAATCATCAAAAACCTGCTTATTGCAATAATTGTAATAAATAATTATCACTAAAGATTCTCTGCTGGCAAATCACTAGTTACTGAGGACAAAAACTGGAATATGAAGAAAAACATCATTGATAAACTAATTAATTCATAATTTGTGTCTTCTGCTGCTGAATAATCCATTGGACACTAAGTTCGTTTGAATGACAGCATAACTGAATATATACGTGTGTGTAGCATTCTAAATGAATATTAATCAGAAAAGTTAATGTAGCAATCCCAGGTTAAATAACAATGGCAGGTTCTGCTTTAACCTTGTTTATTTTTCTGAGTTGCTGCTTTTGTGCAACTGAAAATCTGGGAGGCTGGCTCAGCAGCTGAGGATCTGGGAGGCTGGCTCAGCAACTGAGGATCTGGGAGGCTGGCCCAGCAACTGAGGATCTGGGAGGCTGGCCCAGCAACTGAGGATCTGGGAGGCTGGCCCAGTAACTGAGGATCTGGGAGGCTGGCCCAGCAACTGAGGATCTGGGAGGCTGGCCCAGCAACTGAGGATCTGGGAGGCTGGCCCAGCAGCTGAGGATCTGGGAGGCTGGCCCAGCAACTGAGGATCTGGGAGGCTGGCAAAGCAACTGAGGATCTGGGAGGCTGGCCCAGCAACCGAGCATCTGGGAGGCTGGCCCAGCAACCGAGCATCTGGGAGGCTGGCCCAGCAACTGAGGATCTGGGAGGCTGGCCCAGCAACTGAGGATCTGGGAGGCTGGCCCAGCAACTGAGGATCTGGGAGGCTGGCCCAGCAACTGAGGATCTGGGAGGCTGGCCCAGTAACTGAGGATCTGGGAGGCTGGCCCAGCAACTGAGGATCTGGGAGGCTGGCCCAGTAACTGAGGATCTGGGAGGCTGGCCCAGCAACTGAGGATCTGGGAGGCTGGCAAAGCAACTGAGGATCTGGGAGGCTGGCCCAGCAACCGAGCATCTGGGAGGCTGGCCCAGCAACTGAGGATCTGGGAGGCTGGCCCAGAAACTGAGGATCTGGGAGGCTGGCCCAGCAACTGAGGATCTGGGAGGCTGGCCCAGCAACTGAGGATCTGGGAGGCTGGCCCAGCAACCGAGCATCTGGGAGGCTGGCCCAGCAACTGAGGATCTGGGAGGCTGGCCCAGAAACTGAGGATCTGGGAGGCTGGCCCAGCAACTGAGGATCTGTGAGGCTGGCCCAGCAACTGAGGATCTGGGAGGCTGGCCCAGCAACTGAGGATCTGGGAGGCTGGCCCAGCAACTGGGGATCTGTGAGGCTGGGCCAGCAACAAAGAGGAGAATATTAATTAGAATTAATCGCAAACCAGCAGCAAAGCTCAGGATTTAAAGCAGGTAACAAAAACAGGACAAAAATACAAATTAAATAAACAATAGATTGAACAGCAGTGATCTGGAAAACAATAAAAACCTTAAATTGTGCATGCCGGAATAGACACACAGAACCCACAAAGAGACTATTGAATTGAGAAAAGTCTATCAATCTATAAATAAATAAATAAATTCGCGCGCAGAGTGAGTGAATCAAGCGAACCAAATTCAGGAAAAAAGAACTGATCTGCAATTCTGCTGCTACATCAGCTATATCATATAGATTATCATTACTAATGCAAATACAATTACTTCAAAACAATATTATGCGAGTGGGACGATAAAATGGTTTGGTTTTTTGTAGTTTTTCTGCTGTCGGCTTCATTCAATAATTTTCACACCCAGACAACTCAAACATCCGGAGAAGCTCTCTTAAAAGCTCTCATCCTCACATCTGATCCTCCAGATTGCGGAACTGTTGCGTCATCTCTTCGAGAAGATCGTCGTAATCCTTGAGGATCTGCTCCTTAGTCTCCTTGTTGGGATCTTTAAACTTCATGGAGGACAACTTGTAGATGATATTAGTCTGGGTCATGCGGTCGCGAATGTCGGCCCAGGTGATCTTGTTGTCAGCCTGGGCGGTGCTCTCAACAGCGTGGCGAGACAAGTCGAAGAAGGCGCACATGTTGCGCATGATTCCCACAGTTTTGTAGAACGGGCAGTAGCGGTCGTAGCTGGTGTAGCCGTTCTGCTGCAGGAAATCGTCCTTGATCAGCTTGGCCACCTCCAGGGTGATTTTGTCGCCCTCGGGCAGGGAGCCTTTGCCAACTAGCTGGACAATTTCGGCCAGTTCCTCTTCGTTTTGGAGAATCTCTAGCATCTGTGAGTATCGTGATTAGAGGAGTTAATGAATATGACTGCTTGAGTCTTCTCGCAAAGCCCCAGCCCCCCCCCCCCTTTGGTTCGATTCCATTTTACAGATGGGTGCTGAACTGAAGCAATGCAGAGCTAAGTGTCTTGCTCAAGGACACAAATTGTTCCTAGTGGGATCGGGAATCGAACCCCCGACCTTCAAGTCATGAGTCCGACGCTCTAACCACTAGGCTATAACCTACAAACAATGCCTGTGAACAGTCCCAATAAAATGTTCGCCAAAAAGTAGTCAAAAATGGGGATCGGGGGTTTGATTTCCGATGCAAGACACTCAACTCTGCATTGCTTCAATTCACCCAGCTGTAAAATGGGTGCCAGCATTAGCTGGGGTAATTGAGGGCTGGGGACCCCTATATCGCCCGCTACTCAACAGTCGGCTCTCCGTCACTTTGCAGCCGTTTGAGTTGCACAAAATCCATTTCAAATCATTGATAGAGATTTACAGCATAATTTACCTTAGTTCTCAGCGGCACAAACTCCGAGAAATTCTTCTCATAGAAAGGGTCCAAAGCGTTGGTGTACTTGCTGTAGGAGATCAGCCAGTTAATAGACGGGAAATGCTTGCGCTGGGCCAGCTTCTTATCCAGGCCCCAGAACACCTGCACAATTCCCAGAGTAGACGACGTGACGGGATCGGAGAAGTCACCGCCAGGTGGCGACACGGCGCCAACTATGGTAACGGAGCCTTCGCGAGCTGGCGAGCCGAGACAGGTGGTACGGCCGGCCCGCTCGTAGAACCTGTTGAGACAGTGGACAAATCAGTTTTATGAAGAAATTCTGATTGAATCAGACAGACAGACAGACACACAGACAGACACTAAGACACTAAGACAGACAGACAGACAGACTGACTGACTGACTGACAAACAGACAGACAGACAGACAGACAGACAGACAGACAGACAGACACACAGACAGACAGACACAGGCAGACAGACAGACAGACAGACAGACACAAAGACAGACAGACAGACAGACAGACACTAAGACACTAAGACAGACACAGACAGACTGACAGACAAACAGACAGACACAAAGACACACAGACAGACACAGATAGACAGACAGACAGACAGACAGACAGACACACAGACAGACAGACAGACAGACAGACAGACAGACACACAGACAGACAGACAGACAGACAGACAGACACAAAGACACTAAGACAGACACAGACAGACAGACAGACAGACAGACAGACACAGACACACACAGACAGACAGACACACAGACAGACAGACAGACAGACAGACACAAAGACACTAAGACAGACACAGACAGACACAGACACACACAGACAGACACACAGACAGACAGACACACAGACAGACAGACAGACAGACAGACACAGACAGACAAACAGACAGACACATAGACACACACAGAGAGACACACAGACAGACACCCACCTGGCCAGGCTGGCTCCCAGGTAGGCAGGGTAGCCGCTCTCGGCGGGCATCTCGGCCAGACGGCCGGAGATCTCTCGCAGAGCCTCGGCCCAACGCGAGGTGGAGTCGGCCATCATGCTTACATTGAGTCCCATGTCGCGGAAGTACTCGGACAGGGTGATGCCGGTGTAAATGGAAGCCTCGCGAGCGGCCACGGGCATATTGGAGGTGTTCGCAACCAGGGCCGTGCGAGACATGATGGACTCTTCGCGACCGTCGATCTCCACTTTCAAGGTGGGGAAATCGCGCAGCACCTGCAGGGTGAGACAATTTGAGATTTAATTTGGAATTCATGTTTAAAAAGTACACCCAGATCTACGAAAACTCACCTCGGACATTTCGTTACCCCGCTCTCCGCAGCCAACGTAGATGATCACGTCGGAGTTGGAGAACTTACTCAGCGACTGCGAGATGACGGTTTTGCCGCAGCCGAAGGCGCCAGGGATTGCCGTGGTGCCGCCCTGGACGCAGGGGAACAGGGCGTCTAGTACGCGCTGGCCCGTTAGCAGAGGGTGGTTGGCCTGCTGCTTCTCCACAACTGGTCGGGGCTGGCGAACTGGCCACACCTGCGGTTGGTGTGAGCAGATAGATAGATAGATAGATAGATAGATAGATGGATAGATAGATGGATAGATAGATAGATGGATAGATAGATAGATGGATAGATAGATAGATGGATAGATAGATAGATGGATAGATAGATAGATGGATAGATAGATAGATGGATAGATAGATAGATAGATAGATAGATAGATGGATAGATAGATAAATGGATAGATAGATAGATGGATAGATAGACAGATAGATAGATAGATAAATGGATAGATAGATAGATGGATAGATAGATAGATAGATAGATAGATAGATGGATAGATAGACAGATAGATAGATAGATAAATGGATAGATAGATAGATGGATAGATAGACAGATAGATAGATAGATAAATAGACACACAGACGGCATACCTGCAGCATCGTGTGCTTCTCCCTAATGCCATCGAACTCAGTCTCCAGCACAACATCCTCAACAGTGTACTGGCCAGGCGGGGCAATGTAAGCCACGGTGCCCCTGGCCTTGGGGTGCATCATAATGCGGTGCTTCACCAGATTATTCTCTCGCACGAATCCGTAGATGTCGCCGCCGGTGATGTGGCCGCCGGTCCGGACGCCCTCGGCCGGTTCGAATTCCCAGCGCAGCTTGCGGTCCAGACAGGGCACGTTCACTCCCTTGGGGATGTAGATGCTGTCGCTCAGCAAGTTGATGGCCTGCGGTTTTTAGTAATGAACGGAGATCATATTTTTAAGCTACCTCCGATATGAAATCTCATCTTATAAGATTTTACAATATTAAACTCTCACCATGAGATGCTACAATTTGGAAACCTCACCCTATGCGATTCTAGGACATGGAAATCCCACCCTATGAAATTCTACATGGAAATCTCACCCTAGCGATTCTACAATATGGAAATCTCACCCTATGCAATTCTATGATTTGGAAATCTCACTCTATGCGATTCTATGATTTGGAAATCTCTTCCAATGCGATTCTACAATATGGAAATCTCATCCTATGCGATTCTATGATTTGCAATTTTATGATTTGGAAATCTCACGCAATGCGATTCTAAAATATGGAAATCTCACCCTATGGGATTCTACAATAAGGAAATCACACCCTATGCGATTTTATGATTTGGAAATCTCACCCAATGATATTCTACGAAATGGAAATCTCACCTGATGCGATTTTATGATTTGTGAAATCTCCTATTCGATTCTGTGATTTGGAAATCTCATCCTATGCGATTTTCTATGATTTGGAAATCTCATCCTATGCGATTCTAGAATAAGGAAATCACACCCTATGCGATTCTATGATTTGGAAATCTCACCCTATGGGATTCTACAATACGGAAATCTCACCCTATGCGATTCTATGTTTGGAAATCTCATCCAATGCGATTCTACAATATGGAAATCTCACCCTATGCGATTATATGATTTGGAACTCACCCTATGGGATTTTACAATACGGAAATCTCATCCAATGCAATTCTACAATACGGAAATCTCACCCTATGCGATTCTATAATTTGGAAATCCCCCTTTGCGATTCTATGATTTGGAAATCTCACCCTATGCAATTCTAAAATATGGAAATCAGACTTAACAATAAGGAAGTCAGACAGACTTCTATTCTAATGAGAGTCTGCAATACAGATTCTTATTCTATTAAGATTAAACAAATATTCTCATATAGTGGTGTCCAAAAACTCACACTAAGCAAACAGATAAAAGTACATTACTTCAATAAACAGTGGGACAGATCCGCACCTGCAGAGGCCGCTGGATTCCGTCAAAGATGGAGCCCATAATACCCGGGCCCAGTTCCACAGATAGCGGTTTGCCAGTTCTCAGCACAGGATCTCCAACAGTAACTCCAGACGTGTCCTCGTACACCTGGATAGTTGCCATGTCAACTTCCAGACGGATAATCTCGCCTACCAGAGCGTCGTTGCCTACTCGGACAAGCTCGTGCATAGCTGAACCGGCCATGTTGGACGCGATAACCACAGGACCAGACACGCCAAATACATAACCATACTCTGACTCCTTCTCTTTATCTCCAACTATGCCCATATTGCGAAAATCTTTCTCCACACCAGTAGACATTGCTAATGCTTTTTTAGTTTCTGTTCAAGTTTAATTTAAATACAAAACTGTTGTCAAATTTATCTGTAAAAATAATATAATTAAAAAAGTTGAAAAAATGCAAACAAGTCTACTACAAGTACTATCAAATAACAATGAGAAAGTATTCAAAGAGAAATTGCACATACCATAATAAACATTTACGAGTACCTATTGGAGCATTTCATTGGCATGCCTTATTAACTTCTTTTATCTGAGCTATTTCATTGATCTAGGCAAGGATCTTAGCCTATGGCAGCAAAATGTGTTTTTGCAATGATTTACAACTTAAGGACAAAGAATATTATTATTGTGCATATACATTATGCCCTATGCAATATACAGTACATCAGTAATTGCATGATCTTAAGTACATGTATTGCATATATGTGTAAGGTATATATATGCTTGTACTCAGCAACATCAAAAAGTCGCCATCACAGAAGGTTCTTTCTGTGGTCGCCACTTTTGAAAGTGCAGGTAAAGCCTCTCATCTTTCTGAGTGACATAACTCAGCTACGCCATGGCGGACTTGAGTTTAGGAATGAAGTGGGGGGAGCGGTTTGCAAGGGTTGAATGGATTAAAGCTACACCAATCAGTTTTCTTGTAACTTTTATTTCAGAATAGTCCAAGAGAAACTGCTCACTGGCGCATAGAGTGGCAGCTTTACAATGTTGCTGAGTATAAATATATGTTGTATTTTCTTACTTATGACACAGAAAATAAAGTTGTCAACAATGGTGGTGCAGGTGGGGGCAAAGAGGGATTCTGCCCCTTGGTGACTACCATCCTACCCTCTAGGGGATGACCATTCCCATCCTTTTATGAAGTGACCCACTATAATTTTTAGTACGAGCTTGCTATGCTTTTTTGTAAGATTTTAGCATAATGCACTGCTCTAATTCTTGAAATTAGAGGGGGTGACAACCCAACCACTGCCCCCCCCCCTCCCATAATTGGAAGTGATGCCACTAGTTGTCAATTCAAAGTTTATTTAGAAAAAGGAACTGTTTTGTTACTTTTTAAATAAACTAAAGCTTAACTAATCATGATCCTAGTCATAACTAAAAAATTCTAGGAACCATTACAAAAAGTTTTTCTTCTACATTTCTAAATATAACAAGTATATAAATAAAAAAGTAGAATATTTATAGTAAACAATTAATTAAACTGTTTTAAAGAGACGGATCATCATTTTTAAGTCTATGGCTACTATTATTTTACTTTTCTAATATCCTAGTCACAACATCTTAAATGTAATAGATGTCTTCCAATTTTTCAATGAATGAAATTGAAAAATTTAGTTTTATCTTGGCTTTATCTTTATTGTATTCAATAAAAGAGATTTCTATTGTTCTTTTGTTAAAGTTTTAAGGCAAAGGCTAAAAGTATTAAAAAGTAATAGTTAGTCAAAGTTATATATTTTTGCATATGTTTTGAGAAAAATGTTGCTTATTTAAACAAAAATGCCATAAAACCCTTATTTGGCAATTAGGAATATTATATTTCAATAATTATAGGCATATTAAATAGAAGAAAGATTAAGCATGACTTCTATAGTCTGGATCATGCTTGGTGCACACCTGAACAAAAATTGAATAATGACAAATGCATACCAAAAAAATTGTGCATAGGCCTACCCATACTCTTAATTATAGGAGTATTTATTTATTGCAACAATAAATGGCCTTTTTTGTGTTGTGATAGTTAATGACCTTTTTGTGCTGTGTAAAGAATATTTTTAGCAAATAATTTGCTTTTTAATCTTTTTTGCCTATACTGGGCTATCTTTGGTAGAAAATTGATAGGTAAAACATTTATTTAATTGCTATATTATAAGCTTAAAAACTGGAAAGCTTGAAATTTATGCTTAAAAATAAACTTTTTGGAATGATTATTTTTCTAGTTATAAGTAACACTATCTTTTTTGTGAATTTTATGAAGTGCATGCTAGGTATGCACGAATACCATTTTCTTAGGAGTCCTTCACACCAACTGTGCATGCCAATGTTTGGCATGCAAGGCTAATGTATACCTAAATTTTTAGGTGTATATTACATGATTTGGAGTGTGGCATGTCATTTGAGGGAGCTATTTGAATAAATCATAAGGGCCAAGCCTAAAGACAAGACATGCTTAAATTGTTTAATCTTTTATAAAATATGACAAAACATAAAATTTGTCATAAAATATGACAAAACAGAATAGACAAAAAGACTTTAGGGCTTTTTTTAAATGTTACCAAATAAAATCCTAGAGAACACAAATAATGCCTAGAAAATTAGAATCTAAGTTATATCTATTCTATGCTACACTATACTATAGATCATATAATATAGGTCTATGCTTTAAAATTTAGGTATGCATTGGCTTTGCATAGGCCTACCAATAGTAAGGCATGCATAGTTGGCATCCTAAGATCCTAAGATCTTAGATCCTAAATCCTTTCTTAATCCTAAGATTAAGAAAATAGTATCTATGCACACATGGCATGCACTTAATAGAATTAAGTGGAAGAGTTAGTATTAAGTAGAAGAGTTAGTAGGCCTATTAAGTGGAAAAAGATTGAAAAGTTTTTTAGGCCTAATGTAAATTTCAAGCTTTTAGATTTCATTTTCAAGCTGATAATAAAGTATTTAAACAAATGTTTGTAAATATTGATTTCCATTATAGAAAGTTTAGGCAAAAAAGATAAAAAAAACAAATAATCTGCCAAAAAGAATTCTTTATATAATACAAAAAAGTCATTTACTGTTGCAACGTAAAAAGTTAGGCCTATTTATTATCACAATAGCATCATGGATTTGAAAAGCGTAGGTGTGCACTTAAATTTTTTTGATATCCATTTATACATAAGCAACAGTCAGCCAAATCAGCCAATCCAACCAACTAATTTGGCGGCTAACCAAGGTAAGTTGCAACTTGCAACTATGTCCACCCAAATAAATACCTAAGTAGCCTAATACTAAGTCAATAATGAGGCATTTTGCCTTTATAAGACAGTCATATTTACTCCTGCTGTTTACCCAAAGTTGCGTTAAAGCATGCTTTAGGGTTTCTTTTACATATAAGTTGCATTTTTGATTTTTTGGCTAAAAACTAAGTTGAATTTTTTGTTAAAACTAATTTGCATAGCTGATCAAATTTTGGAGGTTGCATATGTATGTATTTATTTGTAGGCCCTAACTATTCACATTCAATTTTTGTTTAAGTGTGCACCAAGCATGATCCAGAGTCCAGACCAGACTAGGCCTGTGGACTATGTTTTATACTTTTTTGTTAAAATTATAAATGTAAAATGTATTTAATAATTATACTATCTATTAAACAAAAAAAATTAAAGATATACTAAAATGATAAAAGCATGATGAAGATAAAGGCTTGACCGCTTGATAAGCATTCCATACACCAGGTTTGTGTTTCCCAGCGGCAGCATGCATTTAACACGATCCAGGATTCTAGAGACCAGAGTAGGCCTATATGGCTACTACAGGTCTATGTCTATATAGTATACCATCTATTGGCTAGGCCTAATATCTATGCCATGCCTATCACAGTGAATTAACGAGATAAAAAGCTAGAAGCATGCTTATTGGGCTAAAAATTAAAAAGCTAAGCTTCCAGTTGCATTGCATTAGCAGTAGGCTACTATGATTCCTGTCTACTAGTACTAGGCCTACTACTACACTACTCTACTAACAAAAAACAGCATGATATCCATTTATACATGTTAAGCATGTTAAGCGCCGGCAAGCAGCATATTTTTATATCGACGAATATGCATATTTTATCTGTCTATTCACAGTTTAGTAAAATTTTTGTGGTGTCGCTAGGCCCTAGCAATCTAGCATTATTACTTTGGGGGGCGGCGGGGCAGTGATTTTAGTAGTAGTAAGTTGGCTCAGGCAAGAAGCCTGTTTGGCCAATATATTTCTATGTATTTAAGATTGCTTCAGGAATAGGAGACAATATTTTAGCACTAGTTATTTAATTATGATTAGTACGGGTTTTGCAAAATGGTATTTGAAAGAACGCGGAAAAGTTATTAACGATACTTGGACGACTAACGAAGCGAAAGAAAAAGCAAGGAGTTAAAAAAAGTATTGCAGTTAATAAAAGTAAAAACGAAAGAAAAATGAACAAAAACGAACTTCGAAGGGACTTTACGTTAAGCGAATGACGACGATTTAAATAGGTATTAGATAGGAAACTAATTAAATACTAATTAAGTGCTAATTAAGTAGGAAATTAAAAATGGGAAAGGCGGATTTATTTCACTGCTGATATGTCTGTTTCAGTTTGCATAACTGTTTTAGCTATTCATGACTTCATATATTTTAGCTACACCAGTGAGCTCTTTTCTGACTCTTTTTTCATTTGTAGCATATCCTAACTTGTGTACTTGCTTGTCATTTAGGAGGTACTGACAGAAGTATTTTTTCTGAACTTTTCGGTTTGTGGACATTCGGTCAAGTAGTGTAGGATATCGGAACCATTTCTCGCTCCACACAGTCTACATGGTTCATGAGAGAAAATGTTGGGTGTAATTTCGCATTTCAGTTTTAGGAGGGTTGTTAGGAATTTTTTGTTTCTAAAAGTGCATGGAAAGTAATCTGAAAGGTCAGGCCTGCAGATTTTTTTGTAGAGATAGGCGTTTTTATAGAGTTTAATATGTTGCTGATTCTCTAGCTTTTGGCTAAGTTCTCTTTCTCTGTGTATCTTGAGGTGCTTTTTCACTAGGTATTTCTCGTTATTAAAGCTTTGGGAAAGTTTATCTTCAGTTAGTGCTTTTAAGTCTATACTTTCCAGTTTCTTTAGTATATTTGTTTTCCATGGATTTTTTTGGCTGGTGTTTGAGTAGAAAATTTCTAGTGTCGTTTGGCAAAGTTTTTGATGTCTAATCTTCAGCCAGTAGGTAAGATAGGTTTTAGCAATTCGTTGGGAGATTGGAGTAAGCTCAAGTTCTGATGATATCACACTGTTGCTAGCAAATTTTGGTAGATTGAGGAGATATTTGTAGAATTTCAGCTGAATGTTATCAATAGCTTTTGTTTCAGAAATGGTAGCCAGAGGGCCCCAGAGCTCACAGCCGTACGTGATAACGGGGGTGACAAGCGCGTCGAATAGTCTGCGGATGAGTGTGATGTCCAGGGACGTATTTTTTACCTTGTGGAGTAGGGAAAACATAGCTGAATAACCCTGCTTAGTTTGATGTTCAATACATTTTTTAAAGCTGTTTTTTGGTTCAAAAATAATTCCCAGGTATTTAAATTCATTTACTTCCTCTATTTCTTGGTTGTCGTAGATTATTTTTGTAGCAAAACTTTCGGTGTCATTTTTTTGTCTGGTACTGCCCTGCATAAACTTTGTTTTGCTTGCATTAACTTTCAAGTAGTTTTGCTTGCAGTAATTTTCCATAGTTGTAAATGTGTCTTGAAGTTCATCTTTGTTTTTAGCTAGAATGGCTTGATCGTCCGCAAAGAGCAGGATGAGTGGGAAAGCAGATCTCGTAAGAGAGCGCCTAGCGCTAGAGAGTTCAAGATATTCAACAATGTCGTCAATATATAGTTCAAAAAGGATGGTAGAGAGAGGGTTACCTTGAAGAACACCTTTAGATATTGGGATTGGCTGGGTTTCATCATCATCATCATCTTTCTTTAGAATGAAACAGGCATTTTTATGCATGTTCTTGATAAGTTCTGTCATTTGACCTTTAATACCTTGGTTATCCGTTTTGTGCCAAAGGGTCGGTTGATTTAAGCTATCGAAGGCTTTTTCATAGTCAACAAAACCGATAAAGAGTTCATTTTTGTTGTAGATGGACTGGTTTATAATGTTGTAAAGATTAAAACATTGGTCGATTGTGCTGTGATTGGGCTTGAAACCGTATTGGTATTTTGATATAAGATTGTTAGCGTATGCTAGGTTTTCAAGTCTGGATTTAATAATTTGGCAAAAGAGCTTGCCAAAAATTGGTTGAATGCAGATTCCTCTGTAATTGTTGGGGTCGGCACTGCTGCCTTTGTTTTTATAAATCGGATGAAGAGTATTTGTAATCCAACTAGTTGGAAAGGTTCCTTGTTTGAGTGCTTCGTTGAAAAGTGAGCATAGGAGGTCAGTAAGTTCGTTTTCAAGGTATTTGAGTGTTTCTACATATACTTTATCATGCCCAGGTGCTTTGTCGGTTTTGAGCTTTTTAATATGTTTTATAACTTCTTCTTTGGTGAATGGGGCATTGAAATCCTCTAAATTAGTCAGAATAGGGTTGTCAAGGTGAAGATTGTATGCTAGTCTAATGCTGCTGTCTTGTTCAGTTACAAGATTTTGAAAGTGTATGACAAATTTTTTGTCAATTGCTGCATTGTTATTGGGGCGGTTATGTGGTTTCAGTAATTGCCAAAGCTGTCTTGTATCATTTTGAATATAAGCCTGGTTGATCATGTTTTCTGCACACAGTATTGATTCATGTTTCCAAGAAATCAAGCTTTTTTCATATGTTTTTTTAAGCTGTATTTTGGATGCGAGGTTGCTACTTGTGGGGAACATCTTATATCTTCTGCTGGCATGCCTGGTGGCATTTCTCAGGTCTTTAAGAAATTGTGGCAATGCTGAACAGAGAGGGTTTTTTGTTTCTACTGTGATTTTACTTTGGATTTGCTGAACTTTCTTGCTTAAATTATGGATGAAAGCTGGGTTTTGCATGTCGAGATTTGGGATTTTATTCTCCAGATCCTTTAGATCATCTGAGAAGCAATTGATATGTTTTTCTTGTTGTGGGGTGGGTTTATCTAGTTTTCTTAATATCCGGAATTTTGTTCTTTGGTTATTGGTTGCTTGTTTTGTTTCTGTAATCTCTGCTGTGAATTTACATGATAATGAGAGTATAATTTGATTGTGGTCACTAAGGTAAGTATGGTTTCTTACTTTAAAGTCTTCAAAGTGCTCAAGTAAGTTGCTAGAGACAAAACAGAGGTCAATTACAGATGAACCAGTTTTGGAGATAAAGGTAAGTGTTCCAGTTGCATCAGATAGGGATCTACCATTGATTATATGCAAGTTATATGAGTTTGTGATTTGGTTTAATAATCTACCACTTTTACAGGTTTTTTTGTCTTGGCTTTGCCTATAGAGTGAGATATTTTTTGCCTTTAAAGTGCTTATTCTATGCAAATCTATATGATCAGTATTGTAAGTATGTGCATTAAAATCTCCCACCAGGATTATGTTTTCTTCAGAATGATGTGCATCAAGTATTAGTGCTAACTGTTCCCAAGACTCTTCTTCATAGTATTTTGAAGATGTTGGTGGTATGTAAGAGTTGATAACAGTGAAATTTTTGCTTTTGTCCTTTTTGTTTTTAAAGTTTAATGTCAAAAAATTGTTGTAATTATTGAATGACTCAGTCACATTGAAGTGTGTTTCTAGTGATTTTTTATAAGCAGTCAGTAGGCCGCCAGATGCCCTACCAGTAGAACTGCTTCCTTTTTTGTTTGCAGACTTTTGGAAAATTGTGTAGTTGTCACGCAATTTGTCAGTGCTGAGAAGCCTATCATTGCTTTTTGTGTCAATTATCCAAGTTTCTTGAAGGCAGAAAATATCATGCTTAAAAATTGGTTCAGCTTCTAACAATTCAAGCTTGGGAATCATCACTGAGTCTTTTATAGTATAAAGTCCTGTAATATTCCAACTGCTAATTGTGAAATTTTGTTTAATCTTTTTAATATTGAGTTCAGAGAGTTTTGATTTAGCATTTTGAGATATTTTTATGTTCCTATGAGTGATACTATTATTAATCAAGATAAGATAATCTCTAGTGTACTGAATCCGCTTCTTTTTAGTCCTATTAGCATCAGTAGATTTATTAATACATCTAGTATCAAAAAGGTCGGAAGTCAATGAAGTTCAAAAAGCTTTGATGAAGGGGACTCCCTTCTTATATGCAATTCGAATGTTTTTCTCACCATCTTCTTTCCGTTTTTTCAGCTCTTTGATGACCTTCTGCTTGTACGTACGTTCCTTCTCTGTTAGGTCGTTCTCTATTCTGACTCTTTGATAGGCAGAACCAGTTTCCCGCAGGTTTTTTAGGTTGCCGAAGAAAGCTGCTTTGTCACTTTCGTTTGCAAGGCAAACAACCAGGGGCCTCAACTACTTTTTTTGTACAACTAATTTCGCATTTGAATATCTGCATAGTTATTATCTTAAAACAAACCACAACAGGAATCGAAAATAAATACTTTTAATTTATAATTAAAGGGATCAAGTTGCCGTTAATTAACACTGCTTCTTGTTAATTTTGGCGAAAAGCATGAGAAATATTTTCAAAACTTTATCGTTTTAAACAGGTGGGTTGTGTAACTATTCTTCAAATTAATTTACTTTAGAAAGCATAAATAATGCGAATACTAATGCTAAAACTAATACAAATTGAAAAAATAATCATTAACGTATTTCTACGTTACATCTGTGTGTTTTTGATTTGTATACATGCGCGTACATGAATTGTCATTCATAAAGCTTACGCGTATTTCATAGGTAGATAAATACAAGTCAATGACGACTTACGGTGACTTACGCTTTTCATAACTTTGTTGTCAAGGTCGTCGAGAGATATTTCATGTACCATTAATGTTACATATGTGGCTTTAAACTTTCTGGAGGTAATTATGTACACACATACATAAAAATATCCGCTCTGTACTGCTGCTCTACCGTCTGTCTCGAAGCGGCCACCAACAACAGCCAGCAACAGCTAGGCCCTGCAGCGGAGGCAGCCGGTATGGCAGGAAGACCCCGCGATTCGGCAAGCGAGGGAAGAGCTGGGAAGGCTTCATTTGAGCAGGCGACCAACCCGCGGATCGAGGAGGCCTAGCGGCTGTCGATCTACAGTATCTGCAGCGTGAGAATTTTGCCGTTGATGACGCCCTTTCAGGCCGTCTCTGTCGCTCGGCCCGATGCGAGAGGTCGCGTGGCCTGCACTGGTCGGCCATCAACACTCTGACTGGAAAGCGGCGCATTCCGCTAAACCTGGCAGGCCGCAACTCTGCGGACGAGCGCAGGAACGAGCTGCGTCAGTTCTTCGCCGCCATTGTCAACGCGTCGCCACCCAGCCAGCTGCCAGACAGTCTGACTCTGCCGCCAGAGATGTTGTTGCCGGCAGAGGAGAGTTTCATCAGTCTAGCACCAGTCAGCACAGCCGACGTTGTGACGTCTCGCCCAAACATTCACCGGGCGGGAAAGCGCGCGCTGGGTCCGGACGAGGTGCTCATTGAGGCGCTGCGCGTTTACCGTGTGGCCAGTGAGGGCGCCGGAGTGATGAATGTCCAGGGTGCCAAGAGACAATATGACAAGCTAGTTGCTGTTGCGGCGAGTGTCGGCCTGGTGGTCAACACGCAGAAAACCATTATGCTTTGCGTGCCGGACGACATCGAGGCTGCGATTTTGTGACGAGGAGCTGATGGACAGGCGACGGAGCTCCCGCGTTGTAAGCAGTTCGTCCGCGAGGATTTGCGGCGTCGATCGCAGCGGGCTTGCCTAGGCTGCCTTTCGTTCTGTGAGGGCAGTCCTGCAGTCCGAGGCCCTACTCTATTTACTCGAGAATTGCTGTGCCGTCGGCGACTACAACTGGCAGACCACATTATCTGCGCCGAGACGTCCTGCCCACAGCCGGTGCAGGAGGTGCTACTGCTGACGCAGCAGAGGCATCCTTCCGGTGGGTCAGACCCGCACTCGGCGTTTCGTCGACTGTCTGTTGACTGACGCCGGCGCCCCGGATTCGGCCGGCGGCTTGGCGTTCGTTTGTGACCTGGCCCTGAGGCGCGCTATGACGCCGTATTTTGTTTTTGTTGCTGTTGATACACATGTGTACATGTGCATACATGTATGTACACCGAACTGAGGTAAAATTCGATTCCAAATCTATAAAGGCTGATATTCATAAAGCACGATCGTCGGAATGCATACATGCATATACATGTGTACATGTACACGAATGATCGGACAATTTTAACGAGACATTCAAATTCCCTTTTGATGACTGGGTAAAAGATTGACATAAAAATGCGACGCATACTGGTAAGATACTGCTAAAGATACACGTTTATGCAGCCTTCTTGCTACAAGACATTGCCAATTTTATGTAGAAGCTAGCTAGCTCTGGCTGTAATGAGCCTGTGTTTTTCCCATGTGCAGAGCTGGGCTACTGCGGAGGGGGTCTGTGAATGCGCGGGCCGATGCTGTACGTTGTACTTGCCCCACCTGCACCTCCACCTGCATCCTCCACGTGGCATTCAATGGCTGCTCAAAAAAACCCCGCTCCAATAGTCGCATGCTCCAATTTGGGGAGGGAGAGGGATAGAGAAACGCATTCCAGCCTCCCAATGCGGAACAAACAAACTCTTCCCCTCCCTTTCTCGGCCTCACCCATTCAATTCCTTGTCGTATAGCTCCCATGCAGAGCTAAAATTTACAAGACTTCCTCCCAAACTGGCCTTCAGAGCAGAGCGTTCGTTATTTCCATCTTTGCTTTCCCTATCACTGCACTGTAAAGTGCCATCGATTTTTACCTGTAGCACATCTTGTTGGCTCTCAAATCTTCTGTAGTGTCACCAGATTAGTTGTCAATTATTCCCTCAGGAAACTTCAAGCATGCGAGAGCGACCAACCGGTCAGCCGCCGATGCATGGCAACAGAAACGCTGCCCTGTTGCAAACGATCAAGTCTGCGGTGATCTCCGTTCTGTGCCTGCTGCTACTCGCTAACATCGCTGTGCACTTTCTGGTTTCACCCAGCGGAAAATCCAATTTGAACCAAACAGTAGCTGCAAATGGCGCAAAATTCACCGCCAACGAAAGTCAAAAGTCGTCGTTGACATCGTCTCAACAATCGAAAGCTTTGTCCAAATCGAACTGCGGTATCGACAGACGCTGGGCGAAGAACCTCAGCCTGGAGGAGTTTCGCTCCACCTACCGGTTAAAGCGGCCGCTGCTGCTGCAGTTCGAACGGGGCGCCGCCGACTGGCTGGTGCGCGACTCCGCCTGGTCGCTGGACCGTCTGGCCGGGCAGTTCGGCTCGTATGACGCCCTGGCCGGCAGGCCAGTGCAAATCGTTCAAAACGGCGGCCGAGGACAGGAGAGAGTCAATTTCGGGAGATTTCTGGGCGACATTCGCAATGCGTCTGCTGGGGAGAAACGGTGAGAATTGGAGGACAAACCTACATGTACAGACAGGGACCATAAAAATGGGGGCCGTGTGCACTTAAAGCCGTATTGTCACACAACCGACGGGAGGCATTACTGCCCATTTCGCTGTCTCCCCTGAGCTAGCTGGCGCACAAGCGCGCGGATACGTACGCAGTCATACGCACAGGCAAACAGTCACGATCACACACATGCATGTACATTTTACTGTGCCTTGTGGATCGGCTCTCAAAGGCGTTAATTGGTGTAATAGCACGAGCCGTTTAGCCCCAAATTAATTTGACTTCAGTTGAAATCGAGCCTGGGCCGCTGGCACAACAGAGCGCTGCGTTAGATCACAGGGCTACGGCCCCCGGGGGCGCGTCTTCGGGTGGCGCCAATTTGGTTGTTGAGAGCAGAGGGGTGCCAATGTTGCTCTGAAGGTTGGCGCTAAGTCAACGGACCAGGGACGCCATAAGTTTTCCTTGGCTATTGGATTAGGGCGCGCGGACCCAAACGCCCACCCCCACAGGTTTTACGCCCCTGCCAACAGTGATTCATGAAAAGTGGAAGCTAGCCTACTGAGCTCGGCCTGGAAGATATATCAATAAAAGGGCAGCATATTCAGACTCACCACAATAGCAGTAATTTTACTGCGATAAATGTAATTTCAGGTACATTTTCAGTCGAGAATTCTTTCAGTCGACTCACATGGACTCGACACTTAAGTTTCCATCAATCATGGCCTACAATGTGAGTTTATAATTAGTTTTTCATACACCTCTGGTGGATGTACATGCACCATTACTACTGCTGCTACTACTATTACTACTACTACTACTTTTCAAACCCTTTCTAGTCACGTGACCACGACCTCTTCCTATTCCTCGGCGGCAACAACAGCGGCGTTTCGTTTCACCGTCACGCGGACGCTTGGAACGCGGTAGTCAGCGGCCGGAAGCGCTGGTTCCTGTACCCTGGCGACAGGGCTCCGCCAGGCGGTGTCCACCACGCCTTCGAACCGGCCGACTGGCTGGCCCGGGTTCGAGTCCCCATGCTGACTAACGCGCAGCAGAAAGTGGCCGCGTTGATTGACGGATCTGCGGCGGCTGTGGAACCGCTGGAGTGCGTTCAGGTCGCTGGAGAGATTCTCTATATTGTGAGTAGTGCTGGTAGGGCACTTATTTGCATTTGGGTTGCATTGCGTTATACTCCGTGAGCCAACACCAGGAGCGGGGGTTTAACACCAGGAGCACCAGGGGCGCCAGCACCAGGGGCGCCAGCACCAGGGGCGCCAGCACCAGGGGCGCCAGCACCAGGGGCGCCAGCACCAGGGGCGCCAGCACCAGGGGCGCCAGCACCAGGGGCGCCAGCACCAGGGGCGCCAGCACCAGGGGCGCCAGCACCAGGGGCGCCAGCACCAGGGGCGCCAGCACCAGGGGCGCCAGCACCAGGGGCGCCAGCACCAGGGGCGCCAGCACCAGGGGCGCCAGCACCAGGGGCGCCAGCACCAGGGGCGCCAGCACCAGGGGCGCCAGCACCAGGGGCGCCAGCACCAGGGGCGCCAGCACCAGGGGCGCCAGCACCAGGGGCGCCAGCACCAGGGGCGCCAGCACCAGGGGCGCCAGCACCAGGGGCGCCAGCACCAGGGGCGCCAGCACCAGGGGCGCCAGCACCAGGGGCGCCAGCACCAGGGGCGCCAGCACCAGGGGCGCCAGCACCAGGGGCGCCAGCACCAGGGGCGCCAGCACCAGGGGCGCCAGCACCAGGGGCGCCAGCACCAGGGGCGCCAGCACCAGGGGCGCCAGCACCAGGGGCGCCAGCACCAGGGGCGCCAGCACCAGGGGCGCCAGCACCAGGGGCGCCAGCACCAGGGGCGCCAGCACCAGGGGCGCCAGCACCAGGGGCGCCAGCACCAGGGGCGCCAGTACCAAGGGCGCCAGTAATTTTTAGCTTGTCCGTTTGATCTAAATTTGCCTGAGTTTCTCATGCAGAGTTGAATCGCTGAATTTCACTATTGGCCTCAATTGTGCATCAATCGCAGCCCGAAGGCTTCTACCACGCCACCATCAACTTGGAGCCCACATTGGCCATCGGAATTCAGAATGTGAAGCCTCTTGGAGCAACTGAGACCGCCTTCTATGAATGTAAGTTCAGCTTTTCGTTGTGGTATATCCTCTGAAATAGAAGGCGTGAGAAGTACTGAAAGTTAATTAATTTTTTTTCGAACTTCAGTAAATGCCAAACCACCCACTGAAGCGGATGCTATCGCTTCGAAGATTCTCAAATCGATGCCATGTAAGTGCGCAGACTTAAAGAAAGTAGTTTGTACTGCTGTTCTCAAAACAAATAACGTCTAAATACTGCAGACAACACCGAAGTTCTGCACAAGCAAGCAATAAGCCGTAAGCGACAAGAAAAATTTCAAGAAGCGGAGAAACTTCTCGAACGAGCTCTGAGTTTGGATTCCAGTTTTCTTGTAGCTATGCTGGACTTGGCTGAGATTAAATGGAAATATGTAAGTCAGTAGTAGTAACAGTAGTAGTAGTAGTAGTAGTAGTAGTAGTAGTAGTAGTAGTAGTAGTAGTAGTAGTAGTAGTAGTAGTAGTAGTAGTAGTAGTAGTAGTAGTAGTAGTAGTAGTAGTAGTAGTAGTAGTAGTAGTAGTAGTAGTAGTAGTAGTAGTAGTAGTAGTAGTAGTAGTAGTAGTAGTAGTAGTAGTAGTAGTAGTAGTAGTAGTAGTAGTAGTAGTAGTAGTAGTAGTAGTAGTAGTAGTAGTAGTAGTAGTAGTAGTAGTAGTAGTAGTAGTAGTAGTAGTAGTAGTAGTAGTAGTAGTAGTAGTAGTAGTAGTAGTAGTAGTAGTAGTAGTAGTAGTAGTAGTAGTAGTAGTAGTAGTAGTAGTAGTAGTAGTAGTAGTAGTAGTAGTAGTAGTAGTAGTAGTAGTAGTAGTAGTAGTAGTAGTAGTAGTAGTAGAAGTAGTAGTAGTAGTAGTAGTAGTAGTAGTAGTAGTAGAAGTAGTAGTAGTAGTAGTAGTAGTAGTAGTAGTAGTAGTAGTAGTAGTTGTAGTAGTAGTAGTAGTAGTAGTAGTAGTAGTAGTAGTAGTAGTAGTAGTAGTAGTAGTAGTAGTAGTAGTAGTAGAAGTAGTAGTAGTAGTAGTAGTAGTAGTAGTAGTAGTAGTAGTAGTAGTAGTAGTAGTAGTAGTAGTAGTAGTAGTAGAAGTAGTAGTAGTAGTAGTAGTAGTAGTAGTAGTAGTAGTAGTAGTAGTAGTAGTAGTAGTAGTAGTAGTAGAAGTAGTAGTAGTAGTAGTAGTAGTAGTCGTAGTCGTAGTAGTACTGGTAAAGATTTGCGACCAAAAGCGCACTGTCACCCACAGTTCAGCAAGATCAAAGAAGCCCAAGCTCTGTACACAAAAGCTCTGGAACTCAACCCGAATCTCTGGGAGGTCTACGGCAAATATGGAGAATTTTTAGCTTACCAAACTGGCGAGCTTGAGACGGCGGTTGAGATGGTGGAAAAAGTGCGTGGGTTTTTATTATACATCTGAATGTCTCTGCGATAACACTTATAAATTTGCTAATTATAGTTGTCTATTGCACATGAAACTCACCTGCAGGCGACTCAACTCCAAAGCAACGAGCTGGTTCTATGGCAGCTTCTCAGAAGCATTCACGACTTTGCTGGTAATGAGACTGCCGTCTCAGCTGCTGACGTCATGATCGATAAGTTATCCGTCATCGATGATCAGCTGTACGATTTCTGATTTGTCGGGTTGCTGTAATTAAATGCCAAAATGTACTTTAACAAAATAAACCTGATGAAAGCGGTAGCTGGGTCAACAAGCGTCCAAGAGTCACTTGCGTCGCCCCAGAGTCGTTGCAGGTAACATCAGTAGAGTAGGAAGCAAGCGACGAGATGTCACGGCACAAGTCGCTAAAAAGTCGCCAATGAGTTTCCCGAGAGTGACACTGTGCAGCGTTTTATTGTCTGCAACTTTGAGGGCGACACAAGTAACTCATTGGCGCGACGGTATAGCGACTCTGGGGCCGTAGAGTATCGAGTAGCGAGCGCGCCAGAGTCGCTGTTGAGTCACTGAGTTGTGTTTTGAAGCGCATTTTCGTCGCTTGATGAACTAAAGTCATCTCCACGAAAGTTAAGCGCCAACACAACTATTTTTGAGCAAACTACTCTCTCGCGACTCTTTTGCTATTCTACAATTAACTCACGCGACGCACTTGTGACGCAGCAGTCGCCTCTCCGTCGCATTAGACGCGTTTGAGTCGTTAAAAAGTCACAGAAGAGTCGCCCCAGAGTCGCTAGGGTCACTGGAGAGTAGTTTGCAGCGGATCTTTTGCTATTCTTTTCACGGTTTTCATTTTAACGGGAAGCTCGTGAAGCAAATATTCGCTGCAAAATGCATTAGCAATGTAGGAAGCTTGTGATAGAAAGTACCCAAGGACAACTAAAGCAACGTATATACAGGACGCGACACTCACGTTTAAAAAAAGTTTTGAAAGCCACTTTAGATAAATATTTTGCTGGATACTACCGTTTTGCTATTAACACTTAATTATCTTATTTATCCTTCGAAGAGTTATAAATGGAGTTTAAGGCACGTAAATAATTTTAGATGGTAAGGCATACCTGGTACCTTGTTGAAAAAAATGGGTTGCCTTAAGAAAAGTGAAATAAAAAATTAAGTTAAGCCAAAGCCGCGAATGCTATTTTATCTTATAGGGGGATAAATTTCGAAGGTCCCAGGGGAAAAAAGACATTTCCACGTGCATCCATTCAAATGTGACATTGTTTGGAAAAGTGGCCTTCAAAACATTTACCATAGATTTAGTGTTGCGTCCTTCTACTTTAGTAGTCTGCTATACTGCTACTATGCTACTAGTAGTACGTGGGACATACTACATTCCCCCATTTAAGCTGTTTTTCAGTGTGGTGAAAAATACACATTTTCTGCTCTTATGTGTCGACTTCAGTTTTCTGTGCTGTCGATATTCAATCGTGATTTACCTTACGAGTTCCTACGGTCATTTTTTTATTAAATACTAACCAAAATTATTATTTATCAAACTGTGGTTCATACAAGAAGTGCTTATTTTAGCGAATAAGCTGCTTTAGGGCAAAGAAATCTCAAAGTAATGTTAGTTTAACGATGTACGGACTAAGATGTCAATTTGCAGTCTCAAAAATCAATAACGAGTATAGCGACTTTGGTAAAATTTAATTTAACGAAAAAACATTTCCTGTCGCTAAAATATCTAATAAAAGCAATTCTACGCTCGCATTATTGAATTGAAATAGTGCAGTTTCAATAAAAAAAGAAACTGATTTTGAATCTACGGATTCAGGTTTAACGATTTAAACAAAAAATTCTAATCCGTTAAAAAGAATTTGAAATGAAATTTAAAACAGCATGCAGATCTTTAGCAGTTTTTTAGTTATGAAAATACAGCTGACGTACAAGTACTTACACATTGAATTAAAAATGTGTTATTGTCTTCAGAAAAAACAATTTTCATCGGACACAAGCGACAAATCCAGCAACAACCAGCGCCGCTCCAAGACCGAAAGTTGAGGACCCGAGCACGACGGCTCCAACGAAGGTCACCCCTCCAGCAGCCAGAGCAATGCCAACTCTATCGCAGCCCTGCGACACCGTCTGGTCCTCGCAGTCCCTTAGTGAAATAGTAAAATAAATAATTGTGATATTAAAAAAGAGTGATAAAAGGTTAAACGCATCCAACACGGCAACAAATTGGCTTCGTACCTCCCATCCGTGTGCTTACAACACTGTCGTTTGCCGCAGAGGGGCTGTCTGGAGAGAGTGTTTAGAAACGAACAACGACAATATCATAGAGCATCAGATACTGCTTTTTCAATCATTTATCTAGGAATTCTCTGAGAGGTATCATTTCTACCATACTACATCGGAAGTAATTAATTTTTACTATTGTGCTAAGAAAGTGCCAAATCAAATGATCAACTCATGTATGCCCCCTCTGAGACAAGGACCGACCCACTGTAGTATAACATGACGTAAAAACTCCAAGTTCGTGCAATTTTTGAAGGCTAATGCACCGTGGAGACGGAAAATGTTTTTTCATCACAAAATCAAAGATTGCATTTGATTCTGGGGCAGCCAGCAATGAAACAGCTACGAGTTAATTATGTGACTAATAGCCAATAAGTTTGAATTCGAAAAATTGAAATTCACTTACGCCATCTGGCAATCTTTACAATTTTCCACTTCACAGCACTGACTCATGATGATCGTTTAATCAGTTAAACAAACCGAGATAACTCAGGCTTGTACTTCGAATTCATTTCTATATCTCCGTCTCAATTAGAGCTACTGTTTTTCTAGGGTCAAAACACGGTTGTACCTGGTGAGTCACTAGCTACGAGCGTACGTTCGAATTGCCTAGAACAATACTTCACCATAAAAACTAAAAATAATTTGCTGCAGATTTTTTCGGTTTCAAAAGTTCTTTTAACTTAACAAAACATTCCTGTGACAGGCTTGCGGTATATTGATTGTTTGAGTCATATATGACACTATAAGAGTCCCGTAAGACACGAAGTAGAGATACTTCTAAGCCAATCTTCTGTGGTACACTGGCATGCCTAGCAGCGTTGGCAACCAAGACTGCATCGCCAGCTCCTCGTACACAGTGAAATTCATTGATAATGACTGCTCGAACTTGCGCGGATTCGTCTGCGAGTACGTGGACCCGGAGGCGTCACCAGCGGTGGATTTCTGCAAGGCCAAATGGAAGCAGACTGAGTTTAGGCGGACCAGCTACAACCCGAGCGGCAAGTACTGCTTCAAGGATGTCCCGGTGGACACCCTGGCGCAGTGCATAATGGCCGCGACTGCTGATCGAAGCGCGAGGCGCGTGTTGTACAACACCAAGACGAACAAGTGCCGTCTGCTGCTGTTCACGGATGCTCAGGTGGAGCAGTGGATCGAGACTGGAGCCAACTGGGTCAAATACAGCCTTTGATGGATGATGAGATTAACTGTTTAATAACATTTCCGAAAAATAATGTTGGATTTTTCAAAGTACTCTTATTCTTGAAGAAAAACCTACTTTGCTATTGAAGTCTACGGTACAATGTGGTGGGACTTTAAAATAACAAATGAAAATATTTTGATGAAAACACATCTTTTCTAGAACTTTACGTAAATAAATACATAAACCCTATTATAACGTTTGTAACGGGTACTACAGTACATTAATCTTAAAATGCACCAATGAGAGGTTCACAACAAAAATTTTGTAGCTTACAGGTAAGAATATGTTTTGCTTTGATTTGCTCTTTCTTATATCGCAATAAAGTTAGAATTTGTTTCAAAAATATTGTCTTCAACGACTTTAATGTCCTTGTTACTCTACTAAAACATCGAGCAGTAGTGTAGTTAGCGATTTATAACCAAGTAGCTAATAATACAGCAGTAAAAAATGCTAATTCGCATCATTGTGTACAAATTACTCGTGGAGTATTTGCTCTCCAAAAACGAGCTGGGCGTAATACGCGCTTATGGAAATGCAATTGAGCACAAGCTGAAAGAAGAGCCAAACTATTACACTCACATTGTACTCACAGGAAACAACACTTTCTTCATTGTGTCCAATATTTTTAGAGGCGGCGTCTGCTTTATTTTTAGATAAGGAAAAACCAGGTTAAAATTCATCGTGTTTGTATTTCCCAGCGATAATGCCGTCTCTCTCATAGTCTTTCGTGAAGCTTGAAAACAAGCTTGCAAAGGAAACGAAGAAGTTCAACTCTAATTATTTAATTACCATAGATCAGGGGGTCAGAGAAGGGGGAGGAGTAGAAGGGATAGAGAAGAGGGAAGAGAGATATGAGACAGGTGAGAGAATAAAGAAGAAGAGAGAAGAGAGGAGACGAGAGGAGGAATCGAAACCGAAAAAGGGGAGAGGAGAGGAGAGGAGAGAAGAGGGCTGAGAAGAGACAAAAACCTTGAGCGAGTGCTATTAAGACTTAAAAAATTCTTTTGAGTGGTTTTGCCCGAATCGCAGACAAGTGCCTTTTTAAAGACCCATCGCCACTGTGTTGTAACTGACAAACGTACCATCAACTCATTTTAGTGACCCCAAGAGAGACACTCACTGCTGTTACAAACGCTGTTGTATTCTGCGGTTTGTATCTGTTGCTTGTGTCAACAACAACAATAACAACAACAACAGCAACAAAATACGCTGTCATGATTTCTAGAAAGCTGCGTCACTGGGCGCACTTCTGGGCCAGGTCGCCAATCAGAAGCTGTTCTGGGGTGTCAGTGACTTAGGCTTTTCTGTTAACTCGAAACGAGAGTTTGGCTCCTTCAGAGATTCCCTTTTATAGAAAAAGGTCAGACCCAGTATTGTACGATGAATAGACTCGTTCATGATCCGAAACAAAACGGTGACCTCTACCCTCTTGGATTTCACCTCAAGGACTACTTAAGAACACTTAAGTTCTTAAGTAGTCCTTGTTTCACCTAAGGCGGGTTACTCACCCCACTGCTCTGGAACCTCGTGATAGACGAACTCCTGACGGCTGACGTCCCCAGCAGCATCGTAAAAAGCCGATTTTGCTGGTTACGCTGATGATGTTGCAGCTATTGTCAGTGGCCCCAACACAAGCACTCTCCGGAACCTGATGCAGCAGTTCGCCGATAAGGCGCAAACCTAGGCCACCCGGCATGGCCTAACTATCAGCACCCGATAAGACTGTGGCCATTATCTTCACCAGGAAGCGGAAGTGGAGCATGCGGGGGCCGTCGTCTGCGATGGAGCATGCGGGGGCCGTCGTCTGCGATGGAGCATGCGGGGGCCGTCGTCTGCGATGGAGCATGCGGGGGCCGTCGTCTGCGATGGAGCATGCGGGGTTTGGTCTGAGGACGTCCGCCCGGATGTCTGCGTGTGTCGGGCATTATGAGGTGTTCGAGATCCTCCTCGGCTTTGCCGCATTCTGGGCAGGTCGCAGATAGCTCCAGTCCGATGCGGTGGCGATATTTGTGGAGGCGGGGCCGGTAGCAGCGATCGGTAAAGCGCGTCCAAGGCTCGCTCTCGCGTTTCGGTCAGCGGCACAGCCTCCATGCCGTACAGCAGGATCGGCTCTACGGCCGCGCGGAACAGGCGCATCTTCAGGTCGTCTCTGGCAGCTGGATTGAAGGCGTTCCTGAGGAGGTGCGCGGCACGCCAGGCCTGGTTCCTCCTGTCGGAGACAATCGCATCGGGGCTCATCACCAGGGCGCCGAGGTACCAGAAGTCCTCGCACACCGCGATACGGTCTCCATTGGGCAGCGTGAGAGTTGGGGCGGTATTTGTGCCCACGTGCAGCGCCTCCGTCTTGCGAGCGTTCACCAGCAGCCCAACACGGGCACCCTCGTCGCAGAGCCTTGTGAGATCGCGCTGCTATTCGTAGTACCTCAAAAAGTAAGTAACCCGAAAGGATGTTCGATCATGCATAATGACTGCCTGTCTCATTTGTATATTATAAATTGTGTGCCAAAATTTCTAAAAATTATTGCTACGATTTTGAACGACCCATGTTTAAATCTGAAAATGATGCTGGACTCAAAAATTGAACAAGGTACAGGCTCCTGGTTAAGGAATATACGCTCGTATATGTGTCAAGACACAGCGAAAGATGCTAGCATATTGTTAAGAATCTGTCTTAAGAAGCTTGAAATTTTTTATCATCCATCGTATAAGATCGAATGGCAAACCAGTGCTGTCAGAAGTCAAATTGCAAAGCATGTGCGAATGTGTAAGTGATTTGATTTTATTGCCGGTAGCTACAGTGCTACATACTGCTATTCGGTATCTCAATTAGAGGCAATGCATGATACTGATCTTATCAATCCACTTCTTTCCTATTGAAGGTACTCGTATTTTGACTTTTCTTAAATTTTTTCTGTCCTTTCTTTCCTTTCTGCCAGAAGGAAAACCAATCCTAATGTGTGTTTTAAAACTGTCAACAGTACTGTACTTTTACTCGCTACTTGCGACATTTTTTAAATTAGCGCCATTTTTCACATTTTCACAATTCTTGAAATGTTTAAATAGCGCAGCCAGGGCCCTGCCCCCTTCCAATCATGCCAAAAAGTTTTGTTGTACATTCATTTTGTGTTATGGCTTTATTTGCAACATCATTAAACAAAATTTTTATTGTACCCCCACACGAAACTAAATCCTGGCTGAGTCTTTTGAACCTACAGATAACTACGAGCGTATAACTGCCAACACCTTTTCCTGTGCAGGTCTATGGATGCAAAAACTTCTGACAGTTCGGGAAAAAAGGAGCACAAAAAGCTCAAATCGATCCAGACCTATTCAATCGAACACCATCAAGCTTCTGCATACCGGTCTTCAGCAAGCCATACGTGTACCATCATACCATCCAGGTAATTCAGTTTTTGTCGTTCATTTCTTATTTCTCATGTCGCTCATTCCAATTCTATAAGACAATTTTGCTTTTTCTGAAACTAATTGACTTCATTTGGTCACAAAACTGAAGCGGGACTGCACTATTGAGATATATAATAAATAAATAAGAAGATGAAACGGTGCGAACGTAAGTTTCATAAAGAATTAAGTTCATGTGCTATAAAATTCAAAGTGAGTTTCAGAATGGAATCCGTCAAATCGTAAGATTTTATTTTGCTTCAGATCGAGTTCCATTTTTTTAGTTTTATCGGTGTTAGCATGTTAGCGATATCCAGCTGCTAAATACACTCGCATGAGCGCTTCAAAGTAGTCATTAAAATTCCTCGTTGCTTCAGAACACAGCAACTACTTGTATCGACTTACATGGAAATTCATAACTTGAGTAATGCATGCTTCATTTAGCAAGTTTTTTTTATTATAAGTAGCGTAGCTTGAGTACTAGAGATGTTCAGAGGATACAGTCTACAGAGGATTCAGAGGAATCAGAGGATTTCGATTCCCATGCGGCACGGTGATTTATACGATGCTCACTCAATACAAGACGTTGTGTAGGTTTGAATGTTTTGTGCCATCCACCCCGATAGCTGGTAAATTATTGATCAATTGGTAACTGTTGTGACGGGTTTTCAGGATGGTACGAGCGTATTTTTCACCGCCCCGTTATCTCATTAGCTAGTTCTATACGAGCTATTGCCAAAAAGAAGTCTAAAAACTGAAGCAGGGCCGCACTATTACCGGAATATCAATAAAATGGGCTGCAGAGGATGTTGGCTCGTAGCAGGCTTCATCGGAGAGTATATATATATATATATATATTTTACATGCTGATTATATAAGAAGTAGTAATTACGGCTTTGCTCCAGGTTAGAGTAAATATTTAACTCATGGTCTTATACGAGTAGAATAGTCTACTATTCAGAATGGAATAGTCTACCATTTTAGTCGTATAAGTAGTAAACACGCACATTAATGTGAGCAATATTTGAACCTCAGAGCCACGGGAAGAACCTGCCTTAAGTGGTGAGTTCTCCCACGAGATTGAACAGACCCACAAGATCACCTTTAATCCTCCCTTAGCCATTTTGTCAAGTCCCAGTTTCTGATGAGTTAAAACTGCAATCCCTGATCCCGCATCAGTTCGGCTATCCGAGTGACAAGAGCGACGCCAGTGCGATGCCGCCTTGGACCGTCCGGACGGCTGCCAGCACGGATGACGTCACTGCCGGTCCTGCACTCGCCAAGGCAATCAAGGTATGAAATCGCTCTATTGTCTTGTGCTTTTAACTCATTTGCTTTCAACCTGTACCCCAGGGACTACTCAAACATCTTTGATGTTTGATGTTTGAGTAATGTTTGAGATGTTTGAGTAGTCCCCGCTGTACCCCTCATTGTACTCATCATGAATTTAGTGCATCATCATCATTGCTTAGTTATTTCCAGCTGCCAGATATAGGGCAAATGAATCATAGCTATAACTGCCAACTTTTTTCTCAAATTCAGGTCAATGGGTAACCTAGCTGGATCCACAGCTTTCAGGTCAATGGCTAGGAAAACTCCAGAAAAAACGGAAAATGATTTTTAATAAATAGTCTTATTTTATTAATAGGATTAGGATTAGGATTAGGATTAAAAAAGGTCTCGCACGAGTATAATAGTCTCATGGTTCAGATGAGTTACAAGTATGAAGTTTTATAAGGAAACTAATACCTACGTTAAGCTCTCCGTTACGGTCGGTTCAAGTTATCGTTAGTAGCAATTGCAGTTCCGTGGGTCAGAGATTGTAGAAAATTAGTTTTAAAAATCAATTTCAACAGTACATGAAAGTGAGCAATTAAAGATAAAAATAAGTAAATAAATATAAATATTAAATAAAATAAATTAGTATAATAAATAAATAAATAAAAAGTATAAAAAATTTGAACAAGGAAACTACAGGAAGTTAATGAGAATCTACCTTAACTGGTTAGTTCTTTCAAAAAATTGCATTTCAATACTTTGCTGCTGTCGGGTTCGGCACTAAAGTGGGCTTTTGATGTGCTAGGCCATGGAGGTGCGTCATTGCCCCTAAAATACACGTTAAACAAGAGAATAGAAGTTGCGAACATAAATTTCTGAAAAACGAAAGTCGTAATAAAATTTTTGGTTAGTTTCAGAATGGGATCCGCCAAATCTTGAGATCTTTAAGACCCATTCGATCTCTGAACTCCGACACCGATAAGTTTTCTTTAATTCAGTTATGGCAATTCCGTTTTTATCTTTAATTTCTCATTTCTCAGCTTCTAGGGATTCCAATTCTAAAGAACGATTTTGCTTCTCCTGAAACCACTTGGTTTCATGGAGTCTAAGAACTGACTGCAGACTGCACTACTAGAGATACGAGGATACACTATACATGTAGTGTATAAAAGTCTGCAGAGGACACTGACAAGAGCTAAAATGTAGCGGCTGGAAGCAGCCTTCATTAGGGAGTATAGGATCGTATTGTTTTTAGTATTTTTATGAGTAATTATGACTTTGCTCGAGCTCATAGTAAATCCTCAACTTATAGTCACAAAATAGCCTGATGGTTCAAATGGATTACAAGTACGAGCTATATGAAGTTTATGATAAATTTTTATGATGATACTTGACCCTGCCAACTACGGGAAGTTCATGTGAACCTGCCTTTACTGGTGGTGACCTTCTGACACAAAGCTGAATTTCGATATTTTGCTGCTGTCAGGATCAGCGCGAAAGTGGATGGTAGGCCTTTGATGTGCTAGGCCATTGAAGTAGGTAATTTCCCCTAGAATACGCTTTGAACAGGATGATAGCTCGTACAGGGTGCAAACATAAGTTTCTGAATGGATAAAAGTCATGTCATTAATTTTTACGTGATCAAGTTTTAGAATGGCATCCGCCAAATCCTACGATTCTTTTCCGAGTTCCACCTTGCTAGTTTTTATCGGTGTTAGCATTTAAATTCCTCTTTGGCTCAGAAAACAGCAAACTATCTACTTATATTTATAAATTTATGATTTCATGCTTGACTTGTATTTTTACTATGTATGTAGCACGAAGCCTGAGTGCTAGAAACAACTTTTACGAATACAGGAAACGAATCCGTAAAAGGTAAGAGGCTCATTCAACTTCGACGAACCGACGAAATGGCCAACAACTCTCCATTGTGTAGGCTTGAGTTTTAAAGCTTTGTGCCATGCGCCATAGCTGACGAATTATTGATCAATTGGTATAGCTGCTGTGACGGGCCTTTCAGGACACAATTTTCCACTTCCCCGTCAAACCTATTAATTCGATTTGTAATATCGCCAAAGAAATCGTCAAAAATGTTTGAAAACTGAAGCAGGACTGCACTACCAGTCTGGGCTGCAGAGGAATGACAAGAGCTAAAATGTAGCGGTACATGGCTGGCTTCATCAGAGAATATTATCTTTTAAATTTATTTTCACTAGTTGTGAGTTTGCTCCCCAGATTAAATTAAGTATTCAACTCGTGGTCTCATCTCTCATCAGGCCGATTCAAATTATCGTTAGTAGCTCGTATTTCCGTGGGTCAAAGATTGTTGAAATCAGTTTTAAAATCAATTTCAACAGCACATTAATGTGGGCAATATTCGAACCTAGGAGCTTACTTTAAGTTAATGAGAACCTGCTTTAACCAGCCCAGCTAATTCCAAATTGAGTACATCATCTTTCTACGTCTAGACTTTGTGCATCCAGAAACTTATTGAAACCTCCTCGTACATTTCCCACTTGGAAAAATTCTGCTTTTCGATCTTGTAAGCTTCGAATCTGATAATCACAAACAAATTCTACTGCAGAGCGATGAAAAGCTTGATGGACGAACAAGGACCAAGCCTTCATTTCCAACCCATTGTGACACGACCGTCAAAGTCACCAGAGTCGCCTTCAAAATCATCAGCAACTACTGCACATCTGAAGTCACACTTGGATGAATGTCCAATTCCTGAGATCATGGTTTCTACGAAATTTAGGAAACTTGCGAAACCTACTGGCAGTATTTACGGCTTCAAGAATGCAGCTACGAATATGGTTGAAAAAGTTGCAGCCAACCCCCTATTCGACAAGAACACGGTGCTCACAGACTTAACGTACTCTCTATGCTGCATTCCCAACCTGCCAGTTAGACTGACCAGTTACCACAGCGTCAGAGGCATTTACGCTCGGTACTTGATGCCAGATGAGGCAGAGAGGAAGACCACTGATTTGGAAGAGAAGAAACAGTCAGTTAGGCAGATGCTGCCTGCCAATCTGCGTGAAGTTTTCACGGAAGAAGAATTCCGTGAAGATGAAAAGCTGTGTGTAACTGAGCTGGCAATCAGCATTGCAGACGGCGAGTGGGCGTTTGAAGATGAGGAAGCGAAAAGCTTGCTTCAGAACTCAGCTGAAATCGTTCGCAGTCACCTGCAAGCCCTGAAACTGAGTACCGATCAGCCTCGGGACCGCTGCCCAGTGGCGGAGGCCTGGTTCTGCTTCATGGTGACCGTGTGGAGCCGCCTCAGGACTGTCGTGACCGAGCCTGAGGACGAGGCTGAGAAGTTCAAAGCATGTATGGGCAACAGGACTGTGAGTTGAGCCTTTTGGCTTGTTCGGCACGCTCTGGAATCTGAACTCGATCGTATTTGAATGTGTGAGGACCAAGTTTTTGTCTCCCAGATATTTTATAATATTAATTCATACGAATAACATGTAGAACTTATAAAACATTTACGTGATATATACTCGTAGATACGAGTACACGTATACCGCAGTACTTTGCGCCACCCGTTCAAAATTTTGTTATTTCCGTTCATTCCAGTTTATTTTTTTCTACAAATTATGATAGATGATTCTGTTTTTCAGGTTGTGGCAAGGGCCTAAAATATTTTGACGAATAAAATTATTGTTCTTTATTTTTCTTGAACCTTGTATAGTCATTAAAGTTTGAAGCTACTTGTTTACATAATTTTTTTAAGTTAAGTACAATTTTTTATTACCATGACCACTTTTTCTACATATTTTTAATGAGTATTTCGGTCGCTAAAGCTGTCAAATCCATATATTTTTGGCTTTTTATTAACAAAAACTTTTTCGAATAAAAAACTCGGTACTTAAGCGCCACTTTGCTGTGCCTCTCTTGCTAAATTCTTTTCTCAATTTATGATAGTGATCGCACACCAAAATCAATGCATTGTGATGTATTTCAAAAACTTATAAAATGCATTTTATATGATTTACTTTTATTGCTAGCTATAGAAGCAAAAACATTTATTAGAACAACAAAAATTGATATTTTAGCAGAACAATAGCTTTTAGTTTCCTGAGAATTTGAACCCAAATTAAATCGCATCAATTAATTCAGCTAGCTGTGGTTTAATTTTGAATTAACGTGACTGTTCCTAACTCTCAGTTCCAGCAGCAGCAGAAAAATAACAAATGCAAGAGCAGCCACAACAAAAACCGAATGCAGTTTTGCACATTGTCGTAAAGGGCGGTGAGCGAGCATCGAGAATTCATCTCAACATTTACGATTCCACGGAGACTAAGCCGCACGAACTGAAACAAAAGACACTTGAAACAGGTGAGCAAATATGGTACTCAAAACTGGATACTGACGGCGATAGAAGATTGGAAAATATAAAAGTGACGGAACACGGCAAAATCAAGACAGCCGAAACCAAAAACATTCTGCAATTCCGACTGAGTGCTACCATGGAACAGGAAGTACTCGACTATAAGATAGAGTTTGGCGAAGGGACCCGGTTTGTGCCTCACTTTGTCAAGGACAAACAGGTGGAGTTTGTTATTTACTGTGACCTGACAAATAGCAATTTCCGAGTCATTCCGATGGCACCGATCTGCCTTATCTTCGAATTTCAAACGGAGTTGGAAAATTTTAACACTAATTTTCAGCTTGAAATTGAACATAATAGCCATAAGCGATTTGAGAAGTCTCGTAAAGTTTGCACAAAGTGCATGCAATGCGATGCTGCAAAGCAAGATCACGGAGACGCACAGGTCTGGACGCTGACGATCGATGATCTGCAAATGGCCAATTATAACAACTTCATGAGACTGCCTACCAAAGAGCCTCTGAGAGTTAGAGTTGTGAAAGCTCAAGCTCAAGAGCCTATGGTACCTTTCACAGAGTTTTGCGACATCAATCTGCCTGTCGATTATGCAAATCCAACGCAAACGTATCTAATCAAACTGGACCCTCAAGCTCAGCCCAGAGTGTACGCAGTCACTCACATTGAGCTGCATTTTGAATGCGAGCTTCGGGATGTCGAATTCTTCGAGTTTCGGGGAAACTGCGGTGAGTTCGGCTTATGGGAAAAGCCTCTTAAATTTGAGATCGAAAACGAACGCAAAAAGCCGCTATGGGTGGCTGCGGCAGTTGTGGAAGTTGAGGGATCAAAGCTTTTCAAGACGTTTGATCTGAAAGACTTTCGATTTGAAGTGCTGCTTCATTTCAAAAAGCAACAAGAGGCGCCTTGGCCAAAAACATGTACAATTTCACGCCTCCAAGTTCCACTGGAGCCGTTCTCCGTATTTATAATTGAAATATGTAATCTAAAAAAAAGAAATTTTGTTTCGCTTCAACCCAGGTGCTCAATCGAACCAGTAGTCAATGAAGTCATTCGCAGGTTGCGCGAGATTTCAGGTAGTCGTATGAGCACGAAAGGCTTAACAATTCTTGTTCCTAAGTTACGCAGACTTGGCCAAATCTACAGTGAGGACGATGATCCGCAAAGAACGCACGATATCTGGGGCGAAGACCTTCCAATGGAGACACGTGATGATCTTGAGCCAGAAGCAAAGAGCGGATTGACCTATCTGCAGCTGAGGCAGACTCGGCATCAACATAAGAGCCTCTGTGGAAGACGAATCGTTTTGAAGAGGCTTAACAAACAGTATCACCGCTATCAGGACGAAGCTGTTAGACTTATCTTTAAAGACTGGAACGACAAAAAATTTATCAAGACAAGAAAAGATGCGCTTGAAAAAATTTGCACAGGTGACGCATTTGATGGCGAATACAAAAACATTTTGCAGACTCTTGCCACAGAAATTTCCGAAGGCCGCTGCAGTGGCGAAGACCACTCGCTGCTGCTGCAGCTGGCCGCTGCCATTGTTCGCGGCAGAACTGAGGCTCTGATTCTGAGTCCCAGGGCTCAGACATGGCAGCAAACTAATTGGGAACGGCACATGGTCGCTGCGGAGTGCTGGTTTCGAGTCGTCTTGGCGCTCTGGAAGACTCGACACGATGACAGAGCAGACTTTTGTGAAGCAATCCGGAGAGCCGGTGAAAGTCCCGCCTTTTACACTTGGCGCGAGAATTGAATGTAATTTTCGAATGATACTCGATTTGATTTACTGATTGCATGCAGTAGCTATATGGACTTTAGCTATTTTCACTTTCTATCGCTAACCTAAAATTTATATCGAGAAACCATAACTGTAAAATTTAAGTTTATGTGAAAAACTGTGTCAGCTCCGGATGTGACTTACATTCACGTAAATGTAATCTGCCCCTTTGCCATTGTACGACCAAGGACCATGTACGTACTTCGGGTGTGTCATAAGTAATGTCACTGATGTGAAAACAGACGAACTTGCAATCGCAGATGAACAAAACTGTACCACTCAACAGCATAGAGTCCCCCAATATCAATCACCCTCTGGCAGTGCTCATACAGCTTGTCCACCTCAGCCTGCAGGTGTTTTTCCTCCAACTGCCATAACCAGTGCAACGCGGCCTGTTTTACCTCTTCATGGTTTGCGAAACTCTTCTTGGAAAAGTCAGCCTTCAGCCATTTGAACAGGAATCTCTTGCACAAGTTGAAGTCCGGGCTGTAGGGACTGTCAGAGCAGATTCACTCGCCGTGCAGGCAGAAAGTTCGAAACAGCCTTACAGGTTTGCAGCCGTGCGGTGTCCATCTGCCACAGAACCTCGTCCAGGTGACATGGATTTGACCGGAGATTGCGCCAGAGGTCCCCAGTGTGCCGGAAAAAGTCAATAAAATACTGGCCATCGACCTTGGTGTTCGGTGGAGTTGTGCAGATGGAGACTCGTTCATTTGGCGTGAAGGCTACCAGCAGCATGGTCTTCTTGTCCAAGATGGACTTCCTGGTCACAGTCGCCCTGGAGTCCCCAGCTCCCAGCCAGCAGCGATTGTCTGCCTTGCTGCCCTTGCCATCCAGGTGGAGCCAGCTTTCATCCTCAGCAACCAGGCAGTTTAGGATGTCATTCAAGCCCCGGCTGCTGAACACCTTGCGGATCTGCTTGATGCAGGCGTCTTGTCGAGATTCATGGTGATTTTTGTTCGCTGCATAGACGATTTTTCATCGCGTTGCACTTGCTAAATCTGCTTGGCGTATTCTTGCGATAGCTTGGGCCATAAACAACCTATGCACGTCTCAAATGCACTGCTATTGTTTCACTAAGTATACTTTGCAGCTACGCTACCCACAAGTCCATGTGCCTACATATTTTAGACAGAAGCCTGCAGTGACATTACTTATGACACACCCGAAGTAGCAGCATATCAGGACGCTATGAGAATGATTTGTTCCTACCTTCGGAGGTAGGAAAATTTTTTTTACCTCAAAATCAATCAAGGAACAAAATAAAAGTTTAGCTAATGACACATGTACGCGGCGAGTATTGACAACTTGGGCTTATAAAATAAAAAGCAATAAGAAAAATGAAACTTTCAGGGCACAACAATACGAGTATAAAATACAGCAGAGCAAAATGCTGTGCATACTAAATTAAAAGAATGGCAATCTTCTCTAACCCAGATGCCGAGATGCAAAATGCAATCATCAATTTTGTGATGAAAAACAATTGTTTGCTTTTCTATCTCAGATCTATAGCTCATTTTTTATTAGCATACAATCTTTGATCTGAGTGTAGCGCCCTGATATACCGCTAGTGGTCCTTGTGCACAACCCATTATACGTTTAACACTGTAGACTCTCAAAGTGTGTAATTATTTTTCCTATAGCTGTTAGCAATACGGTAATTTGGTAGAGTTTGCTGTTTACAATATCTATGCAACACAAAGTTACCAATATTTCTGAACTATCTTTGCCAAAGCAAAGCTGATCTGTCGTTGAGCATGATCTGCTGTATGTGCCTATAACTGTAGGTATCTTAATTAGAAATTCTGTCTTTAAATTCTGCCTACTTAAAATATACTACACATACTACTAATAGACACCATCTAGCCGGTAATATTCGAGTCAGTCACTGAAGTTCGCTTAAGGGATTCTTTGGCCGCTGCCGCAATGCAAAGCGACAGTCAACCCGGCAGCCAGCAGTCATGCCAGCTCTGGTGACTCCTGAGCACGCAGACGCTCACGCAGGGTGTACATCGGGCCTGACTGTCTCGCTGTCAGGCAGGGTGCACACCTTGCGTGCTGGCCTCCACTGTCACACGTTAGAGAACGAGAGAGAGAACACGTTAGAGAGTCACCTACTCGTGGATTTCTCACTCCAACATTTGGTCACCTTAATATATTAGTATAAAATATTTGTGAGCAGCAAATTCCATCAATCAGAAACTGAGCAATGATAAAAAAACTGCTTGAAAATATTATTGATAAATTGTATTTTTACCTTAGCAGCAGGACAATGGCTAATCAGTATGAATGCGGCTGGCACAGCGTGGCACAATGTCACTACTGGCTGCTCAGCCGTCATGCACGCATTGTAAAGTACATAGTAGATGAGCACTTCTTAATGAGTATGATGAGAGTTGAGCTCTAATCAACATTTTTGTAACAAAGTTCAGTACAGATCGTAAACCATGCGGCATCTTCAATGAACCCTAGCAACAGGACTGTTTACATTGGATTCGACACGGCTGAATGCACCGAGACAGTTCAATAAGAAAGCAGAAATATTGTAAATTGAGACTGGGGTGAAGGAGTCAGGACATGAAGGAGACAAGAGATGGAGTCTGGAGATGCAGGAGTCCGGAGATGCAGGAGTCTGGAGATGCAGGAGTCTGGAGATGCAGGAGTCTGGAGATGCAGGAGTCTGGAGATGCAGGAGTCTGGAGATGCAGGAGTCTGGAGATGCAGGAGTCTGGAGATGCAGGAGTCTGGAGATGCAGGAGTCTGGAGATGCAGGAGTCTGGAGATGCAGGGTCTGGAGATAAAGGAGTCTGAAGATGAGGAGTCCAGACATGCAGGAGTCTGGAGATGCAGGAGTCTGGAGATGCAGGAGTCTGGCAGCTGAAGAGCTCAAAGCCGTGGAGCATCAGGACAGCAGCTGCACGAACTGGCTCATGTCGAACTCCTCCTCGTAGTCCACAGTCAGCTCAGCCCCCGCAGCTGAGCACCGAGCCCAGCGTCTTGGACATCGCCTGCTTGGCTCTCTGCCTGGAGGCCGAGTCCCTGCTGTCTGCCGCCGACTTGCCCGGAGCTGCTGAGCCGGAGGAGAACTCGAACGGGTCCAGCAGCTGCTCGGTGCCGAGCGACTCCACGCTGGCGTTGTCTGCGTTCACCACGGAGTTGGCGACTGCCGTCTTGAACTTCTAGTACCTGCGGGGAGCGGGTGGCGGTGCTGCTGGCGCTGGGGAATCTTCGGGCTGAGGTGCCTGATCCTCAGCACCGAAGAAATCCCCACAGCATCCCTCAAACCCCACAGCATCCCTCTAATCCCCACAGCATCCCTCAAACCCCACAGAATCCCTCTAATCCCCACAGCATCCCTCAAACCCCACAGAATCCCTCTAATCCCCAGAGCATCCCTCTAATCCCCACAGCATCCCTCTAATCCCCACAGCATCCCTCTAATCCCCACAGCATCCCTCTAATCCCCACAGCATCCCTCAAACCCCACAGCATCCCTCTAATCCCCACAGCATCCCTCAAACCCCACAGCATCCCTCTAATCCCCACAGCATCCCTCAAACCCCACAGCATCCCT
>NIVC01000905.1:282500-320000 GCA_002269645.1 Macrostomum lignano | reverse complement strand
ATGCGCTGAAGCGGCGAGGCGCTGGTGTAGATCAGGCGTTGCTGATGATGATTAGCGGTAACAGACCGCGGGCCGGCAGATGAGCTCACTTGGGGAGCTGAAGATAACTAGGTCAGAGCAACGTCTGACAGCAAGTCCACAATAGGACGCTTGAGAAAACGCGAAAGTTGAGGATTCTCATGCCGAAAACCGCTTCCTTATATAGCCTTCCCAGCCGCCGCTCCAAGGCCGTTTCCATGACTCCCTCTCTCTGATTGGATGCCGGCAGAATGACGTCAGAATGAGTCATGATTAGAAGCATGAGAACGGCCTAGCAACATGAGAAATCGGGAAATTGCGCAATCCGGAGGTGGGGTGGGGGGATAATTGGCGCAGCGGGTGGTCGCGAAAGTGTTGCGCAAGCAAACATTGAGAACAATGGGGCGGGGGTCGAGAACAAAGGAATTGGAAATCAGGGATAATTGGGGGAGAATCGAGAACAATAGAAAAGCAAACATTGGAGAAAAGGTGATAATTAGGTGCGAAAACGAGAACAATAGAAAGAGAAAATCGGAGAACATGTGATAATTGGTAGGGATAAAGAGAACAAAAGAATCAAAAACGAGAACAATAGAAGCGGAGGTGGGGTGGGTGTCGCATGAGAAATTTGGGGAGGAGAACAATAGTATGAGAAAAGGTTGCGCAAGAGAAGGGGATGAGTCATCGATGAGTCATCGAGGGGAAGAAGGGGTCACACGACTTGCGTCACCGTTTGGGAGTTTGAGAAGGGATGGGGACACGGTGAGCGCACAAAATACTGGAAGTAGACGCAGAGAAAGGGGGGACAGCGCAGGAAAATAGTGCGAAAAGGGGCAAAAAGAGGGGAGACAGGAAAATTGCATGAAGAATAGGGCGGAGCGCAGAGCAGATAGGGTAGAGGGGGAAGTACAAAGAGGGAGGGGGAGCTCCGGAAAGGCAAGTGTGGCGGCAGGGGAGACGGAGCCAAGGCAGTAGGGGGGTGCAGCAGAGCGGGGGTCTCCAGGCCTGGTCGGAGACCTGGCCGAGTCTCAACAGCTCTGTGCAGGGGGTGCATGGCGATAGGCGGCACTTTCGAAAAAGTTCCCCTGCCCTATCCCGCGACCAGAGCGTGGTTACATCATTAGCAGCAATACTCAATGTTTAACTCTGTAGAAATACCAATTTGTGGTAAAATACGAGGGTATACTATTTAGTATGAGAGGTACGCTAAAGCATTGTTGAATCGTAAAGCACTTTCTACAAGATGATTCAGTGGTAGTTAAAGTTAGCAGCATTTGGTTAAGATTCTTGGGGGTATCCTTGCTACAATTAAACTTTTATTGTCATCAAATTTCAGTGCTTGATAACCAACCAACGGACAAACTATTGATAGTAGGCATTACTCGTTCTCTGATTTGAATTGATTTCTTAATCGTTTTTTACACTCATAGGCTGTAGTTTGCACAGATGAAAAGCAAGTTTTGGTGTAAGGTACGAGTAGGGGCAGGTGGACAGAATACATGCTTTTAAAATCACGTAGGTAGAATGGATGAGATCTGTGCTGCCTTCATTTTTGGTAAGTACGGAAGTTAATAATTTTATTCAGTCTCAGTATAGTCATAGTGAATAAATTTTAACGCAATTTGTTTATAGGATTGCTTGGAGCGAAGGAAGGTGCTGCTGCAGGCACTGGGTATTTTTATTATTTTATATTTAGATTATGATGTAGACAAAAAAGTTGACATTTCAGTGCCTCATTTTTTAATCAATCAATCAATCAACCAATTTCAATCAATTTTTCAATCTAAAAGGAAAGCCATGATGAACCCCTTTACTAGTTAGCTTGATTTCGATGCTTGAAACTTTTGTCTATGGCTTAAACTATAGCACTGACGTGGAAGCACAAAAATCGATAGTCTTGCCCAGAAGAGAGTAGTCTATTCAGACATCGAGCGAATTTGCATTAGGTGACCCATCTAGTGTTCAAGTATCTGTGGTAGCTACAGCTTGTTACATACTGATATCCGCTATCTGAATTAGGGCCAAAGCATGATACTTACCAATCGACTTACCAATTAACTTACCAATCGACTTCCTTCCCGCTTTATTGAGGATATTTTGACTTGTTATTTAATAAAAATTTTTTTTTTCTTTTCTGACAGAAGAAGACTCTATACTAATGTGTGCTGCCGCCACCCAACCGACGGGTAAGTCGATCATTTGTTTTAGTAATTAATGATAATAATAATTGAATATGCACCTGTCTTTATGAGCAGATGGGCAAATAATAGCTCAGCCGAAGCTATTCTGCCCATAGACGATTCAGATATAGAGGCTGCTTACTGCTGTTCAGTCCAAGAATGCAGAGTTAAGTGTCTTGCTCAAGGACATAAATTGTTCTGAGTGGTGTCGAGAATCGAACCCCCGATCTTTCAGTCGTAAGTCTGACGTTCTAACCACTAGGCTGCATGTACCTCGTGCAACCCCTATTTTATCTGATCTGTTTTAATAGAGTGCATTAATTACGAATAAAGTTCTAAGAAAGGTCAAGAGCGTTTCTACACGAGTATGTTTCCCCAAAGGATCTCGTCTGTTCCGATATTTTTTCAGAGGCTGCAGTGGCCAAGAATCCAACTCTACTACGTTTGAGATTATTTCCGGCGTTCTTATAGCAGCTGGAGCAGCTGTTCTTTTCGGTGTTTCAAAATCAGAGAAAAAATAATAATAACTCACTTTCTCGAAAGCAAAGTAACACTTTGTTTCCCAATCAACATTAAACGGTTTTTTTCAACCCTGTAATTCAGTTTTTCAGTTCTACTGAAAACACCATCTAAAAGAGTCTGCGGTAATATTCTATTTAGCTTAAAAGTGCCTTAGGTGCTAAAACAATCTTCAATTATTTTATCTTTAAAACAATAAAAATTCATTTAATAGAAACCTGACATATATGTTCGTGAACTATTTTTCATTGTTTCTGTGATTTAGCCTGAGTAAACTTTCTACTGCTCTAGGGGGCCGATCATTTTTAATTTGGTATCAGATTCTTAAAATACATGGATGTTATTACCTACTCCTAATCAGAATCTCAGTAAAACTGATGGATTTATGATCTATCCAATGCCTTTCAATGTATTTCCTCTTTTCCAAGAGCTTCGTTTGTCGAAAATTTGAGAAGACGTCAGTTATAAATTAAGATCAGACTAAAGCTGCAATAGACCAAATTGAAATGTCGCATAAATGTGGCAACCATACAAGTGCATAATTGCGAGCTCGAATGACCAAAATAAGCAATTTAGTCGGCTCACTAGTTTGTATTGCTGCAAGATGATGAATCTGGCATTTACAAGTTAGATTCCACCAGCAAAAAGTAAGGTACTGCCTTGTAGGGGCTATGTGTACCTGTAACTATCGCATACATTTACCGTTCTACAATGTAGCTCAACTGCATTTTCATGAGGTGTTTTCATGAGTGTTTTCATGAGGTGTCAGTAGTGTGACTCTACCAGTGTCAGTGTGACTCTCCCAGTGTCAGTGAGATTCTCCCAGTGTCAGTGTGACTCTCCCAGTGTCAGTGAGATTCTCCCAGTGTCAGTGTGACTCTCCCAGTGTCAGTGTGACTCTCCCAGTGTCAGTGAGACTCTACCAGTGTCAGTGTGACTCTCTCAGTGTCAGTGAGATTCTCCCAGTGTCAGTGTGACTCTCTCAGTGTCAGTGTGACTCTCCCAGTGTCAGTGTGACTCTCTCAGTGTTAGTGTGACTCTCACAGTGTCAGTAGTGTGACTCTCACAGTGTTAGTGTGACTCTCACAGTGTCATTGTGACTCTCACAGTGTCAGTAGTGAGACTCTACCAGTGTCAGTGAGACTCTCCCAGTGCCAGTGTGACTCTCCCAGTGCCAGTGTGACTCTGCCAGTGTCAGTGTGACTCTCCCAGTGTCAGTGTGACTCTCCCAGTGTCAGTGTGACTCTCCCAGTGTCAGTGTGACTCTCCCAGTGTCAGTGTGACTCTCCCAGTGTCAGTGTGACTCTCACAGTGTCAGTTTGACTGTCCTATAAGCAGGAGAGCGCTACTCAAGACTCAAGACTATTCAAGATTCATTCTATTTCCACGACCTTGTTGATCAAGTTATAATTTAACAAAACGTGTGCTCTAAATAAAGATTTTCACAGAATACACTCGAAGTACTCATTGCTTTGATGGAGAAGAAGCAAATTGGCCGTCGGTTACGTGTCGGTTATTCATGGCAGCCAACTCACTCGGTTTGCATTGCTGCAAAATGATGAGCATCGAATGAAGACGATCTAGTAAAAATAGGACTCGACAACATAACGCTGAGGTACTACCGTATGGGGTCCATCAAAGGCAATATTTATTGTTGTACAGCAAATTCAGTACCTGTACAGTGCAACAAAATCGAATTTTTACCTTTGACAACTAACTCTCACGAGAGGTTCATGGACCATTTCCATCCATCATGGAGTGTTGCCAAGTGCAGAACTGCTCTGATTGCCAAAGGCTGTAAGTCTCGAAAATATTATCATTACCAATGAAGCATCCCTAAAAAGTATTCTATATTTTTTCAGGTGTTAGGCCATTGTAATTCTTCAATAGCCATTCTGACCGCCTAGCACTCTGACTCTCCAGTAGCCACCCCGACTCTCCAGTAGCCACCCCGACTCTCCAGTAGGCAGTAGCCACTCCGACTCTCCAGTAGCCACCCCGACTCTCCAGTAGCCACCCCGACTCTCCAGTAGCCACCCCGACTCTCCAGTAGCCACTCCGACTCTCCAGTAGCCACTCCGACTCTCCAGTAGCCACCCCGACTCTCCATTAACCACTCTGAATCTCTCAGTATCAGTCGAACCTGTCATTCAGCATACCGATTGCATCCCTCTGGTTCCTCTAATTCATCCTGAATTCCTCACTGCAAACTTACTTCAATATCTGATATGAGGAGATCTTCATGCTGTGTCTTTCAGACGAACTTCACGCCCTCAATCGACCGGCTGCTGCCGTCATCCAAATTCTGAGTAAGTCGGTTACTGTTGGTTAGCTGAGAGCTCAATACGCAGCTATATATAGATAGGTACTGAATAACATTTTCAGACACTGCAAACCTGCAACTGGCGGCTGGATCAGTGCCTTGACTTCGACTGTAGCAGGTGTGGTTTGGTTGTCAGTGACAATGGTTCAGGGAGCCTACGGTTGGTTCACCCAGTAATCAATGAAAAAAGGCTATTTATGATGAGAGGCGATCTACTTTTTTACTTTCAATTTACTTTCAATTGTTATTCTTTCAATTTTTGTTGTACTGTTCGATAAGTTATACGGTCAAGTAACGCCATTCAATTTTTTAAGTTGAATTTCGAGTCTCTGTAAATTTAATTATTAATTCTCGAATTCTGAGAAACATTCTCACAATTCTACTTTGAGTAAGACTCACCGAGAATTGATCTCACAATGTTTTTATTTTATCCAGCGTAAGCATACAACTCAGCTATCTGGAAAAGTTTTAACCTGAAAAAAATGCTACAATTATCCCTCTATTACGAGCGTAATGCTTGAAACAAATAAAAAATTCTCTACGCTGAAAACTTTAAGTACGTTTTAACAAAACTATAGCTTTATCTTTTTTAAATTACAATAAAAAGGTAAAGTGTGTCGGGTCACGACCACTGGTTCGATTCCTTTCACACACCTGAGAGCCAATCCATTCTCAAGTAGAGCTACTCAATCCCTTCTTGTAATATGCAATGAAAATAAGTTACGTGTAGATCCTTTATCAAAAGGCTCTCGATTCATTCCCGATTCTCTCCAGTAGCCATTCTGACTGTCTGCATTTGTACCTTCATCAAGTGTTTGGAAGACAGCATTCGTGAGCTGGTGGAGCGGACTGGCAGTTCTCCAAAAATCTTTCAAAATATATTTCTTCGTTGCTTTTATCTTTTTTAGTTTCTTTAAGTTCAGCTCGACTAATAATCTCCGAAATAATAATAATTGATTACAACTGCCCCAATTGAGCAGATGTGCAACCGACAGCTCAGCCGCAGCTATTGCTGCGTACGGCTGTTCAGTCCAAGGACTGGCGGTCGCCACACAGCCTCAATTACCCCAGCTAATGCTGGCACCCATTTTACAGATGGGTGAACTGAAGCATTGAAGAGTTAGTTGTCTTGCTCCAGGACACAAATTGTTTCAAGTTGGTCGAGAATCGAACCCCCGACCTTCAAGTCGTGAGTCGACGCTCTAACCTCTAGGCTGCAACCCCCGCAATCATCAATCGGAGTTTCAATGTCCGAAAAAACCTGAATAAAAGCTGTTTATTGAAGTTCATGCAAATGGTTGTTCGGGAAAATTGGGAATTGTGGGAAAATCAACCATACAGCATCAAGGCATCATCAAGCAGAGCTTACTAAAACAGTCAGGAACGGATATTATGCATATGGGCATAGATCGAAACATGAGAAAGATGTAGAAAGTGAGGTTGTGGCATTGTAATGTAGTTCTAGGTGCCAACTTATTTGCACGAAACAGCTTAATACAACAACAAAACAACAAACGAAATACGAGCAACCGCGTTGTCAGTCTCGCGTGTTTATGAGAGGCAAAGACAACGTCACATGTGGCGCGTTTTAAGGCCTGGGTGCGAACGCAGGCCGCACCGCCTGCACTGGCTGCTAGTAGGACTAGCTCGGCTCGGATGATGTGCCGTGCCGTGCCGTGCCGTGACATTCTCAAAGTCGATCTTAAAGGCTCTACAATCAACGATACGAATGAAATATACAAGTTTTGCGATGATTACATGCATAGAAAAGGCGCTAGATAAACGGTCTCCTGATAGAAAATCTGGGTCATAGTACGATTCGGTAATCTGGAATCAGTCTCGGAACTGGGTGCTAGAGATTCTGTAGATCTGGAACTGCTGTTCAAGCGATTTTGGCTAGAACCTTCAAACAGTCAAACAGTTGATTCCTTAGTAGCATTAGCGTCACTGGCACCAGCAAGTGCAGCTGTCTGCACCGCTGCTGACAAGCCGATAGCAAATGTTTGCAGTCGGCCTTAAGTTTGACGGATTTGTCGAGTTGGAAACCTTCGATGCACAAGGAGACGCTGGAGTTGAACCAATAGCCGTTGTAGAGTGTTATACCTCCCAGAAAAGTTATGCAAATTGTTAGCATACTACTTATACATTTTTATTCAGTGGTAAAATAAGTAGCATGTATAAAATTAAGTACTGAATCACAAGTATATTTTAGTCAACCAATCACTAGAGAGTAAAGTCAAAACATGTTATTTTTATCAACCGACCAATCATGCGTGACCTACAATTGTCAGTTCAGACCCCATCAGCGATTCATCATTCGGTCAGCACCGAATGAACCAATAAAAAATAACCCAGCTACGGTAACCAATCATGTGCGTTTGCAGTAGACTAGTTGCTTAACTTTCTATCCTGTCAAGCCTGACAGCAACCAAAGCATGACCCATTGACATTTAAGAAAATGTACCCAACGACCTCGCGAGGGGTCCGATTCTCCATAAATACAAGTGGTCCGGAGCGGACCGGAGCCTAAAGATTTTGCCTTCCAGAAGGAAGAAGAGCTCCGAAGAGGAAGCCTTAGAAGGACTTCCTTCAGACCAAGACAACCAGGACTCGGCTGAGTTATTTGCGGTAAGCCTTGCTCATTTGCGCCAGGTGTTTGAGTCGACTCATTATAGTTGTTGTTGAGTCAATTGAGACTCCATTGGTTGTAGTCTCCAGAAGGACTACCCTGATAGCCATCAGAAGACTATCAGTGAATACCGGAGCTATACCTAGGGTGCACTAAGACACCGCTAGAAGGAGAAGGCTTATTGAAACCGCAGCGCGGCGCAGGGATCCCATTGTTGATTTGAAGCTTCCTATTGGTCCACACGACAGATACCGACCGGAACAATCTCGAAGACGTACAAAGGACTTGAACCAGAATCTCGGAAGCAAGGCGTCTGATCTACTGATCTACTGAGGATATCCTGACGACGAGATATCGATGACTAATCCGGACTCAAGGTAATAGATACCTTCATTTGATTACTGGGTTGCCTAACCGTAGCTAGAAGTGATTGTTCCTTGATTACTAAGAAAGTCTTGGTAGTAAGGAACTGTAGCGCTGACGGTGCTTACCATGTCGCTTGTAACTTTGACTAGGTGATTTTTTACCAGTTGACTTTGCTAGGATCTGAGCATCGAGACGGCATCCGGTGAATACTCGAGGCTGTCGACTTGAAGATCTTCACTACCAGCTCCAATTCATTGCATTCCCAGGTGCATTCCCAGGTAGCTCATTTTAATTGCATAATCCTCGCAAAGATCCCAAACGAGAAAAATCATCTGACTCACCTGCTTTCTCACGCACCAGACCAGAATCCAGATAATCATTACTGACCATGGAAGAACCATGTCTGCTCTCCAGTCTACCTGAAACCCAATGGGATTCTTCGTGACTTCGTCCCAGAGGCGAAAAGGCCTCTGGCGCTGCGTTCTCCGGGAGGTTCAGCGAAGACAGTCCAAAGCCCGGCGTCCTCCGGTTGCTGCGCAGGCTGAGGCAGCTGCCGCTGGTGCTCCGAACCTGATGCGGCAACCTGCCGCCATGCTGCTCCAGCGGCTGCTGACCCGACAAAGACGACTGCGATGAATCTCCCGCCGACTGGGGCGAGTGCGGCCTCGCAGCGCTCAGGTAGTCTGACGAATCGTGCCTTCTCGGTGCCGTCATCTACGGTGCGTCGCGTCTTCTGCTGCTGGTCAAATCGTTCCTGCTTCTATCATTTTAGGGCTTTGGGGTGGATAGATCGGGCTTTGCCGCGAGTTTTTCTCTCCTACGCTCCTAGTACATTGTTCTCTGCCGTTCCATTCTGCAGAAGTTGCAGAACCCTAAACCCAATGTACATTAAGAGCAGGAAAATTTGGGGAGTTGGACTGGAAAGAGAATGAAACTCTGGCAGAAGAATTATACATGGCAGCATACCAGAGGACCTGCTCATTCTTAATAGATATAGAATTCGTGACTCACTAAAAGTAAAGCGGAAAAACACTCAAACGAACAAGGAACTAGTGACAGTTTCCCGTGAATAAAGAAGTTGCGGCTTCGGGAATGAATGGCTTGAGTTGTGAACTATAGCAGTACGAGTAGAAACTCCTTATCACTTCAGACGCTCCAATAGATCCATTGAGTGGGTAGATGTAGATGTCTCATACACCTGGGTGATAAACCTGTCAGACCATGTCTCCATGTCTTGACTATCTAATGTCCTGACCTGTCTCAGCTGTGACTGGTGGATATGCCAGCGTGTGCCTTCTTAGCCACTGGTCAGTTTTTTAGTCGGTAATAAAACTTTTGCCATGTACAGCAGTTTACGTCAAATATCTCACAAGAAAATGCAGTTCAGTCGACATATTCTCTCACAGCGTTTCCCTAGTTGTGGGATCAATTGGACAATTGGTTAAGTGATAAATTAATAAATGATGAAGACTAAGCCAACATTGGGTAGCTTTAATATGACTTAATTGTCTAAACAAGCTTGTCTAAAGCTTGTCTAAACGGGCGGCATTGAGGCCACGGTACGCTTCTGTACGACTTCTACATGCAATACGCTCTTAGATGAATCTAAGTATTAAGTATTATTATAAGTATTATAAGTCATTATTATAAGTATTAAGCTCCTAGCTGTAAACTAGCAGACACTCGCCGTAACTCTCCGTCTCGCAACCCTTTCCAGGCAACCCCCAAGGACTCAGAATCCTTTGGCGCAAGAACCGCCGTACCTTCGCTTGGAATCGATGGACAGCATCGGGCCTGATTTTTCGAAACAAAATTTCTATCATGTACACGTATTTCGTACTCGTAAAAAATGGTTTTCGAACTCATAATACGGAAAACTGTCGGAGTTGAACTCAAATTTATAAGCAACCTGTCACGTTATTGATGTTGGCCGTGACCCTTAAAAGGGCCGTTTTAGTCCCAAAATAAGTTGGAGTCAACTCAGGCGAAGTGGATGGTGTAGCGGAGCACTTGGCAATAAGGGCAGGAAACTGCCGTAGTCGTTTTTATTGTTAATATCAGTATTAAGTTTGGTTGTTACTGGTAATAAACAGACTATAGCTTTCTGGGCACTGGCGGCTGCAACAATGGTTTCTTTGAAAATAAATTGGGTGAGTGTTCAAGCGACAGACGAGTGATGTAATGGCGACGTGACGTGAGCAGTGGCTATGAGTACAGTGAAGGCAGTGAAACGTAGTGGCGAGTTTGGCGTCGGTCGTGGCGTGAGACAGTCAAGTACGTGTGTGAGCAGGCTGGCCCAGACAGAGGGGCCGTGGCGAGAAATAGGGAGGCTCTAGGCAGCCAGACAAACAGATGAGACAGCCAGGGAAGGAGAGAAGAAACGGGACAGGAGAGACGAAAAGGCGTGAGGGGTGCCCGCCGCCAGGCGGGGGGGGGTTTAATAAAAGAGCGCAGAGGGGGGTAGCGCGAGCACGAGTGATTTCATTGGCTGGCGAGAGAACTTAAAATTATCGATCGTGCCAATTTTATACGGTCGCGAGAGAGGATAGCAAAATATACAGTGAATTAGAAATTGCCACAAAATCGTTGGGCACTACTACAAGTAAACGTCGCAATAAACGAATGGAAAAGTTTAGTTGAAACGGTGAAACTGAAGGGTTGAATGACTATGGAGAACAGCAGTCCAACGGCCCTTTTCGGGACCACCTTAAACTGACAACGTCACACCCGCCTCCCTTCCGAAAAAGGATAGGGTCGCGCAAAAAGAAAACCAACACGCGGGGTGACGGCAAGAAAAACACAACGTGACCGCAGTTTATGAAATTATAGCAGAGTGAATTACAGTGGGGTTGAGTCAGTTTGTATGAGCATATGATTACCGGACAAAATTACAAAGTTCCAAAGGCTACAGACTATTACGAGAGCAGAACATTACAGGGCAGTAGAACACGGTGAGCACGAGCAATACAACATGGTGGTGTTACAAAAACATTACAGAATACAACAATGGTTACGGAAAGTAGTGCACGACGGAGCGCGCGGCGCGCGCGAACACAAAAACGACAAAGGACGCGCAGAAGTGATACGATGGATGAGGCAAACACAGAACAAGGATGACAAGGTGGATGAGGCAAAGGATGCAGAGCAGAGGCACGGAACAGAGGCACAGTCCGGACAACTGCGGGCAAACGACGCCAAGCGTCAAGGGCGGCGGGACACGGCGCGGCGCGCCAAGGCGGAAGGGAGAAACCGGCGCAAGAGCGCCCAAGGCGGAGACACGGCGCAGCGCGCCAAGGCAAAGAACGGCGCAGCGCGCCAAGGCAGGAAACGGCGCAGCGCGCCAAGGCAGAGACGGCGCAATGCGCCAGGCGGAGAACGGCGCAGCGCGCCAAGGCAAAGACGGCGCAGCGCGCCAGGCAGGAACGGCGCCACGCGCCAAGGCAGGAAACGGCGCAAGGGCGCCACGCGGGAACGGCGCCACGCGCCAAACAGAGAACGGCGCCACGCGCCAGGCAGAGGATGGCGCCACGCGCCAGAGGCAGAGGATGGCGCTACACGCCAAAGGCAGAGAGAGCGTGCGTGCGGTGTGTGTGTGTAGTGCTTACTTTTACCCCACAAGAATTATATATATCTAGCTACATTATGAAATTTGCGAAATTTAATGACGAGCTACAGCTCATTTCCGACAACAGCGAAAGCGATGCTGCACTCGTCAATGGGCTGAGCAGCGAACTAAGCTAGCTATATTCTTATAGGCAGAATATTTTTCTCGAGTTTTCAATGGTTGTTTTTTCAGTTTTTATTTTCCTTTTTGAGTTATTTATGCGTTTCACTAGTCGCCAGTAGTTATGCTTTAATTACTAACCGTATATTGCACATTACATGGTTTCGGGGTATTACTATTAGCGTCAGAGATGACGCACTTATTCATTTCATCGACTTTGGCAACACCGAACGGGTGCCATTGCTATCAATTATTTTAATCATTTTTGCCATTGCTATAATGTTTATACGTGCCCTAGTGTATTTTATCGATTATGGCAACGCCGATGCAGGCAGAGGACGTCTACAGAATATTTTGACAACTATTATATTTATAGTATTCATCTCGTAATCATTTTTCGACCAATATATGCATTATTTTATGCCATATTTATGCATTAATTTTTTAGTTTACTTTTGAATATTTGAGCTAAGGCTAATGTCTTATCTACTATTTGTTTCTAGCGCCGTAGTGTATTCTATAGACTACGGCAACGCCGACCAGGTGCAGTCGGAGTTGGGTGCTGCGATATTATATATATTCTTGCGTTAGAACAATATAGTATTTATACTGTCGGCATATTATGCTAATTCTGCTAGCGTTTTATTTTTATTTTATTTATTTTAGTTAGCTATATAAATTATCAAATTGCAATGTCGCCGCAGTTTATCCCCTTGACTACGGTGGTTGGCTGTTGGCTGGTACAGCTGTGGAAGTTGTGCACACTAGTATCTGGCAGTGAGTAACAGCTGTGGCTTGTGTTTTGTGGCTTGCGGCTGGCAGATGCCGCAGGGACCTGTGACCAACAGGTGCCACAGGAGGTAGTTTAATGCCTTGCCCGGGGCGTGAGCTTGCGGTCTACAGGTGCCGCAGAGACCTGTGGCTGACAGGTGCCACAGGAGGTAGTTTTACGCCTTGCCCGGGGCGTGAACTTGCGGTCTACAGGTGCCGCAGAGACCTGTGGCTGACAGGTGCCACAGGAGGTAGTTTTACGCCTTGCCCGGGGCGTGAAAAACTGGCGGTTAGTGTCTGCTTCCCCACTGCTGGAGCAGGTCGGACACTTGACAGGTCCGGTACCTGACAGGCGGGCGGATGGGGCGTCCGTACCTGGATCTGGGTACGTCAGCCGGGGCTGGTGGCTCAGCTGCTTGCGCAGCGACTGGATTCGCAGCAATCTCAGGTGGTTCTAATTGCTCGGAGGAAGGGTCCCCCAAGGAAGCCGTGTACAGCGACTCTGAGCTGTCTTGGCTGTGGCTGGTGTCAGTGTCTGTGCTGTCAGTGTCAGTGTCTGGTTGTGGCTGTCCCTCAATAGCTACAGCATCGCCAGCTTCGGCGAATGGTTGGCCTTCTCCCGCTTCAGCTCCCGCCCCCTCCTCAAAGGCGCCTGAAGCTGGCGGTGGTGGATTTGGCCCTGGCGCTCTGCGTGGGCTCTCTGGCCGGGCAGAGGAAGGCTGGGGAATGGTGACGAGGCTAAGCTCGCTCGCGGGTCCGCTGGGCGGGTTCACACTAGGCGCTGGAGACCTGGCATGGGTGGCCTCACCATACCGGTCAACTACGTCTTGGTAAGTGGGCTGTCTGATGCACGGTTTGAGGCGGTCAATGTTGTAAATGTTATGGCGCGGATTTGGCACCCGATCTGCTGGGTTTAGGAGACCATACTCGGGGACTAAACGGTAAGTCCGCTCGGAGCAGCGCTGCACTACTCGGTATGGCCCCAACCACACAGCGGGTTCTATGCCCTTGTGGTTCGGGTTCAAGACCCAGACTAACTCTCCCTCGTGGAACTCAGCGCGGAGGGCGCGGCGGTCGTAATACCTTTTCTGCCTCTCCTGGGCTTTACCCCTAGTGCGGCGGGCTAGGGCAGAGGTTTCGACTAGCGTGCGGTGCAACTGGTGGGCGTACCTCTCCGGCTGGTAGTGTTCATTTGGCGGTGGATTGTGACAGAGGTCGAGCGGTAGTTCGAACTCACGCCCGAAGAAAAGTTTGGCTGGAGTAAATCCGGTGGATTCGGCGACTGTGGCACGGATTGACAGGGCGGCCAGGCGGCTGGCAAGGGGCCAGTCGCATTGTCTCTCAAGACAGATGGCTCTAATCTGGGCTTTCACCGTCTGGATCATCCTCTCAGCTTTACCGTTAGCCTGAGGGCGACGGGCTGTGATCCGACCCATGTCAATCTGTAGGAGCCTAGTTAATTCTATCATGGTACTATTGATGAAGGCAGTTCCGTTATCAGACACCAGCTGCTCCATCACCCCATACCTGGCAACCCATTCAGTCAGGATGGTTGTGGCAGTGGTCTCTGCGCTGACGTCGGGAACAGGGACTACTTCAACAAACCCGGTGAACCTGTCGATCATAACCAGCAGGTACTTGTACCCGTCACACTCTTCGAACGGGCCTGCGTGGTCCACGTGGACAACCTGGTTCGGGTAGCCGGACAGTTCTGGTTGCATAGGGGCCTTGAGCTTACGCTTTGACTTCTTAGTCTTAGCGCAAACGGTGCATTCGGCCAGGACCCCCTTGACTATAGTATCTAAGTCGGAAATAACGAAGCGCGCCTTCAGGGCGGCCATCGTCTTGGTGATACCGCAATGGTTCAACTGGCCATGATACTGAAGGACCAGATGACCTGAAACGACAATTTATATGGGTTTTCCCATATTATCGTTTCCTTCTGCCAACAGTTCAGGAAGACAACGAACAATGGACCTCGATGGTAACTTTCTCTGTGTGATCTCTAGAGTCACATTCTCAAACTTCAGGCCAGGATCTTTCCTCTTCAATCAGTATATTTTATAAGCTAGCACACTGTACGCGAGCAACGAGGAATAGGAGCAGTAGGGGGAGAGAGTGGGATTTCGAGGCCCAATAGGCAGTGTCGGTCAGAGGTTGTGCATGCATCACGCGAGGGTCGCATGGCTGGGCTTCTTGCTCGCCGATCATCAGGACTATTTTTAGGCATGCAGATCTTGTGCATCTGGGGAGTTGCTGCCAAGGCTGGATGCTTGTTCACGCATCACGCGCGTGTCGGCTGATTTCTCCCATCCTCTTGCTAACGGCGCCTTCGTTTCACTTCAGTCGCTCTTTTTTCAGGGAAGCGAGGCCCTCCGAGCTCTGTTGAAAATAAGCTTGGAGCAATGATGACATGGCGTACAGTTGTGCATTTGCTTGCGATACGCAGTCCCACTTGGTAACTTGCAGTTGAGTTGATGTTGTTGAAACACGAAACTTGGTCAAGGGGCAAAGTGAACTTGTGACAACAGTGGATGAATTGTACCAGCATATCCTCTTGACTATTTAATCAGATCTGAGAGGGGGATTGACGTGAACTCGGAAACTCGACAAATTGAATGGGCTTTTCGATGCCCTAAACAGTGACGCCAATAGGACTGGACACGGAGACTCGACAAATTGAAACAGCGTCTGGTAGACAGTCAGATCGGGATGCTGGCTGAAGGTACATTGCAGTTAAATAGGACGTCGGAAAAATACCGTCTTGACCAAATTGATTGTGTAGATCTCTCAACGAAAGTTTCTTCTCGGAAGGGTAAACTGTGTCGCTTTTTGATCTTCGTCCATTGGTCTTGTTTAGTTCGAAGTCTTCCTTTACTGAAGGCAGGAAAGTCTCAGTTCTCGATTCATTCGAATGGCTGTTGACGACATGCAGCAGAGCGATAACTGCATGGTGTCTGAGACTTCTGTCTAGCGGCGACTCACGCGGTCAGTGGAACCAATTGAAACGAAAAATTATATGGGTTTTCCCATATTATCGTTTCCTTCTGCCAACAGTTCAGGAAGACAACGAACAATGGACCTCGATGGTAACTTTCTCTGTGTGATCTCTAGAGTCACATTCTCAAACTTCAGGCCAGGATCTTTCCTCTTCAATCAGTATATTTTATAAGCTAGCACACTGTACGCGAGCAACGAGGAATAGGAGCAGTAGGGGGAGAGAGTGGGATTTCGAGGCCCAATAGGCAGTGTCGGTCAGAGGTTGTGCATGCATCACGCGAGGGTCGCATGGCTGGGCTTCTTGCTCGCCGATCATCAGGACTATTTTTAGGCATGCAGATCTTGTGCATCTGGGGAGTTGCTGCCAAGGCTGGATGCTTGTTCACGCATCACGCGCGTGTCGGCTGATTTCTCCCATCCTCTTGCTAACGGCGCCTTCGTTTCACTTCAGACCGACGTCTGCGGTCTCAGGCACCACCAGGCGCCTGTTGGCAGTTTTGGCTTTGGAGGATTTGGCTAAGTACAATAGGCCCTCGACTACTTCAAGGTCATTGAATTGAGCCCAGAGTGAGCGCATTTCCCGGCTACAACCCTGCAGTTCGGCCTTGGACAATGGCTCAGTCTTACACTGGACACTGGCGATTAGGCGCGCCATGTCAACACAGGAGTCCTGGGCATTCTGGGCCCAGATGAGCTCAGGTGGCACTTGGGATTCGGTTTCAGGTTGACGGGATTCAGTCTCTGGGCTAGGAACAGCACCGCTAGCAGTAGCGCGGACATTCGGCGTTGGTTCAGCCGGGGCATCTGTGTCAGTCTGACACGCTACGCTAATGCCTATGGTCTGGACGCACACCTGACGCAGTTCTCTAGAGGGGGGCGTACGCCGGTGCTTTGGGTCTTGGTCCAGGAATTTCCCTTTAAATTCCGGAATCTGGCTGCACGTCGGGCAGTCAAAGTGATCGGCTCTGAATTTTGGCAGTCTACTAAGAGCGTCAGCAGGCACGTGGTCAACGCCTGGACGGTACTGGACTGTGAAATCGTATTCGGCTATTCGTTCTAGAGTGGACTGCTGGACCTTCAGCGGGTACAGTTCAATGGTGGCAAGCCATTGGGCCAGCATACCAGTGGCATGCTTCTTAGAATGCAGCCATTTGAGCGCGGCCGCGTCCACCCGGACAGTGAAAGGCTTGTCTAATAGATAAGGACGGAAATGCTCGAGCATCAGAACGAGCCCTAGCAACTCCCTCATGGTGGCGCAGTAGTTTCTCTGGCTACTGTTGAATTTTTTGGATGCGTAAGCTATAACTTGCTCTTGGCCATCTGGCCCGAGCTGGTAGAGCACACCCCCAGTGCCGTCAAGCGAGCTATCGCAGTCCAAAATAAATTCGCGCCCTTTGGCAGAGAGGTCTGGATACGCCAGAATCGGTGGTGAACAGAGGCTATGTTTGAGTTCTTGGAAAGCCCGTTCATGATGCGGTTGCCATAGAAACGGAGCATCCTTTTTGGCTAAGGCATACAAAGGCGTGGCGATGATTGAGAATCGCGGCACGAATTTCCGGTAATAATTCGCAAATCCCAAGAATGATAGAAGCTGTTTCTTAGAAAGCGGTTTAGGCCAGTCTTGGACAGCCTGAGTCTTCGCTGGGTCAGCCTCAATGCCCCGGCTAGACACAACGAACCCCAGGAATGCGACCTTGTCCTTAAACAGCTCACACTTAGACGGCTTAATTTTGAGACCGGCTTTTCTAAGCTGCCAGAGGACCAGCGCGAGATGCGCGATCATTTGGTCATTGTTGACAGCCTTAATGATAATGTCGTCTAAATAGATGAGGCTGACCTTCATCAGGAGAGGTCTAAACACCTTGTGCATCAGTTTCGCGAAATTGGCAGGTGCCGTCTTGATCCCGAATGGTACTACCTTCCAGCGGAAGGTGCCTTGGGGGCAGGCAAAGGCGGTGTAATCTCTAGCCTCCTCTTTGATCCCTACCTGCCAGTACGCGGAGGTCAGGTCAAGGCTAGAGAATACAGTGGCCCCGGCAAGGCTGTCAAAAGATTCTTCTATGAGTGGCAGAGGGAAGCTACACGGCTTGATGAGCTTATTGACGGCCCTATAGTCTATGCAAAGGCGTTGAGTGCCGTCCTTCTTCTTGACCAGAACGATAGGCGACACCCAGTCAGAGTCACACTCCTCAATGACCCCCTGTTCGAGCATCTGCGCTATGTTCTGGTCTAAGAATTCTTTTTGTGCTGGCGTGGTGCGCCTGTATGGTTGCGCAACAGGCTTGGCCTTAGGATCTATTAACTCTATGCCCATCTCGTGTAAATTGGTGTGGCCTAAATCTGCGTTTGATCTAGAAATTTGGCTATTGAAGTAGTTGAGCAGTTTCAAAACGGTGGCGAGTTGGCCCCTAGACAATTTGGCTTGGTCTAGTTGGAACTGCGTTGTCAGCCATTTGGCTAACTCCCTACTAGGCGGCGGCAGCTTACTGAGTTGGCTGGTGAGGTTAGCTACATTGTCCAGGCTAAAGTCAGACTCCTTCAGGGTCGTCTGAGCTATGACCTCATGACTATCTAATTCCTGGAATGAGGCAATTTCTTGCCCCCTAGTTATCTGAATAGGCTGTTCCCCACTGTTGAGCACGCGCACTAGTATGTGGTTAGTATCGCTAACTGAGTCTAGAGTCTTGGCTACCAACTGTTCGGTCTCTGGTCCGAGGATCCGGGACATGACTATACCGGAGGTGTACGGCGAAGAGTCGAGGACACGACTGGGGATCAAGGTTTCCGAGTGCGGGGGCAATTCTACGGTGCCGGCGGCCATCACTCGTCTGAGTTGGAAAATCCCCTTGTCCCCCTCAATGACTGGTACCGACACCCCTGCTACTAAAGCTCGGCCAGAGTTGAAGTCTAGCAGCATCTCGAAGCTGCGCAGGAAATCCATGCCTAACAGGGCTTCCGTGGTACAGTAAGCAGTGACTAGGAATACATGTTGTTTAGTCGTATTACCTAAGTTGATTTCGCAGCGTAGCGACCCTAGGATGTCTACCTGAGAGCCGCCGAAGGCGGTGGCACGCTGCTTATTGGCACTAGGCGTGAATATGTTATTGACGGGGTCAGCTGCGACCAGTTTGGCTTTCACGTCAGCACCCATGATGCTGGCATTGGCGCCTGAGTCTAGACAGGCCAGAACTTTAGAGTCTCCTACTCCTAGCTGCACGAAATAGCTAGACTCAAAGGTGTCAGCTGTGTACCCCCTTGTCGGCATTGTGGATCACTGTCCCCTGGCTGAGGTTGCACATTACAGGCCTTGTCGTGCTGGCGCCCGGGGTCGACCTGGCGCTGGAATTTCACCCTAGTCCCCCTAAGGCGGTGCTGCTCGACTAGGCTACGCAGGCTGGGAGACAGTTGGCTAATGTGAACGAACAATTTCTCTGGCAGGTGCTCAGATTGGATGAACCCGTAATTCTGAGACCATGTGGCAATGGTTCCTAGTTCAGTCGTGACTTTTCCACGGCTGGGCTGCTGATTTTGGCTCCCCCGGGGCTGCTTTGGCGACTGTGGCCTCGGCGAGGGCGATGGACAGTCAGCGATCAGGTGATCGGTCTGGCCGCATCGATGGCAAGCCCGCGGAGGGCGAGGAGCTGGCCTAGGTGGTCTATAGGTTTGGCTAACTTGTGGTGGGCCCCCAGTGGGCTCTGTGCGAGCGGGCCCCTGATTGGTAGTGACAGGCGGAGTGGTCTGGCTTAATCTATTGGCTTGGTCGGTCACCATCTTCTCAAGCTCAGCGACCCTCTGTTCTAACGCTTTCTTCTCAGCGTCAGGTTCTATGGCACGAACCTTGGCTATAGTAGAAGGCACGTTCAGAAGCTGGCGGACCCCGACAAGATCTTTGGCCTTCTGCATCAGCTCTTCTGCAGAGGTGGCACTGTCGGTTTCCTGATCCCATAAGAGGAGCTTTTCGGCGAGGTCCTTATCCCTCAGCCCATGGCAGAATCTGGCCTTGAGTAGGGGCTTCGCTTCAGCGAGCGAGAGACCCGCTAGTCTAGAATAGGAGACCAGTCTGTCGAAGAAATCAGACATCTGCTCATTATGAGATTGGGCGGCAGCAACTAATTCTACGTAGGCCTTGTCCTTCTTCTTGGCATCGGTGTACCTTTCCCTGAGCAGCCGAAGCGCAGATTCGAAAGGCAACTGGTCACACCGGTAATTAAGATATACCTCTTGGCATTCGGCTGACAGCAAAGATACGAGAATGGCGGACTTCTGGTCCTCAGGAACGCGGCAAGTGGCTAGATACGAAGTAAGCTGAGCTTCCCACGTATCAAAGTTCATCTTCGGCTGATAAGCGATTGGAGGGCGAAGGCGTATGTCTGGCTTCGCAGGCGGCGAGGAATTTGGCGCTAATGGCGAGGAAACAGCGAGACGCTCTTCGAGCATCCGGTGAAGAGAGGCTAAGGTTTGAGTCAACAAGAGTTGCTCACTAGGAGCTGGCGCGGCGGCAGCAGCTGCGCCTGCTGGCTGCTCGCCGGCATCGACTGCGTCCTGATCTGGCACGACGGCATCTCCGTCAGCCAATGACGCTGCGGCATGGTTGTCCCCGTTGTCGGACATTGTGTAAGGTTGAGTGAGACAAATGAATCAAGCGTGAACGAAAATAAGGCTCCAGAGAAAACGAATTGAGGTTGATGACGCGAGAGAGACGAGAGAGATTGCGTCCTACTAACAAAATACGTGCCTGACAGGGGCAAACCGCAAAAAGCCTATAATAGGGGAGAGTCCTATCACGCAAACCACCCAGACTAACTGTCAGGCAATAGTCCCTACAAACAATCAGCGCACAGCGTAACCTGGCGTGGCTTGGCACACGCAGCGGAGCTATCTTGGCAGAGCGTAAGCTCGAGCTCATCGCAGTTGACAGCGCGCGTTGCTCAGGGCGACGACCAGCGACGACTCGCGGCGACGAGCGAAGACCGGCCGAGCAGTCAGGACCCCTGGGCCTGACGTGGCACAGGCTCTCGCAGCCTTGCGGACCGAACCTCAGGCGTGGCACAGGCTCTCGTAGCCTTGCGGACCGAACCTCAGGCGTGGCACAGGCTCTCGCAGCCTTGCGGACCGTCAGGCAGAAACGTGGCAGGCCGGCACTCAGTCACGAGCCGGCAGAGCTGAGCAGAATCTTGCTGACGCTTGGTTGCGAGCTGGCAGGGCTGAGCAGAAGTCTTGATGGCGCTGATTACGAGCTGGCAGTGCTGAGTAGGAGTCTCGGTGGTGCTGACTTAGTTGCGAGCCGGCAGTGCTGAGTAGGAATCTCGGTGGTGCTGACTTAGTTGCGAGCCGGCAGTGCTGAGTAGGAGTCTCGGTGGGACCTCCAAAATTATGTCACGTTATTGATGTTGGCCGTGACCCTTAAAAGGGCCGTTTTAGTCCCAAAATAAGTTGGAGTCAACTCAGGCGAAGTGGATGGTGTAGCGGAGCACTTGGCAATAAGGGCAGGAAACTGCCGTAGTCGTTTTTATTGTTAATATCAGTATTAAGTTTGGTTGTTACTGGTAATAAACAGACTATAGCTTTCTGGGCACTGGCGGCTGCAACAATGGTTTCTTTGAAAATAAATTGGGTGAGTGTTCAAGCGACAGACGAGTGATGTAATGGCGACGTGACGTGAGCAGTGGCTATGAGTACAGTGAAGGCAGTGAAACGTAGTGGCGAGTTTGGCGTCGGTCGTGGCGTGAAACAGTCAAGTAAGTGTGTGAGCAGGCTGGCCCAGACAGAGGGGCCGTGGCGAGAAATAGGGAGGCTCTAGGCAGCCAGACAAACAGATGAGACAGCCAGGGAAGGAGAGAAGAAACGGGACAGGAGAGACGAAAAGGCGTGAGGGGTGCCCGCCGCCAGGCGGGGGGGGTTTAATAAAAGAGCGCAGAGGGGGGTAGCGCGAGCACGAGTGATTTCATTGGCTGGCGAGAGAACTTAAAATTATCGATCGTGCCAATTTTATACGGTCGCGAGAGAGGATAGCAAAATATACAGTGAATTAGAAATTGCCACAAAATCGTTGGGCACTACTACAAGTAAACGTCGCAATAAACGAATGGAAAAGTTTAGTTGAAACGGTGAAACTGAAGGGTTGAATGACTATGGAGAACAGCAGTCCAACGGCCCTTTTCGGGACCACCTTAAACTGACAACGTCACAAACCCTTGTCGGCTTTTTCGCACAAGTGACGAAAAACAGCGGTCGCACTTTCCCTATTACCGCCATACAAAGTGGCCTATCTAGGGAATATAAGATCTATGGACTGAGCATTCTGTGTAAGTTCTGTTGTTTAAACCCCATTACCCCGCACCACGTACATTGGCAAGCCACGTACGCGGCAGAGTAAATGGACACAATTGTGCCGCGATAGTGCGGAACCCGTTCTATTCGGGTACAGCAGGGGCTGCAACCGCAAAAGGTGCGAAACAGTGCAGGACCGAAGACAGATGACTCGTGGCTCTATATAAGAAAAGTAACTCTTGTCTAGTTTCTTGACTTATTCTCATAAATCGCAGTTACTTTATGCAGATACTACTATTTGAATTTCTAAAGTAGTGTATAAATATATACGCTCGTAAAAAGCGATAAAAATTGAAATTAGCAGCTACAGTGGCTAGGAGCGAAAGGTTGGAAAACCTCTTATCATTGCGAAGAGTTGTTAACAGTTTGTAGTACAATACAAGGGCGATGCAAGTACGTACGTGACAGTACGAATTTAGCGCTCGCGTGTGGGCTATATTTAAATATGGAGCCGGAAGTACCTACTGGTTTGGATTCCCCCGCAGTAATTTGCACTAAACTGCTTTTTGCGGAGTCGAGAAGGTTGTAAATCTTCCAAATATACTCTAATACTTTATAATGATTTTATAGACCTTACGAAATATGTGCTGTAAATCAGCAATCAACAATGTGACTATTGGTTTTACGCTTGTCTGTCCTATTAAGTTAAGAAATATCTTTCCAGCAATTAAGTTTTGCCATAATACTCGTAACTATGCGTATGATGTCAGGGAGCTTGATCAAGAGAAAAAATTATCTGCAATAACCTCTACATGCTAATTTTTATAATGACGTTTCTATAAGGTACTACTAGTACAATCCTTAGCTATACTTAACGGTTCCGAGGATAGATAACAATGGGATGCTTTTCCCTTCATTTTCCCCCAATTTTCCGTAACGATACATTGGAATTTACCTTTACATTGGATACATTGGAGAGAACTCTCACTTACAAGAGGTCACTGAAAAGCAGGCGGCATGGACAACGGTGGTAGCAATTAAGACTAAGAGTCAGGAGGAGGACAAAGACAAGTGTTGTAAAGATCCAGCCAAATGTGAACTGTGCATTTAAGACTTTGTTTGTCTGTTTTACTATCTGATTTAACCTGATTTTGATTTCCAATTTTTCCATACCTGTCTTTATTATTCTTGGCTCATTATTCAATACGGTTTTAACTTTGTTTAAACTTTGATAATGCTTTTTTAGAGCAGCGAAAGCTCAAGCCGAGGCTAAAGGTTTTGTCGGATTTTGCTGTCACAAGCACGCTGGTCACTAGAGGGTGCTGCACGAGAGTCATAACTATGCTAAATGGATCCCAATTGAGTTGATCGGTGATTTCATCACAAAACATTTTTTAGACATGTTTATTCAGTTATTCATCGACTTTTCCTGGCTACACAACGCGCAAGGTTTTAAATACAAGCATGCAAGGGGTTTGGACTAAATTACATTATTAATAAACTAAGCTTAAACTCAACTTTATAGATAAAAATCAGTCCGAGTCTGAGATTTGTCGGTTGCCGTTCGATTTTTCGCCAAATTTACAAAAACTGGAGTTTTTTTTATACCACCTGATGATTATTCAGGATTGCCCCTTTATACGCTCGTAGCAGAGAATTTCAATTTCAAGACTTTGGCGTACACGTCCAATTCACCAGGAAGCGTACATTCCCGGAAAAAACAATAAAAGTGCATTTGCAGATCTTCGCGCGTAAATGTCATACGAATTATTCCAGCTCTGTAAAACATTTTTACGCCTTCACGGTGGGTTGTTGCAAAGTCTATTAATAAGGCCGTGTCTGCATATAGGGACTGTAATAGGAACTGCCGCTTGGCGGGTTGCCAGGAAGTCAAAAAGGTCAATAACATGTTTGCTGGTATCCTCATGCTGTTGATCATCAAAGACGTCCCACAGACTTCTACAGAACAACACCTATTACTGTTCTCAATTGCAACATCTTTAGTGAACTACTTATTCAAAATTATCAATCTGAATGTATTACTCAATTCAATCCAACTCAATTTAAGATGGCTTTCGCTGAATTCCTAAATTCGACTTAGCTTGTACAAGATTCTACTTCAGTTCTCTCGCCCTCTCTTGGATTTTGGTCTCTTTTTCTTGTGTGTTGTACCTTGTTTTTTTCACTGAGTTTTCTATTCTCAAATCATTCTTTTCGTCAAATATTTTTAGCTACCATGCAAGTCCTAAATTATGTTTTATGCAGCTAATGTATCTTATTAACAAACTTTAGCAAACAAATTCTGTTTATTTGAGTCACTGGCGTCATGCATGCAATTATCTCGTTGATGGAAAGCAGTTTTGATGTACTTCGTACATCTACTCCGCTGAAGAGTAACCAAATTCGAACTCAAGCATAGCCCTTCGCTTACTGAGCTCGTCTATAAGATTGATGAGGTACTACCTGTCATGAATATGCATTAAGGGAGCTATCAACTATTTACGAGTAGATCTAAGGCCTTTTTCAACACTGCATTGTCCTGTATTCTATTGAAATTCATGCAGAGTCAACCACCATGAATCAGTGTTGTCATAAACCTTTTTGTTGGAACTGCTTTCAAATGTAAGTGAAGTAAATTGATAATGCTGCCATTATTTTGATACTTCTGGTTGATCTAACTACGAGCCTCTACGTAGCCTCTCAGCCTTCGACTAACGTGCCTGAGAGCTCAGAAATCAATTTTTGAGAGCTCTGGACTCCCACAACTACCAGATAGTCAGTGATAGTCAGTATCCTCACAGGTAGTTTATGTAGCATTTTCTGCTCATGTTAATCCTATGAGCTTTTAACTGATCATAGTTAGAAAATTCAAGCTTGAAAATCGACAAAAACTTTAGTCTATGGGCTCATAGACTCATGCCCATCAAGCCAGCCATCAATCAGATCATCTAAGTATGACTGAATTTTAACTTCGATCCTGATGTTGATGCTGATGATAAGATCGAGCTGATGCGTTAGGGGAAGAGCTGATGGAGAGCTGGATGAAAGATTCCCTGTCCAGTAGCCTTGTGAGTGTCTATCTGGTTATATATGGTCATCTATGGTCATCTATGGTCATCTATGGTCATCTATGGTCATCTATGGTCATCTATGGTCATCTATGGTCATCTATGGTCATCTATGGTCATCTATTGTCATCTAAGAGTAAGAGTCATTTAAGAGTAGAGTCAGAAGCTTGTAAGTTAGCTCATAAATCATGATGGCCCGTCAAAAATGATGCGATTAAAAAGCACTTGCACTTGAGTTTCGAGACGGAGTAGGGCAAAATATATGAAAAAACGATTGATAATTAAAAAAAGATCCCAATAAAAAGAGTCGCTTAATTTTCTTAATCCATTAATTTGAAATTTTCCGCTGTTTTAGGAGTCCGTCAGGCGGATGCTGCGCTCATCCAAGCGGCAGGTGTGTCTTTATGTACTATTAAACACGCTTGACTACGTAAGCAGTTGCAATTTTTACGCAATTTTCCTCTCTACATTTTGTTTCTTTTAGAGGTTGTCGCGCTAAGAGTGTAGCAACAAGCATTGTTGCTGCTGGTGGCGGTGGAGCTGCCGCTTGTGCTGCCGCTGGTGCAGTGGCTGTTGCTGCCACGCCAGTGATAGTCGGTGGAGCTGTGGTGGCTGGAATTGCCTGCCTAATTAAGTTTATTTAACTAGGCCAATGTAAAGCCGACTGATTTAAACAGTACTAAAAAGTTCATTATCGTAAACTGTGCCTAAACTCTACACGGTACTCTAAAATCTACATTTTTAATATCAACAGTGAGCAAAAGCAGTTTGAAATATTTTTGTATCATAATAATAACAATACAAGTAATAGGGTTGCAGCCTAGTGGTTGGACTCGGGACTTGAAGGTCGAAAGTTCGATTCCCGAACCCACCTGGAACAATTTGTGTCCTTGAGCAAGGTACTCAACTATGCATTGCTTCAGTTCACCCAGCATTAGCTTGGGTAATTGAGGGTGTGTGTGGCGACCCCCACCAGTCAATGACTGAATCATGGATTGAACAGACGTACGCAATTAGCTGCGCAATGTAATCAATTATTATAGCAACTACGATTATAAACATTTTGTATTAATCATTAATATGTACCATTTTTTATTCAGAATACCTTCAGCAGAATTTTGGAAGCAACGGAATTTGTTATTGACTTTGCTATCCATTGTTTTGTAATTTCTTACACACGCTGAGTATTATCTACAATTTACAAGCTGACACCGCAAAATGCTTTTTTTGTCGAAAAATCTACAAGACTGCCGCCACACTGTAATGGGTTGGATGCTTCAGATGGTTCAGACAAAGACTGACAGTGTTACTTTTTCAATATCAAAAAGTCTTCTAACATGCATTTTGTGTAAGACCGATGGATGCGGTACAACCTGCATGTACTGCCGTGTTTTCACCAATATTGACTTCATTTAAAGAATCCTGGACCCAGCTTTGCTATGCTATTCGACCAAAGTGTTGGTGATTTGATTTCTCTACAGCGGGCAAGGGCTTCTGACAAACCACAAATAATTCTTCAACACCATGGGCCCAGTTTCTGCACAATGCTGTCAGGAGAAAGATTGTGTCGACTGCAAGCGTATGTAAGTAATTTTATTCAGAACTGTTAATTGGCTTTTTAGGTGCGCGGCAAGGAAGCCTCAATGTTTGTTTGTCTCCTCAAAGAGGAATTTAAGAAGACACTCAAAAGAATTCCCATAGACTTTTGAGACTAAACTTGTACACATTTAAGGCTTCGCTCCGACAAGTTGTCTTTGGTCAAGGACCTGGATCCTTTCGTGTTCCATTGACCCTGTTATGCCTCTGTAAAGCAGTTCTTTAACGTTTTGACAATTTTAGAAGAGACAACTGCAAAGGCTGCCGTGACGGATGCTGCGTACACCCGAGCGGCACGTAAGTCGCATTGTTTATCTGCGCAGAATCGCCAGCCCGAAGCTCTTTTCCCTACATGCACACAGTTACTCATTTCAGAGGCTGCAAACCCGCTACAGACGATGTTGAATGTACAATGCTGTCGGCCATTGCTGGCGATGCTACCATAGATCCTGGAGTTCCAATCGAAGAGCCAAATCTAGCGAGCAGCCGTGGAGCGGATGACGCAGCTGATTTTAACATCGATTTTATCTAGCTGTGATCTTCGGGTCATTCTCAATGTCAGCAAAAGCTGACTGCTGACATATTTATACTTTTATATAAACAATCAATTCCAAAACAATATCTACATTTTATTTTATTCAGAACAAATATTTTTAATAGCAAACGCTCAAAACTGGAAAAAAAGGTAGGCTAACAAAATTAGAACCCACGCATGTGCTATTTTTGGCCACATGGAAGTTTCCTGTTCTTAGCTTATACACTTTCTATCTTATGTGTACACGCACTGTAAGTGACATTGTCACACAACCGGTGAGAGGCATTACTGCTCATTCCGCTGACTCCCCTGAGCAGGCACACAAGCGCGCGGATACGTACGCAGTCATACGTACAGGCAAACACACACACAGGAGTGCACAGCGGCCCAGTGCACCAGTAAACCCAAACCTTGACTTGAATTTGGCCCAAAATTTCTTGAATTTGACTTGACTTACACGTCACTGGCAGAGTACAAGTGCCTTGTTTGATAAAAAACATTTTCTTTTTACATTTTTTTGAAAAAGTAATCAAAGTCCTCCTATCGAGTCCTTGAGTTGCGGTATCCATATATATCATGTAGCTGGAAATTTTCTCTTTTTATGACCATATTATCTACAATATATTTGAAATAACAATGAATAAGCTAACAACTCTACGCTCGTAAACTCCTTTTGTCCATAAACAGTAAGCAATAGGCAGAAATCTTGTTTGAAACACAAATGTGTCAAGATCAGAGTCAAGATCAAAAAGATTTAGGATGAGAGAGAGTCGGGATCAGGATCGGAGAGTCAGGATGAGAGTGTCATGATCAGAGAGTCAGGATCAGAGAGTCAGGATCAGAGAGTCAGGATCAGAGAGTCAGGATCAGAGAGTCAGGATCAGAGAGTCAGGATCGGAGAGTCAGGATCAGAGAGTCAGGATCAGAGAGTCAGGATCGGAGAGTCAGGATCAGAGAGTCAGGTTCAGAGAGTCAGGATCAGAGAGTCGGGATCAGGATCGGAGAATCAGGATCAGAGAGTCGGGATGAGAGAGTCATGATCAGAGAGTCATGATCAGAGAGTCATGATGAGAGAGTCATGATCAGAGAGTCATGATCAGAGAGTCATGATCAGAGAGTCAGGATCAGAGAGTCATGATCAGAGAGTCATGATCAGAGAGTCATGATCAGAGAGTCATGATCAGAGAGTCATGATCAGAGAGTCATGATCAGAGAGTCATGATCAGAGAGTCATGATCAGAGAGTCATGATCAGAGAGTCATGATCAGAGAGTCATGATCAGAGAGTCAGGATCGGAGAGTCATGATCAGAGAGTCGGGATGAGAGAGTCATGATCAGAGAGTCATGATCAGAGAGTCATGATGAGAGAGTCAGGATCAGAGAGTCAGGATCCAAGTCAGTATTTTCAATCTCATAAAACTCTACAAGTGTATTCTCTAATCAATCAGCATTCAGATGCAGCATTTTTTCTCACTAATACCGAAAAATTTATTTATTACCAAAACTGACTGTTGACTCGGCAGTTTCGTGAGTACCAAAAATAGCACCCGATCGCTGTACATGCACGAGACATGAGGAACCGAAATCCTTTTCACTAGTCCAGGAACAGCTGGCGTGTGGTCTATTTTTAGCTCGTAGACAGTGGAAACTACCCACCTAATTTCTGGATTCTCCCAAATCACTAGTAACAGTAGAATGCCACCAAAGCGGTACTTCTGAGGCATTCTAGTGCCAAATAACATGACGTTAAGGTCTTAATGGCGTAATGCCTGAAAAAAGAGTTAGAATATGCATGGGGCAAGTAAGCTCGTGATTAATGTCATTTTCATAGATTCCAGAAGCAGAAAAGCGTCAGGGTTAATAATAACAATAACTTCCAAATATCCGAATCAAATCATGACTCTGCTATGCATTTAGAATGGGGTACTGCTAATCCCTTCTATATATTAATGAATAATTGGTTGGTCAAAGTTGATCCCATCAAGTTTAATATCGAATTTAGTGAGCTTATTTTCAATTGTCAAGCATGGGCAACCGTGGAAGCACCTGCACTAGCAGTGCTAAGCCTGACAATTCGAGCTGTACAGATCCCGACAACTGCGAACAGTGCCAGTAAGATCTGTACCTTCCTTTGTATGTCTGTCTGTCTGTCTGTCTGTCTGTCTGTCTGTCTGTCTGTCTGTCTGTCTGTCTGTCTGTCTGTCAGTCTGTCTGTCTGTCTGTCTGTCTGTCTGTCTGTCTGTCTGTCTGTCTGTCTGTCTGTCTGTCTGTCTGTCTGTCTGTCTGTCTGTCTGTCTGTCTGTCTGTCTGTCTGTCTGTCTGTCTGTCTGTCTGTCTGTCTGTCTGTCTGTCTGTCTGTCTGTCTGTCTGTCTGTCTGTCTGTCTGTCTGTCTGTCTGTCTGTCTGTCTGTCTGTCTGTCTGTCTGTCTGTCTGTCTGTCTGTCTGTCTGTGTGTCTGTCTGTCTGTCTGTCTGTCTGTCTTTCTGTCTATATGTCTCTCCTGAAAGTCAATTAGACATTTTAATTTCATTCATTGTCGGTGCCAAATGTGCAACTCAATTTTAATCCCGTTTTTCTAGAGAGGTAAAAAGGAAAGCAAGAAGTTTGAAGAAAAAGGAGCCATGCTGTCACAAGCACGCAGACAAAAGATTGGCACAGGGGTCTAGCTAGATACTGCATTGAGAGACTGCAATGAATTGAGTTGGCCCGAGTAGTGACAACACCTTCACCCATCAACAGTCCAATAGCGGCAATCATGTTTTAAAGCCGATTCTTTATTCCGAATATATATGACTGCGAGCAAATTTGAGTTTCTTGAGTAATGGCTCGTAAAAATTCAAGTTTTTTGAAGTCATTGTTCACTAGGACTTTAATACCACCTTTATGTGCTCTTTTTGAAAATTATCAAACTTGTTTTTTCACCTACTCATTAATTGGTGTTTTTGTTTTTTTATTTTTTTATTAGAGGCGGGGGTTGTGTGCACCCTGGCGGCCTCATTAAAAATTAAAAAATGTAATCTGTGTGCCGAAACCAGTTGAAAATAAATGCAAAAGAAATCATCATCCCCACAAGTCTATGTATTGTACTCGTAGTCCTGGTTACTATACGAGATACGCTGCATGTACGAGTATTACAAGGTTATAGCTGACCACAATAAACTGGGAAGACCTCAACGCCTGATCTATACTTAGCACCGGCGTTGGATTCTATATGTACGAGCATAGATTTACCTCGCTGCGTACAAGCCATAGTGGAACTTAGCTCGTACATTAGTTAGCTACATGGACAGATTTACACTATGTGCAAGCGTACATCCGTTTAATTACTTTCAATCTAGTATATTTAGCCGTCTAACTCTGTACGAGTATACTATTTCGTAGTTGAAGTACGCTAAAGCTTTGTTGAATCGTAAAGCACTTTCTACAAGATGATTCAGTTGTATCGTTAAAGATAGCAGCATTTGGTTAAGATTCTTGAGTGTATCCTTGCTACAATCAAACTTTTATTGTCATCAACTTTCAGTTGTTAATTACCAACCAACGGACAAAACTATTGATAGTAGACATTACTCAATCTCTGATTTGAATTGATGTGTTTACTTTCATAGGCTGTGATTTGTACATATACGGAGTAAGTTTTGGTGTAAGGTACGAGTAGGGTCAAGGTGGACAGAATACATGCTTTTAAAATCACGTAGGTAGAATGGATGAGATCTGTGCTGAGAACAGGATAGATCTGTTTATAATAGATTCTAACAATGACGTCTACATGTACAGATCGAATGATAGATTTAGTGAGGCACAGTCTCTGGCTATGCTTTCATATTGTTTGTGGAAGTCGATTTCTCGGGCTGACACCATGCTACCCGTGGGGTATTTTCTGCCCCTCGTTGTTAGTGAGTAAGCAAGTCAGTAATTACTTTGACTCTCAGCAGTCAATATCCACTATGTTGTAGCGTAATTTGTTGATAGGATTGCTTGGAGCGAAGGAAGGTGCTGCTGCAATCACTGATCAGTATTTTCCGCCGCTACTGTGACCGCTTCTAACGTCTTGTGTCGGGGATTTAGGGAAGAAACTGTTGAGCATTAGCTCTAGATTCTCTTCAGAGCTCTCTGTGACCGAGCCATCAGGTCTCTTCACAACAGAGAGTTTAGAAAAACGGTCATTAGTGATTGCCTTAACCACGCGGGCTACGGGGCGAGAGCCCTCAAGCCCTTCGCAATATTGGCGCCACTTGGCCGTCTTGGCCCTTCTGACTTGGCCCTTAAACTCGTGGATCGCACGGGTATAGGCCTCGCTATCAGAAGGGTCTTTGGTTTTGAGCGCTCGCCTTTGGAGGGTCCTGGCTCGGCGCCGAAGGGCCCCGAGCTCTGGGTTCCACCAGGGAGCAGATTTCTTGCCTTTGTAGGCTTTTAGAGGACAGGCTGCTTCAAATGCAGTGGCCCAGGGAGGAGGCGAGATCATCCACCACCTGGCAGTCTGAGAGGTCACTGGGGGGGGGGTCAAGATCCCGAAGGCCACGGCTCAGCTTCGAGCCAAAGGCGGCCCAATCGGTATTCCTGACGTTCCGACTCCAAGTGACCTTAGGCTTTTGCTTGGTCGGCCCAATGCAAAAACGGATAAAGCGGTGGTCCGAGAGCGAGTCCTCGTCCCACACTCGCCAGCCCGTAACTGCGGAGAGCAGTCCGGGTGAGGCGATGGTGGTGTCGATGACTTCGGCCCACCGCCCGTTATTGAACGTTGGTGCATTTCCCACGTTACAGAAATTGAGGTTTGTGCTGCTGACGTAGGCCAGCAGCTCCTCGCCTCTGTTATTGGTGTTCTTGCTGCCCCAATGCAGGTGGTGTGCGTTCACATCCCCTGCAATGAACAGCTCGACCGACGGGACGCGGCGTAGTCAATGAGGCTGACTAGCGCGTCGCAGACTACTGGGGCATCGCCTGGGAAATAGGCAGATGCTACCAGCACAGGTTTATTTGGAATGAAGCTATTGATTTGAACAACACAGATGTCCCAAGTCGAGAGATCAGGTCTCATCCATGCCTCAAAAGCTTTTGCAGCAAAGACCAGAGATCTTGGGCGACGCTGAGAGTCCGCCATGCAAAAACAGGGGTAGCCAGATGGCACATTATTTGGCTTACCTTTAGTCATCCAGGGCTCCTGCACGAAGACCAGGCCCGGAAGCTGTTGCTCTGTCGTGCGCATCAGGTTGACTGACGCCCGCCACGCAGTGCTGGGTGTTGATCTGCAGATACCAGGTAGCCGCTGGCATCAGTGCAGATCGGGTGTTGCAGTCGCCAGGAGTTCCTCCTCCTCCTCGGCGCTCACCAGCTTCGGGTCGGGGTCGCCGGTGTCCATGGGCTCCTCTTCAGCAAAAGGCCCCCGATTGGTCGGAAGGCAGTAGGCAGCGTTCGCCGCCCTTCGCCAGCCGGCCACGGGGTCCTCCGCTTCAGACTGGCCCAATGCCCTGGAGCAGCCAGCCGCCTGGGCAGGGGGTCCGTCTCCAGTCGGCCCTGCCCCGAGGGGTTGGGCCCAGCTGGGACGTCCCCACCCTCCGTCCCTCACAGTCAGTGAGTGAGTGACAGTCAGTCAGTCAGTCACCCACTCACTCAAGTCAGTCAGTCAGTCACTCACTCACTCACTCACTCAAGTCAGTCAGTCAGTCATTATTTTTCGTACACTACTAAGACAGGCCAGGAGAGCCGGAAGTTGCTGCTGCGTACATTATTGGCTAAGAAGTATTCATCGGATTTTTGCGGTTGCTGTAGCAGCAGCTGAGCTTGTTTCTTGTTGCACTGGTATTTTGACGTCAATTTGAAAATTTTGAAGTCTCAGTGCTCGCAGAGCCCACAGAAAACTATGCGTACAACTAATAGAGTATCAATGAGTTTTGTTAAATCAGAAGCATATTTCATTTCATTTAAATGTAATTTGGCCTACATATAAATGATGTTTCGATAGATACATGTAATTAAGATACGCTGCATGCTCTCACAGACTACAAACTGGAAAGTACCTAATCGCTGATCTATACTTAGCACAGGCGTTGGGTTCTATTTTAGTTCAACGTTTTCGGTTTCGCTGCATACTTCAGCTAGTAGCCATAGTGGAACTTACTTGTACATTAGCTAGCTATGCTCGTACAATAGAAAGGAGACTTACGAGCGTATACTAAAATGTACATTTATAGCTGTACTGTGCATAGTACACCCCGATTAGGGATTTCCAATCTATGCTTAATTACAAGCAATACTTAATGTCTAACTCTGTAGAAATACCCATTTGTATATACACTATAGCTTCGTTACGAAAGGGTATTTTGAAGTATTGTTGAATCGTAAAGCACTTCCTACAAGTATACGGATTTATAGTAAAACTAGTAACCAGGTACAACTTTTTCGCCATGATTTGGCTTGTTTCGCGTCCCGGTAGTTTAAGTTGTCCCTGCTAGTAACGTTCAGTTAAGATGCTTGGTCGAACGTTTACTACAATTACAACTTTTTTGTCATCAACTTTCAGTTTTTAATTACAAACTAACAGATAAACTAGCGAATACTCCATCTCTGAGTTGAATCGATTCGCCCAGATGCAGAGCAAATTTCAGTGTAAGGTACGATTAGAGGGCAGATGGTTGGTTAGAATTATAATTTTCAGTCCACAAAGAATGGATGAGATCTCTGTTTAGAACAGGGTAGATCCATTTAGAATGGAAGGTCCTGGCGTTCCAATACTGTAATGACGTCTTCATGGACAGATGATACATTTAATGAAGCACAGCCTCTGGGTGGGTTTTTTACTTTTTGAGTAAGTTGATATTTCTCTAATTTATTTTAAAACTCACAACTCGCACTGAGACTATATGGCGTCAAATTGCTGCCCGTTGGGTATTTTCTGTCCTTTTTGTTGGTAAGTACAGAAGTCAGCAATTTCATTTACTCTCAGCAGACAGTATCGACTACACTTTAATCGCAATGTGTTTATAGGATTGCTTGGAGCCAAGGAAGGTGCTGCTGTAGGCACTGAGCAGCATTTGATGCCGCTGCCGCTGTGTCCACTTCTAACTTCGTGAGGAAGTCGATTGAACAATGTTTGGATCGTAGGCTCGTATTAGTGTTCCTGAAAATCTATTGGTATACTCGTATTTATCTTTTACATCTTGGCTCAAAACTATTTTTTTTATTTTTAGTTTTTACAACAAAACTTTAATTTTTAATTTCAAATTTTAATTTTTTTTAAACTGTTTAACAAAATATTAATTAAATCCCCTGTTTTGAATACGAGCTAAATTTGTTTTTTATTGCCCACTTAAATAAAAAAAGGTTTTACGAGACGCACCAAAAAGTTCATTCCAGCTATCAGAAAAAAAAGTACATGTATCGGCATTCGTTCTTTGCGTTTGTTAGCCGGAGAGTCGGAACTCGTGGAATTGGAGATGGACTGTGGGGCCGCAACCGTCGTTTTCCACTCAAACGAGACAGGAGAGGTCCAGGAGAGTTGCCTGTAGTTGAAGATGGGATTTTGCATGGGCGTTCATCGGATATCTATCGAAGTAGAACATGAGAGATACTCGTATAATTTACAGATGTTCATTACGAGAAAGGATCCGAGAGAATCAGGATCAGAACAGTCAGGACCAGAGTTTTCACCACTCGGATCAACCAGTGGGTGGCTTCAAAGCACAGGGAGAGGTAGGCTAACGCCCCGACTGCCGGCAATCCCGCGCGACTGTCCCTGTCCTTCCTCCGCCCTGCGCAGGGACCTGCCTGGACTCAACCGCGGGGACATCAGGGCGGTGACCATGGCTTTCTCGGGTCATGGCTGCTTTGCTAGGCATCGCTACCCCCAGGAGAAAATCCGCAGTGAGGAATGCCCTTTCTGCCTCTCCGGTGTCGAGAATGCGGAGCACTTCATCTGTGAATGCCCCGCCTTTACTCAGGACAGGCTCAACTACCTCGGCCCAAACCCGGACCTCTTCGACGTTTTCAGGCCGAGAATCTCTGCCAGCTCGTCAGCTACCTAAGGGCTACCGGGCGAGCGACAATCCACCTCCTGGACTCTCCGGAGGGGGACCGCGCTGCGGACACTGGCGCCACCGGAACTCTCTGCGCAACAGCGCAGCACTAGCTGCCCGTGGTCGCCAGGGGTTAGCGAAATGGGCGGCAACGCCTCCTCGCTGTTTCCGGACGCACGGAGCCCCCTGCAGCTAAGTCAAGTAAAGTCAGGACCAGAAGAGTCAGGACCAGAAGAGTCAGGACCAGAAGAGTCAGGACCAGAAGAGTCAGGACCAGAAGAGTCAGGACCAGAAGAGTCAGGACCAGAAGAGTCAGGACCAGAAGAGTCAGGACCAGAAGAGTCAGGACCAGAAGAGTCAGGATCAGAAGAGTCAGGACCAGAGAGTCAGGACCAGAAGAATCAGGATCAGGATCAGACAGTCATATTCATATTGATAAGCTATATTGTATGGCGCCCCTAATAAGATATTAAAAATGGCCATTCCCAACAAGCTGTCTTACATCCTTAAATCCCCCTTCTATATAGCGTCGAGCGCTCTTTTTGCGTCCGTGCTTATGAGCGTAAATGTTTGTCATGCTTTGAATTTTATTGAAAGCGTTGCCAATTCGAGGTTGTGGCACAATGAAATGAATATCATTTAGCTTCTTTCATCTCCCACCAGAGCTACAGAAACACAGTCTACCTCCTACTCTCGTACAGGTAGTGTACCACCTTAGAGTACTACCTTGTTCTGAAAAAACGTTCTGCTTGAGGCTATTGCTGTTCGAAACGTTTGGAACCAAAATAGCGAGATTTTTTAGAGATAATTGGCAACATAAAGGTTACTGTGGGCCAATGTGGTTTAACAAATTATCAAACAAGTAGCAATTTTTTACATTGTCAGTTTAAACGAATAAAGACCAAATGGTCTGCATTTGCCGTCGTCCATTGTTATTTTGTCCGATTTGCTGGTAAGTTTCTAGTGCTGAAATTTCTTCTTTTAATAAAGAGCGGCGTTATCGAATCAGTCGACCGTTTTATTCTGTATATTAAATTTACTCAGGGCGGCCAAGATAGCCGGAAGTTGCTGCTGCGTACATTGGCGAAGAAGAGTTCATATGTTTTCTGTGGTTGCTGCTGGTGCAGCTGTGCTGTCGGTCGTTGCACTCACACTGTGACATCAATTTGAATGGTCGGAAGTCTTAGTGCACACAGAGAGCATGATCTTATTACGTGCAATACATGGTCCTATTGGTTGTATCTATTATTGTGTTAATGAGTTTTGCTTAATCAGAAGCGAAGCGTCTTCCGTTTGAACTTGAAAATGAATTGCTATTATTGGGCCTATATTTAAATCGTGTTTCTTTGAATACGACTTGAACAACTCAGCAACATTGAAAAGTCGCCATCACAGAAGATTCCGTCTGTAGTCGCCACTTTTGAGAGTGCAGGTAAAGTCTGTCAATCTTTGCGAGTGACGCAACTCAGCTACGCCACGCAACAGATGGATTGCGGTGTGCGAGGGTTGGACGGAATTAAGACCGATCAGTTTTCTCGCATCTCGCATATTATTTCAGAATAGTACAAGAGAAATTGCTCACTGGTGACTTTTAGTGGCGACTTTGCAATGTTGCTGAGTATATTTCTACGAGTATAGCTGATAGTCTGACCTATTTCGAAATAGTTAAGAAAGTCTAAACTTCATTTTCTCCCAGAACTGTTACTCCTCACAACGAAAATGTTTTAGATAGCTATTGGGCCGTATCAAGGACAACTTGTCAAGGACAAGGCCATAGAACAATGCTTTTAAACGAGCCTCATACTTTTTTCGCCATGAATTGGCTCGTTTCCGGTCCTGAGTTATCAAGTTGTCCTTGGCCGTATGCAGAAAGCTTAGTCCAGACTAGCTAGTCCGGACTGGGTAGTTTTGTCTAGGGGCTTCAAATCGGTATGCACAAAAGCTAGTCGCGACTACCGAGATTAGTCTAGGCTATACTATACTAGTCTAAGCTAGACAGAGCGCCCAACTTTAGCGCCTAGTTTTAATGAATTTTTTTGTTCTATGGTCCAAACCCCTGTAAATGCTTTCTGTTTATATACTGGGTCGCTAACTTAACCGTTTCTATACTGGTTCTCTGTGCATATGCGTATTCTTCTGAAATGTCAGCGACAACAGACTACGAAACAGTTCTTCTTGACGTTCTACAAGGACATTCGGCTTCTGCTTCGGCTTCGGCCCTCTGGGTTTTGATATGGAGTGAGTAGAAAATCGTTCGTAGAGTCGGTATCCAGAATCTCCGACTAGATAGCCCTCCGATTGGGCGTCTAGAAGCGATCCGAAAAGAAAACTGTTGCGAAATATTCTCGAGTCATGGACCGAACCAGGCCATTGAGCAGTTATTTCGAGAAAGAAGTATCTCGCATCGTAGACTGCTTGGACGTTAATAGAGTGGTAGTTTTTACGATTAATGAATTCATCTGGAAAGTTCTCATCAGATGGCCTTTGAA
>NIVC01000905.1:210000-277500 GCA_002269645.1 Macrostomum lignano | reverse complement strand
CTGACGTTACGCGCCGAAACTATGTTGACACCATGCTGTCCGTGGGGTATTTTATGCGGCAATTGTCGGTAAGTACAGAAGTCAGTAATTACATTCACTCTCAGCAGTCAATAGCGACTAAATTTTAACCGCAATGTGTTGATAGGGCTGCTTGGAGAGAAGGAAGGTGTTGCTGCAGGCACTGAGAAGCTGTGACCACTTTTGAATTCTTCAGATGTCGATTAAAACCTGTTCATGACACTTTACTTGTATATTCATCTCTGACATATTGGCTTAAAAACATCTTTTGAAAAACTTTATTTTCTGAACAAGAATTTGTTTTAGTTTTAAACAAATTTTCTTTTTTTTCTTAAAATATCTAAAACTCTTTATTAACTAAAGGCGTTTTCAGTTTTCGCTCTGTTTTTAAATAAAAATGATTTTACGTGACACAGCAAAGTCGTGACACATGACACGTCATCAGAAAACATACATTTGGTCTCTTTTACGTTTCGCAGCCTTAGAATAGCATTCAGAAACTCAAGATATGTGCGATGGACTGCGGGGCCAGAGAGAAGTTGGAAGTGGTTGAGTTCGCTGGGGGAGTCGCCTATAGTCGAACATGGAACTTTGTGTGGGCGTTCATCAGGAGTCTACCGAAGGTACCAGCTTGCAAGACTACTATGAGTAGCATATAGAGAACGTGAACTCTATGATTTCAAGATGCTCAATGCAATCGTTACGGTAGCAGACCTCTACCACGATCTCTACCAAAACAAAAGGATTTAATGAGGCAGTGTCTAGCTTAATAATATATAGTAAATCCTTGGGTTAATTATTTCCCTAATGAATAAATAAAAAGCAAAATAAAGGTAAGCGCTGACTCAAGACTCTAGCAATAAGCAAAATGCGTATTGGCCCAAAATTAGTAATTAGTAAATTAGTAATTAGTAATGATTACAAACAAGAGTCTATAAGAGAGCTGCAGGGACCTGTAGAGCGCGTCGAGGGCTCGGTCTCGTGTGTCGGTCATCTGCACCGCATCCATGCCGTACAGGAGGACCGGCTCCACGGCCGCTCAGAAGAGGCGCACCTTCAGGCCGTCCCTCGCAGCTGAGTTGAAGACATTCGGACCGAGCAGGTGCGCCGGGCGCCTAGATTTGATTCCTCTTGTCGGAGGAGACGATGGAGTCTGCGGACTCGTTGCTATAGCGATCCGAGGTACCGGAAGTCCTCACCACACACGGCGATGGCGTGTCTGTTAGGCAGCGCAAGTGCCCACGTGCATCCCCTCTGTCTTGTGTGTTGACCGGGTGCGCCCTGTCCTGAAGAGCCCTGAAGAGCGCCTTGTCATCGGCGTACGCGAGAGCAGGCAGCGGAACACCAGGATGTTGGAGGAGCTTCGCGTGGAACTAGCAAGTAGCTGTCGTCCTCTTGAAGGAAGCGGCGGAGCACATAATCCACAAACCATGATGAAAAGCAGGGGAAGCAGCCTGTCGCCCTGCATGACGCCGGAGGTTGTGCTGCATTGGAATCAGTGTTCAGGTCCATAACCGCATCTACCAGTGCAGCGGGAACAGCAGTAGTAGGACAAGCAACCACGCGCGATCGCAAGCCTGAGCACCGAGTCGAACGCCTTGCGGAAGTCTGCGAAGACGTTAGCGGGTCTTGCAGGCCTCGATGACGGCGCGGTTGGTCGCAACCTGCTTTGGGGTGGACCTGCCCGGGCGGAAGCCGCTCTGAAGACTCAGCAGCATCTGATTGAGGCCAGGCAGGAGGCGGTTACGCTGGAGCACTGCATTTAGCAGCTTGGCCATGGTGTTCAAGGCTGGTAGAGGCCCCCTTCTTTGGGATCGAAACGATCTTGGAGGTGCGCCATTATGGTTGGGGACTGGTGATGGCGGGGGTTAGCTCGGGCAGCTTCAGGGCCCTGGGAGGAATGAAATCGACCACAGCCATGATTGGTCAGAGGAAAAATTTGGTATTGGTAACAATGGAGCGGCTATAGCAGGAGCGTTGAGCACTGTGACATGAGCTGGTGCTGGATCTCGGTCCGCTGGACGTAGGTGCTCTGCAGCTGGACCCGAGCAGTACTGTCCTGGTCGCTGTCGTGGCCGTGAATGACAGTGGCTCGAGTGGGACAATTTCCAGGTCGTATGGTTGATTAGATTTGCTGTCGTGAATCTTGTCGTGAGCAAGAATCCCACAGAGACCGAGGTCCTCTACGACACCCTGGGTCACCTGCTGGATGTAAATCCATCCTATGATCTTGTTTTTGTTTTCGGTGACTTCAATGCGCCTCTGCTTGGTCCAGGCCAGCAGGGATCTGATTGCCTTAACGGCACTATGAGGCAGCGTCTCTGCAAACTCCCCAACTTTCTTTGGCCCCAGCAGGCGGACCAGGCGGATAGACTGGGTCTTCTGCCCCTTTGCTCTCCGGTCCAGAGGGCACAGAGTGACCAACATCCGCCCTATTTGCTTGAAGTCCGACATCGACTAACGCTGGACCTGAGAAACCCGGAGACTCGGACAGCCTTCCATGGCCGTCCTGGCAAAGGTTCCCAGTAAGTCAGACCTCAAAATAAGTGGCTCGGGAAGAAAGGCAAGAAAGACTCCGCGTTGGTAAGAACCACTTATCTGAGGAATGTGCGCCCCAAAATGCTCACTAATCCTGAGAGAGTCAGGATCAAAGAGTCAGGATAAGAGAGTCAGGATGAGAGAATCAAGATGAGAGAGAGTCAGGATGAAAGAGAGAGTCATGATGAGAGAGAGAGTCAGGATGAGAGAGATTCAGGTTGAGAGAGAGGATGAGAGAGAATCAGGATGAGAGAGAGAGTCAGGATGAGAGAGAGTCAGGATGAGAGAGTCAGGATGAGAGAGAGTCAGGATGAGAGAGTCAGGATGAGAGAGAGTCAGGATGAGAGAGAGAGTCATGATGAGAGAGAGAGTCAGAATGAGAGAGATTCAGGTTGAGAGAGAGGATGAGAGAGAGCCAGGATTAGAGAGATTCAGATTGAGAGAGAGTCAGGATGAGAGAGATTCAGGTTGAGAAAGAGTCAGGATGAGAGAGAGTCAGGATGAGAGAGAGTCATGATGAGAGAGAGAGTCAAGATGAGAGAGATTCAGGTTGAGAGAGAGGATGAGAGAGAGCCAGGATAAGAGAGATTCAGATTGAGAGAGAGTCAGGATGAGAGAGATTCAGGTTGAGAGAGAGAGTCATGATGAGAGAGAGAGTCAGGTTGAGAGAGATTCAGATTGAGAGAGAGTCAGGATGAGAGAGATTCAGGTTAAGAAAGAGTCAGGATGAGAGAGTCAGGATGAGAGAGAGAGTCAGGATCAGATAATCAAGATGAGAGAGAGAGAGTCAGGATGAAAGAGAGTCAGGTTGAGAGAGATTCAGGTTGAGAGAGAGGATGATAGAGGGTCAGGATCAGAGAATCAAGATGAGAAAGAGAGAGAGATTCAGGATCAATAATCAAGATGAGAGTGAGAGAGAGAGAGTCAGGATCAGATAATCTAGATGAGAGAGTGAGAGTCAGGATGAGAGAGAGTCAGGTTGAGAGAGAGTCAGGATGACAGAGATCAGAGATTCAGGTTGAGAGAGAGTCAGGTTGAGAGAGAGTCAGGATGAGAGAGAGTCAGGTTGAGAGAGAGTCAGGATGAGAGAGGGAGTCATGATGAGAGAGATTCAGGTTGAGAGAGAGGATGAGAGAGAGTCAGGATGAGAGAGATTCAGGTTGAGAGAGAGGATGAGAGAGAGTCAGGTTGAGAGATATTCAGGTTGAGAGAGAGGATGAGAGAGAGCCAGGATTAGAGAGATTCAGATTGAGAGAGAGTCAGGATAAGAGAGATTCAGGTTGAGAAAGAGTCAGGATGAGAGAGAGTCAGGATGAGAGAGAGAGAGTCATGATGAGAGAGAGAGTCAGGATGAGAGAGATTCAGGTTAAGAAAGAGTCAGGATGAGAGAGTCAGGATGAGAGAGAGAGTCAGGATCAGATAATCAAGATGAGAGAGAGAGTCAGGTTGTGAGAGATTCAGGTTGAGAGAGAGGATGATAGAGGGTCAGGATCAGAGAATCAAGATGAGAGAGAGAGAGAGAGAGTCAGGATCAGATAATCTAGATGAGAGAGTGAGAGTCAGGATGAGAGAGAGTCAGGTTGAGAGAGAGTCAGGTTGAGAGAGAGTCAGGATGAGAGAGAGTCAGGTTGAGAGAGAGTCAGGATGAGAGAGAGTCATGTTGAGAGAGAGTCAGGATGAGAGAAGGTCAGGATACAGGACACTCACTCATACACTCACTCATGAACTACCCGCTCCCCACTCACAGGACAGTCCGCAGCTACCAGAAATGGAAGTTTAGTGCCAGCCAGTCGAGGCCCTGCTGCTGCCTGGCAGTCCCCTCCAAACGGTGCTGCCACGTGCGCTGGTGCAGAAAATGCGAAGAGAAAATGAGGAGAGAGGGTGGAGGGAGAGGGAGAGAGGGAGTCAGGAGGGAGAGAGGGAGAGGGGCAGGGCGAGAGGGAGAGAAGGGGAGAGAGAGGGAGAGAGAGAGAGAGAGGGGGAGAGAGAAAGAGAGGGAGAGGGGAGGGAGAGAGGGAGTCGGGAGGAAGAGAGGGAGAGGGGGAGGGCGAGAGGGAGAGAAGGGGAGAGGGAGAGAGTGAGAGAGAGAGGGGGAGAGAGAAAGAGAGGGAGAGAGGAGGGAGAGAGGGAGTCAGGAGGGAGAGAGGGAGAGGGGGAGGGCGAGAGGGAGAGAAGGGGAGAGAGGGTGGAGGGAGAGAGAGAGGGAGTTAGGAGGGAGAGAGGGAGAGGGGCAGGGCGAGAGGGAGAGAAGGGAGAGAGGGTGGAGGGAGAGGGAGAGGGCGAGTCAGTGTCGATTACGAGCGCAGATGCCAAGTTCTTACTGAAATCTCACTCCCCTTAGCATTCTTAACTCAACTCCCCTTGACTTCTATTGCAGCCTGAAGGGCTACTGCTGTTGCAAGCACTACTGTTTCAAGACGCACAGCGAAGCCTGCGGGATTCTTTAATCTAAGAAGTGCCATGATGCTGCTTGACAAATCGAACAAAAACACTGACATCAAGTGCAACGTCATATTTTTTATAGAAAACCCTTTTTTCAAATCTAAGCGCTACGAATTACGAGTATCATAAAAACTACGAAAAAACAAATCTAGGCGCGCATACATATTTTAGCTACTGTTAGTAGCCTGTAAAGAATTTTGCTTTAATAAGATGTTGAAATCGAATGATAAAACGGCAATTTATTGTTTACAGAATTATTAAAATGTGTTAATTTTTTCTTTAAGTTTCATAACAATTATAATCCCATAAAATAATGTAACTGGATGCAATAAAGGCACGATATTTTACTTACTTATGCAGCTGCCAGCATCTCAAAACTATACTTTTTACATACTGCTGCTCCTAGGAAAAGTCCTAACAACTGGGTACTTCCCTGTGATCGCGCGATCACATGCATACATAAACTGTGAACAGCATGGCAGTGTATCTGGAAAAAAAGCTTTGTCTGCACACGTTTAGATATTATTTAAAGTCGAACATTGTCTAACAATGGAGTGCTGCAGAAGACGCAACTGCAATTATTGCTCGTGAGTCACTCACTATCGAGGTATCTTGGCTGGCTGTCTCACAGGTTAGGAGTGTAATATTGCTTGTCTAACAGGTATAACCGAGTTTTTCTGACAGGTATTAACCTTCATCTAACAGTTATTAACCTTTCTAACAGGTATTAACCTTCGTCTAACAGGTATTAACCTTTATCTAACAGGTGTATTAACCTTCGATTGGAAGCAAAAGTGGCTGGAAAATTGATGAAACCAATATTTGCAATATGTGGTAAACTGACACAGAATATTGGTGAAATTCTGAATTAATTGAGTCAAATACTCGTTTTCACATTCCTGTTTTGATTTAACTGTTGAAATCGGTTATAAACGCGGTAGATCCCAGTTCTATTTTTAGCCTTGAGCGCTTTCCAATTTCTATTTTTAGCACAGATTTCAGTGTACAGATGTCAGTGTTCCATGTACTTTATTTTGATTTAATGCACGAAATTCTACTTCATATTTACGGTATTTAAAGTTTATTTTTTTTAATAAACTAGCTAATTGTGATCGGTTATACATATAATCCATGCCATCTGCATCACTTCAACTACATTTAAAAAATACGAGTCACTTTTAGAGCTATGCATTTCTTTGAGTATTGTCAACTCGGGGCGGTTAAAACAGTGGATCCTTGTAGAATGGGGTAGACCCTGTAGAATGGGGTAAATCCCTGTAGAATGGTGTAGATCCCTGTAGAATGGGGTGGATCTCTGTAGAATGGGGTAGATCCCTGTAGAATGGGGTAGATCCCTGTAGAATGGGGTAGACCCTGTAGAATGGGGTAAATCCCTGTAGAATGGTGTAGATCCCTGTAGAATGGGGTGGATCTCTGTAGAATGGGATAGATCCCTGTAGAATGGGGTAGATCCCTGTAAAATGGGGTAGATCTTTGTAGAATGGGGTAGATCCCTGTAGAATGGGGTAGATCTTTGTAGAATGGGGAAGATCTTTGTAGAATGGGGTAGATCCCTGTAGAATGGGGTAGATCTTTGTAGAATGGGGTGGATCCCTGTAAAATGGGGTAGATCCCTGTAGAATGGGGTAGATCCCTGTAGAATGGGGTAGATCTTTGTAGAATGGCGTGGATCCCTGTAAAATGGAGTAGATCCCTGTAGAATGGGGTAGATCTCTGTAGAATGGGGTAGATCCGTGCAGAATGTGGTAGATCCCTGTAGAATGGGTTAGATCCCTGTAGACTTGGGTAGATCTCTGTAGAATGGGGTAGATCCGTGCAGAATGTGGTAGATCCCTGTAGAATGGGTTAGATCCCTGTAGACTTGGGTAGATTCCTGTAGAATGGGGTAGATCCCTGTAAAATGGAGTAGATCCCTGTAGAATGGGGTAGATCTCTGTAGAATGGGGTAGATCCGTGCAGAATGTGGTAGATCCCTGTAGAATGGGTTAGATCCCTGTAGACTTGGGTAGATTCCTGTAGAATGGGGTAGATCCCTGTAAAATGGAGTAGATCCCTGTAGAATGGGGTAGATCATGTTGGAACAAGGTTGATCAAGGTACAACGAGATTGATTGGATCGAGAACTGACGTTCCTGACAATCCAAACTGACGTTCCTGACAACCCAAACTAACGTTCCTGACAACCCAAACTGATATTCCTGACAATCCAAACTGACGTTCCTGACAACCCAAACTAACGTTCCTGACAACCCAAACTGACGTTACCGACAACTCAAACTGATATTCCTGACAACCCAAACTGATATTCCTTACAACCCAAACTGACGTTCCTGACAACCCAAACTGACGTTCCTGACAACCCAATCTGACGTTCCTGACAACCCAAACTGATATTCCTTACAACCCAAACTGATATTCCTGACAACCCAAACTGATAGTCCTTACAACCCAAACTGACGTTCCTGACAACCTAAACTGACGTTCCTGACAATCCAAACTGACGTTCCTGACAACCCAAACGGGACCAAAGTGACTTAAGTTGTGTTTCTGAGTAAAGGAGTCAGTAGAGAATCTAAACAGGTGCATATAGTCAGAGTTGCTGACTTTTTCGATTTTCGTTTTCACTAATCTTTACTGTTTTTTCTATTTCTATAACTGACGCAGCACAAAGTTAACGATCTGACGACAACAGGTAGTTCCGGGTGGACTTGCACGCTTTACAAGTCTAATGATTCTGAATGAAGTTCTGAAATGAGACTTAACTGCTACTCCAAATGCCGCTTGTGTTAGCCAACAGTTTGTCCTGACCCAGGAAACTTATCTATTGATTTGAGATTTTGGATCTCTAAAGAATCAAAAGGTTAATGGGAAGTTTTATCCAAGTGTAAGCGTCTCCAGTGACATGTGTCGAATGTTCAACCGACTTGAGTTGAAAAGCGATTTTCTAAAGTTTGAGTCAACATTGAAACACTGTGAATTATCGGGAGGCCTTACCGTTTAATGATTGCAACAATAATTTTCAAAACGTAAACACCACGTGGTCCACTAAGCATGGAAGGTCAGCTTGCTGCTCAAGGTACAACACTCCTTCTTACAGGGCAGTACCTTCTGGGTCATCAGTATTATGGTACTGCCTGGTTTGATTATTTCTATTTAAAACTTTGACTTTGACGAGCTGTATTGAGGGAGGAATTCCGGTCTCAAATCATTGTAAGGATCACCAGCGGCTTCCAGTGAGGCAATGTCGACCTACTCTGCAGCAGGCTGTTGCAACTGCGTGAAAAAACGGAACGACTGCGAAAACTGCGCGTAAGATATGGATTCACTGTTCGACGTTTATTCGGCGATTAATTTTATTTTTCAACTTTCAAGCTTATCAACTTTGAAAATTTCAGACGGACCAAGGCTTACGTTGCTTGGCAGAATACTAAGCTGGGTCCTCACGAGCAGCAGAGGCCTCCCTGCTGCTACATTCATCACGGGAAGAACCTCACTGATGGCATGTGCTGCGACACAAATACCTGCCCAGTCTGCGTAAAACATCACAGGTTTGTGGAACCCATTTTGATATTTTGACAAAATTTCAATGACAGCTCTGCGCTTAGGAATCAACCGAAAATCTTTTTCAGCTTCTTTTTTCCGGACGGGAAAAATCAACGACCTTATCCAGATTGTTGCTGCAAGCACAACGGCAAGTCGTGGAATTATAAAAAGTGATTAACTCTTAATTAACACTGACTGAACCAATTATGAGCTTAATATGTGCTCATTGCATTACAAGCATGACCTAATCAATGCTATCAGTGCGTGGCTGCTTATAAAGAATTGAAACGTCTTGTATTCGTAACTTGAAATTAAATAAATCATGAAATTTTGCACCGTGTTATCCATCTCGAACACAACAAGTATTTAGAGAACGGTGACTATCCGTAGCATAAATGCCTCTTGAGCAAATGCCTGACGTTTTTTCAAAACTGCCATAGTTAGCCTCAATTAAAGCATTGTTTTTGTGTATGAAAAATAAATTAGACAGAAGTTAAAAAGTAGCCAAAAAGTCACCCACATCTACAACCCAATCGTTTAAAGTCCAAAAGTATTATTAGCTACTCAGTTGTTGCACGAAGTCTAGTTGTGTACTTTTACAAATTTACCATAGACAGTTGAACTTTTAGAAATTCTCTGCAATAATGCTCGTACTCGCAACTATAAAGTTTTATTTGCTGGCTATTTTTATAAAAGTACATTGGTTTTACTGCATTGACGACGTGTACAACACGTGCGTACACACACTACTACGCGGTAGATTCCTGTTCTATTTTTAGAAATGATGTCCATTTTTTCCGAGAGAAAGCACACACGCTTTGAGAAAAACACCAAGTGTAAAGCCGGAAGGAATGCCACAGCTTGTAGTTGACCACCTACCAAGTTTATGACAGTAGTGGCTCATGTTAGAGAGATTAGTGGGTCACGCTGCAGATATTAGTGGGTCACGCTACAGAGATTAGTGGGTCACTCTAGAGAGATTAGTGGGTCATGCTACAGAGATTAGTGGGTCACGCTACAGAGACTAGTGCGTCACGCTAGAGAAACTAGTGGGTCACGCTAGAGAGATTAGTGGGTCACGCTAGAGAGACTAGTGGGTCACGCTAGAGAGATTAGTGGGTCAGGCTAGATAGATTAGTGGGTCACGCTAGAGAGATTAGTGGGTCAGGCTAGATAGATTAGTGGGTCACGCTAGAGAGATTAGTGGGTCACGCTAGAGAGATTAGTGGGTCACGCTAGAGAAACTAGTGGGTCACGCTAGAGAGATTAGTGGGTCACGCTAGAGAGACTAGTGGGTCACGCTAGAGAGATTAGTGGGTCACGCTAGATAGATTAGTGGGTCACGCTAGAGAGATTAGTGGGTCAGGCTAGATAGATTAGTGGGTCACGCTAGAGAGATTAGTGAGTCACGCTAGAGAGACTAGTGGGTCACGCTAGAGAGATTAGTGAGTCGTGATAGAGAGATTTGTGTTTCAAGCTAGAAATATGGCATGATTCATAAATGACGTAACTACAATAAAAGATGAGGCAGTTCCCTGTACCTGCCAAGTATGCTACCTAATTGACCTCAGGGTACTGCCTCATAAACATATTGCTATAAATGTTTTTATGCTAACAGGTAAGCAAGTTTATGATTTTTTATCTTTATCTCAACTATACAGCATCTTTATGAAGAGTCTGCTCAATTGAAATGTCATCTTGCTGCTATTGTGTTAATCGAAGGCAAAGATGCCGACGATGCAGGTAAAGTCGCTCACACACATCATACTGGAGCTGCAAACTAAGGAAAAAATTAAAATTGATTTTTTTGCACGCAAAATTTCAGGTTCATGCAAGATTATATCGACTGGAAGAACAACCAGTTGACTTATAACCAACAAGCAGAGCGGACTCCGTGTTGTCATATTCACCATGCACTCGAAAGTCTTACTGACGATGGCTGTTGCGACCCGGACAGATGCCAAGTTTGCATCAACAAGAGAAGGTACGTACTCTAGATTTATTAAACAACGCCAAAGTGATAATGCCAACTGACTCTTCGCTCTATTATCAGAGCGTCGAACTCACGACTGAAAGGTCGGAGGTTCGATTCTTAAACCAACTCGGAACAATTTGTGTCCTTGAGCAAGAGACACTCAACTCTGCATTGTTTCAGGTCACCCAGCTGTAAAATGGGTGCCAGCATTAGCTGGGGTAATTGAGGGTGTGTGGCGACCCCCCAGTCCTTGGACTGAACAGCCGTACGCAGCCTTCAGCTGCGGCTGAGCTGTCGGTTGCACATCCGCCCAGTCCATTAAGACAGGTGTAGCTCGTAATTAGCTATATTAATTTAAAATCTTCGCTCTAAGGATCAACATTAATTTAAGCATATGATACGATTTTTTTCAGTGAATTTTACCACAATGGAAACCGCAGACCGCGTCCAAACTGCTGTTGCTACCATTTCTACTGGCATCAGTGCCAGACTCCGAGCTGCTCAGTTCTATGAGATCATTGAGTTCAGGAACTGCTGCCGCCATCAGTTTGACTGATCGAATGAAAATTACTTCATTTTTTCATTTTTGTTTGACTCGATCATTGACTTTTCAGCTTTGAATTTTTACGAAATACGTGTTGTAGACCTAGAGTGTGAACTGTTTATTTATGTTATCTTTAAAAATCGATCTTTATTTCGCAAGAATTGTAACCTATGGATTAGCGACCAACAGGTGAACACAGCTGTTCTCTACCAATAAACTCATCAACTGAGACTCACGAAAGGACTTACTAATTCACTTATGGACTTGCAAAGAACTCACCCAATCTTTAAGCAAAATAGATCATAAAATGCTTGTAAAAACCATGCCTGTGACAAAACCCTAAGATTAGGGTCATGTAGCCGTCACGATGGGTCATGTAGAAGTCACGATGGGTTATGCAGCAGTCGTGTTAGTGTCATGCAGCAGTCATGTAAGGGTCATTCAGCAGTCTTGTTAGAGTCATGCAGCAGTGATGTTAGGGTCATGCAGCAGTCATGTAAGGGTCATGCAGCAGTCTTGTTAGAGTCATATAGCAGTCGTGTTAGAGTCATGCAGCAGTCATGTTAGGGTCATGCACCGGTCATGCTAGAGTCATGCAGCATTTATGTTAGGGTCATGCAGCATTCATGTTAGGGTCATGCAGCATTCATGTTAGGGTCATGCAGCAGTCTTGTTAGGGTCATACAGCAGCCACGGTGGGTCATGCAGCAGTCATGTTAGGGTCATGCAGCAGTCATGTTAGGGTCATGCAGCAGTCATGTTAGGGTCATGCAGCAGTCATGTTAGGGTCATGCAGCAGTCATGTTAGGGTCATGCAGCATTCATGTTAGGGTCATGCAGCATTCATGTTAGGGTCATGCAGCAGTCTTGTTAGGGTCATACAGCAGTCACGGTGGGTCATGCAGCAGTCATGTTAGGGTCATGCAGCAGTCATGTTAGGGTCATGCAGCAGTCATGTTAGGGTCATGCAGCAGTCATGTTAGGGTCATGCAGCAGTCATGTTAGGGTCATGCAGCAGTCATGTTAGGGTCATGCAGCAGTCATGTTAGGGTCATGCAGCAGTCATGTTAGGGTCATGCAGCAGTCATGTTAGGGTCATGCAGCAGTCATGTTAGGGTCATGCAGCAGTCATGTTAGGGTCATGCAGCAGTCATGTTAGGGTCATGCAGCAGTCACGGTGTGTCAGATGTTTTTGCCTGTTGCTGAATATAGTACTGACTAAACTGGATCATGAATTGCAACTGAAATAAGGAGGTACTGCCTAATAATCTCATGAATATAAAAAGCAGTGCCGTCTTGTCGATCAGTGGCTGCATGAATTTAAAAGAAATTGATTTAGCTACCTTGTTCCAACTGCAATCTGTTGAGTGATTTAACTCCTAATAGAAATGTCAAGCTGTTGTCGTTGCGTTGGACACCAAAGATGCGTCCGCTGCGTGTAAGTAGCGTCTGAATCATTTCTGTGTTGCTCCAGTTTATCTGAATTCGGTGTCCTTCATTTTGAAAAAAAACATTTCAGCCTGATGAGGAAATACATTGAATGGCAAAGCAAAGCACTGAGCAGAGGTATGAGGACACAGTGCTGCTATCTTCATCACGAGCAGGATATTCTGGCTGATGACGGTTGCTGCAAAAGAAATTGCAGTGTTTGCAACAACAACCGCAGGTGCGCACAAAAAGATATTTTGAAGTTAGCTCATTTTTTGTTTCAGATATTATATAGCCTCTTAGCAACACGAAAAAATTGTACATTTGCCTTTTCAGCAAGTACTTCCACAGCGGCAATCAACGCAACGAGTACCCCAACTGCTGCTGCTACCATTTCTTTCCAAGTAAATATCGGGTCAATGATTAGACAGGTACAGATCGACATGGATTGTTTGACTACAGAACCACAATAATACGTTTTTTTATAGTGTTATTTCACAATACTTTCCGTATTGTGATTATCAATAACCATTTCACTGCTAACTAAAAATCTTGAGTACCAAAACATAAGACGTCATTATTTTCAAAAGGTGAATCTTCGTAACCGCGACAACAATACGAGTCATTTTTGAAGAATTCATAATTCACTTTCGGTTGCTGAAAGAATTCACATTTTGGATAATGTTTTTACCAATTCAACAAATAATCGATTGTCATATTGATGCAAGGAAGTGTATTAAAACAAATATACAATTATTCGGAATGCATGCGATTTCACATTCATATCTTTTTGAATATTTTTTTCCGCGTTCTAGCTTGTCAATAAATCGTTATGAAAACGAAAACTCTGAAAAACGTTAGTACAAAACATTCAATCTACTCTTTAGGTGTCTTTTCGGACACAAACACGGTAGATTCCTGTTCTATTTTAATAAGTGACAAAACCATCGCCTATGGGTTGGCCTCTTTTAGGCGTGACGCTTTATTTTAATTTAGCAACAAAATTCAACTAAAATTCAAAATAGATTTGGGAAGTCGTCTATACATGCTGATGTGGCACCGTTCATAGTGACAATGACTTTTGAGAAACACTCAGTTACTCATTCATGCAGTCACCCACTCAGAGAACTAAGACACACTATTGACAAATAGGCAGACAGACAGGCAGACAGACAGACAGACAGACAGACAGACAAACAGACAGACAGACAGACAGACAGACAGACAGACAGACAGACAGACAGACAGACAGACAGACAGACAGACAGACAGACAGACAGACAGACAGACAGACAGACAGACAGACAGACAGACAGACAGACAGACAGACAGACAGACAGACAGACAGACAGACAGACAGACAGACAGACAGACAGACAGACAGACAGACAGACAGACAGACAGGCAGACAGACAGACAGACAGACAGACAGACAGACAGACACTAAAATGCTAATCCCCCTTGAGCCATGGCATCTCAGCAACTCCCCCTTGAGCCATGTCATCTCATCTTTTGCTATAACAACATCTTTAGACTCTTGGAGCAGAAAAATCTGTGGTTGAGTTGAAGTTAAAATCGCTGAACTGGTCCTTGTTAGAAGATGAAAAATGAAACTATTTGAGTTTTGCAGCTGAAAAACTTGCAGAATGTTTAATAACAAAACGGCATTCATTATCAGCAGTGAATTGTTTGTCAGTTTTATCTCTGTAGCCACGAATCAGTTGAATCACAGCTACTGGGAACAACCGCTTAAACTTACAATGCAGTACCGTGTAAACGGGTGTAGCTCGTATATGAATTGGATGCATTTTTAGTTTCCTTCAATGCTAGAAACTGCCTCAAGGAATTACTTTTTGTTACCAGCTAAAAAGCTTAAGAATGGTGGACTGCTGCAGCGGTAAATCGTTGTTTTTTTGGGATTGCGAAAATTGCACGTAAGTCAATCCAGCTGACATCTGAAATTATTTTAATTTGAATTAGTCACTAAAAAGCGCCAGAGATATCCTGCTAACTTTCAGTAAGGTGAAGGACTTTGCCGCATTCTGGCACAATAATGGAGGCAACGGAAGACTGTCTTGCAAGTGTTGCAAGCACTTCAGCAGCAATGCTGGATGCTACATTGTCTCCAACTGCAATGTGTGCAAGAAGTTCAGCTGGTGAGGATGCCATGGGCAAATGCTAGCAGCTCTGTATATTTTTCCATACATATTTCTATTGTTTTTACTCAAAATTTGGTTAAAATTTTAGTTCCCAAAAAAAGGACCACCCTTACTGTTGCTGCAGGCACTACTACATGTCGGGAAGACGATAATTAAAAATGCTAACGATTATCGGCTGAAAACTGGCTGAGTATACTTTAATGCAGCGACTCGTGCACCAATTTTATTGTAGGATGCATGTTCACTTGTAATGAACTTTTTGGAAAATCATATCTCTTCTACGGTATGAAGAACCCCAAGTTGCGAATTTATTCAGAGCGGCTAACACGGTAGATTCCTGTTCTATTGTAATATGTGACAAAATCCTTACGAATATATGTTTAATTACTCCCACTTAAACTCAGATTCTAAACAAAAAAGGTTACAACTATTGTTGGCTTCTTTTAGGCGTGACCATTTATTTTCATTTCGTAACATTCAACTATATGATGTAACCACGCTCTGGTCGCGGGATAGGGCATGGGAACTTTTTCGAAAGTGCCTCCTATCCCGTGCACCCTCTGCACAGAGCTGTCGAGACTCGGCCAGGTCTCCGACCGGGCCTGGAGACTCCCGCTCTGCTGCACCCCTCCTGCTGCCTTGGTCCCGTCTCTCCTGCCGCCAAACCTGCCTTTCCGGAGCCCCTACCCCTTTCTGTACCTCCCCCTCTACCCTATCTCTTCTGTTCCCGCCCTATTCTTCCTGTACTTTCTCTACCTCCTCCCTTTTTTTTGTCTCCCTCTGCACTCTTTTCCTGCGCTGTCCCCTCTTTCCCTGTGCCTACTTACAGTACTTTGTGTGCTCACCGTCTCCCCATCCCCTCTCAAACTCCCAAACGGTGACGCAAGTCGTGTGACCCCTTCTCCCCCTCGGTGACTCATCGATGACTCATCCCCCTCTCTTGCGCAACCTTTTCTCACGCTATTGTTCTCCTTCCCAAATTTCTCATGTGACACCCACCCCACCTCCGCTTCTATTGTTCTCGTTTTTGCTTCTTTTGTTCTCTCGACCCCCACCAATTATCACATTTTCTCCGATTTTCTCTTTCTTTTGTTCTCGTTTTCGCACCTAGTTATCACCTTTTCTCCAATGTTTACTTTTCCATTGTTCTCAGTTTTCCCCAATTATCCCCGATTTCCAATTCCTTTGTTCTCGACCCCAGCCCTATTGTTCTCAATGTTTGCTTGCGCAACACTTTCGCGACCACCCGCTGCGCCAATTATCCCCCCACCCCACCTCCGGATTGCGCAATTTTCCCATTTCTCATGTTGCTATGCCGGTCTCATGCTTCTCATCATGACTCATTCTGACGTCATTCTGCCGGCAGCCAATCAGAGAGAGGGAGCCATGGTAACGACCTTGAGGAGGCGGCTGTGAGGTCTATAAAAGGAAGCGATTTCGGCATGAGAATACTCAACTGAGTTTATCTCTGTTCCTCTCCTCGTCCTTCTTTGGACTTGCTGTCAGATTGAGTTCTGACCCATTCGTCTATAAGACGAATCCCTGCCGGTCCGCGGTCTGTTACCGCCAAGTTATCCTTAGCTCCCCAAGTGAGCTCGCCTATCGGCCAGCGGTCTGATACCGCCCAGCATCATCAGCATCGCCTGATCTACATCAGCGCCTCGTCGCTCCAGCGCATCGCCGCTTCACCGTCTGCCTGACTGCAGCCTACAGCCGCCCTCGGTCACTCCGCCTCTCTCTCTCTCTGTGCAGCTGCCGGTAAGTTCCTGCTACTAATTTGTGCTCTAATTGCCTTTGCTTATCCGGGGTTTGCCTATTTTCCATTGTCTGATTAGAGAGCTGAGCCAATTGTGATACCGTATCTTTTGCTGTATTTTACTCAATAGTGAAGCCGCCTAATTGCCTGCTTATTTGCCTAAGGGCCTAATTATTAACTATTAACTAACTTCATCATTATTCAATCTTTCACCATCATTTCACTCATGGCTTGCTAAGCCTTTCCCCGGGTGGCAAAGCATAAGGAAGTTTGGGTAAGCTAATGGCCTCTCCCCGTGCACAGCCCGCCTGTGAGTGCGTGCTGCGGGGCCGCGTGTGCGTGCAGTAGAGGGATTAGCGAGTCTTGGCACAGAATGGCAGTAGGAAGGTTGCAACTCCATGCTAACGCGTCCCTTCGCCCTGAGCAATCTAAACTGTAGATAGTACATGTTCGCCTCATACTACTCTTAGTAATCAAAGTCGCAAGTCAGCCTCGCTCACAGCCACAAAGGATCCCCTGCTGAGAAATCCTCCAGGATTGAGCCCAGAGTTCCCGATCATGCCCCAAGCAGAGTCCCTGTACTCGGCTGCATGCGTCTCCCCTGTTAGCCTAAATCCCCTGGTAACCAATCCAGGCGGGGCTCTAGCCTCGAGAGGTCTGGTAGAAAGATCCAGGTGCGCCAGGTCACATAGAGTGGTGGCAGCCACTCGGTCATACCATGACCGAGTGACCAACTATTGCACCTTGGCTACAGATGGGGTCCATGTGGGTCCTTGGCCCTCTGGTCACGAAGCGCTACCAAAGCTACTAATCATGTGGGCGGGACAGTCTGGTGCTGGAGGTCCGTCAGGTCATTGCCCGGTCCTAGGCAGCCTACGGTCATTGCCCCCTCTAGCCATGCGTTCGTCTCTCTACGGAGCGGACAGGCGACAAGGGCGGTTACATCATATAATAAAAATAGATTTGGGAATTCCTATCAGAGTCAAACTTGCTGATGTGGCACTGAAACGATTTCAGTGACTTAGAAGTTTTTGTGAAATTTTATTAAGTTGAAGAAAGCTAAGCTACGTGTAGCACACTCATTCAATCACTCACTCATGCAGTCACTCACTCATGCAGTCACTCACTCATGCAGTCACTCACTCATGCAGTCACTCACTCATGCAGTCACTCACTCATGCAGTCACTCACTCATGCAGTCACTCCTTCATGTAGTCACTCTCTCATGCAGTCACTCACTCATACAGTCACTCGCTCACGCAGTCACTCCTTCATGCAGTCACTCTCTCATGCAGTCACTCACTCATGCAGTCACTCACTCATGCAGTCACTCACTCATGCAGTCACTCACTCATGCAGTCACTCACTCATGCAGTCACTCACTCATGCAGTCACTCACTCATGCAGTCACTCCTTCATGCAGTCACTCTCTCATGCAGTCACTCACTCATACAGTCACTCGCTCACGCAGTCACTCTCTCATGCATTATCAACAGCTGTTAAAGTGTTAAATTTGATTTAAATTTTGCCTCGTGACCACACTTGCACCCTCCCCCGAAAAGTGGGAGTGGAATGCCTAGTCTATCGTACTAAGTTTTGGTCTAAACCACTGCTATACTATTGTGCGCCCTTGTACAGCAATGGCACAGCTGTGACTCCGACACTATGAACATTTTACCCACCAAGGGACAGAGAGTAGCTCCTTCGTATAGGGCAAGGGGTGGTTCCCCGTTCTAATTTTAGCCATGGCGCATTCGCCTGGTATAGAATATGTCTAATGCTTTGTACTGTTAAACTTTAATTTATAGCGTTTTCGTAAATATCTAAATCCATATGTAAGCTTTATCGATGCCGAATGGGTGTTAAATGTGTCTTAAACATGGATCGGCGATGCATCTTCAAAGCTCCTCTATAATGTGTCTTCTTTTTTGTCTTTGCGATTTCTTTCTAGCATTCCTCAGTATTCTTCTTTTTAGGCGTTATCAATGTGTCTGATGTTGCGTAAATGTGTGCTCAATATGGCATTGATCTGACCCCAGTGTGTCTTTGATGTTGCGTAAATGTGTGCTCAATATGGTATTGATCTGTCCTCAGTGTGTCTTTGATGTTGATTGAATGTGTGCTCAATATGGCATTGATCTGTGCTCAGTGTGTCTCTGATGTTGATTGAATGTGTGCTCAATATATGGCATATTGATCTGTGCTCAGTGTGTCTTTGATGTTGATTGAATGTGTGCTCAATATATGGCATATTGATCTGTGCTCAGTGTGTCTTTGATGTTGATTGAATGTGTGCTCAATATGGCATTGATCTGTGCTCAGTGTGTCTCTGATGTTGATTGAATGTGTGCTCAATATATGGCATATTGATCTGTGCTCAGTGTGTCTTTGATGTTGATTGAATGTGTGCTCAATATGGCATTGATCTGTGCTCAGTGTGTCTTTGATGTTGATTGAATGTGTGCTCAATATATGGCATATTGATCTGTGCTCAGTGTGTCTTTGATGTTGATTGAATGTGTGCTCAATATGGCATTGATCTGTGCTCAGTGTGTCTCTGATGTTGATTGAATGTGTGCTCAATATATGGCATATTGATCTGTGCTCAGTGTGTCTTTGATGTTGATTGAATGTGTGCTCAATATGGCATTGATCTGTGCTCAGTGTGTCTTTGATGTTGATTGAATGTGTGCTCAATATATGGCATATTGATCTGTGCTCAGTGTGTCTTTGATGTTGATTGAATGTGTGCTCAATATGGCATTGATCTGTGCTCAGTGTGTCTCTGATGTTGATTGAATGTGTGCTCAATATATGGCATATTGATCTGTGCTCAGTGTGTCTTTGATGTTGATTGAATGTGTGCTCAATATGGCATTGATCTGTGCTCAGTGTGTCTCTGATGTTGATTGAATGTGTGCTCAATATATGGCATATTGGTATGTCGTCAGTGTCTTTTATGTCGATTGAATGTGTGCCCAATATACATGTATGGCATATTGGTATGTCGTCAGTGTCTTTTATGTCGATTGAATGTGTGCTCAATATATGAAATATTGATGTCCTCAGTGTCTTTTTATTTGCTTTTATGATGTCTTTGATGTCTTTGATGTCTCTTCAGCATTTCTTCTAGGTGTCCTCATCACATTAGCCCATAGTGCACATGCATGTGTCAGTATAAACTTACCTACTCGTAGATGCTCATACTCATAGTCACGGAAAGTTTAAAAAGTGTTTTTCATACAAAATAATTCTTTTAAGATTCTTTATATACGCTCGTACATATCGCAATAACCTAATTAAGAACTTGCGGCAGTGCCTTGAAGCGTCCATATGGTGCATCTGTGTACTCCCCCCGATCCTGCAGTCAGAAAGTCCCAACATAATGGACAATTTTCAGGCTATACTATGTAAATTGTCAAAACAGCACCATTGCATTGTATTGTAGAGTCATCTAAAATTAGTCGTGACCTATAAGCAAGACTTTAGTCCCATGTTAGACTAGTTTAACTGGTGACGTATTTACTACTAGTTGAGTACGAGGTAGTAGTTTATTGAGCATATGCCATCATTCTGAATCTGGCATATGATTCTTTAGTATCAAAGTCTGCCTGTCTGTCTGTCTGTCTGTCTGTCTGTCTGTCTGTCTGTCTGTCTGTCTGTCTGTCTGTCTGTCTGTCTGTCTGTCTGTCTGTCTGTCTGTCTGTCTGTCTGTCTGTCTGTCTGTCTGTCTGTGTGTCTGTCTGTCTGTCTGTCTACCTGTCTGTCTGTCTGTCTGTCTGTCTGTCTGTCTGTCTGTCTGTGTGTCTGTCTGTCTGTCTGTCTGTCTGTCTGTCTATCTGTCTGTCTGTCTGTCTGTCTGTTTGTAGTTTATTGAAGTTCAGATTTACGATTTAATTCTTCGATTTCCACAAGAAGTCAAGATGCACCGCACCTTTGAAGATACGCTCGTAGCACACCTGATGACTCTAGATACAATAATAGAGCATCTAAATTTGACCACAATATAGCTTTTGAGTCCGTATGATTTCCTGTATTATAGCTATGCGGTACAACAGTAACCAAGTCAAACCTTTCTTGACCTTTATTACGAGTAGAAAACAATTCTATGAGCTAATTCTTAACTAACTGTTTCTCCAAATCATAGCATTAAATAAACTTCTCCAACTTTACATTTGGAAAACGAGAACTAGACTTAAAGACCATAACCCGATGTCTTACTTAAAGTAGCACAATCAGCAGTTAGTCCGCTGCGCCCAGCAAAGAACAAGGGGACAGCCGAACAGCCGCCCCCAAAAGAACCACCGCCGGCTTATACAGTATAAGCACACAGAGCAACCACCCCCCAACCAACACCCACCCCAAGGCCAAGCTGGGCTGGCTGACTAAAGCCGGTTTGTACTGGCGGCACAAACCCGTACATAAATGTCCTTCTCGGGTTCTTGAAGATGTTCCTAAAAATAGAACCCGCTGCTCCTGAAGTAGCTAGATAGCACCGCTGTACTACCTATCGATTTGCCTGAAAATGAACCTAAAACGTTAGCCGTGACTTGGTAGGGTTGCTGCCACCTTGGTGTGTGGACTCGACGCGTCGGCAGAGTTGTCTATCCGTCACCTGAAAGAAAAATTAGAAAGTCGCTCGGAGCAAAGGCAAATCTGAAAATGTCTCGACAGTCGATCGTCTTAGTAGAATGCTGCTCGAACCTGAAAACCTGAAAAACCTGAAATGAGAGAGGAGAGCTCGGAGGAGGCTTCACGAGTCAGCCACGATGCTCCGCGAGACGACGCAGTCTGGAGAAAAATGGCTCCCAGATGCTCCGTCTTTATAGCCGAGCGGACCCCCAAAAGTCACGTGAGTTTCATGCGGTGAGCGCGTGAAACTTCCTTATTTGGGCATTGAAATCATGCAAGCGACGCGTGATTCAAGGCCAACTTCCAAATAAGGCAACCCTGTCACGCGGCAGTGGCGTGACTTAAGGTCAGTGGCCACGCACAGTGTGCGTGCACAGTCACGTGCTTTTCTGTGCTAAAAATAGAACTTGGGCGGATGAGTCATCTTGTTTACTCCCTCTAGGCAGCCATTACACTCCGCGCAGGTGATGAGTCATCCAGCTACGCCTCGCAGCGCGAGTGGGAAGACATTGAGTGTGGCTGCCCACGCCTGCTCAGGCGATGAGTCATCGGGCAGTAAACACTTAGGCCCAGCACAGGGTAACTCTCTCTTTAGATCAGGTGGACTGAGCTACTGTGCAGCGGATCACAGCGCCCTTAGGAAAAGCAAGTGAATGCTGCTGAATAGCTAGTTAGCACTTAGCTGGATTGATGGATTGATCAATGGATTGATACCAAAATCAATCAACCAATAATCATCTAAGAGTATCGGAATCGGTCCGCTGATCCTATCCAATCCCTTAGGAATAGGGAGGCCTCAAATTCAATAACTCAATAAAATCGACTGATCAGTAACGGCCGGCAATGACACAGCTCTCAATAATGAAGTAACAAAGACTCAAATAACAAAGACTTACCAATTAGTGTTTGTCTCTCTCAGATATACTCGTAAAGCCTTGCTTGGTAGCTCTGGCTAAGCCCAAGATTTCTTAAGGCTGCTCCGACTCTGAAGTTTCAGCTCGGATTTTCGCTTGTATTTATACACGATTTCATTCGACCTTGAGTCCCAAACCGGTTTTATTGATAAGAATCAAGAAATGGACTTTGTCCCTTGACCGGTGGAGTTTTGAATAGATTAGGGGTGAAGCTTAGGTCGCATTTAAATCGACATTTACCATATTTGGAAATATAGGTTGAAAACCGGTTTTTCGGATTATGTATAAGATCACTCTCTGTTTACGTGATATTGCAGGTATTACTGAAAATAGAGTATGACGAATGTTAGTTTTTAAAAAGTATTCATGTTTTTATCTTACTACTTTTAGTAGTCTGCTCACCAACTAGAAGAGAGATCTCTACACCGAGTGCAGTCACATCGACTTGGGGCTAAACTGGAATCTCGGCTTGGCTCTGCTCGTGCAATGAACGCCCTTGAGGGCCAACGTCCAAGGCACAGTGAAGTGTACATGCCTAACGATACATAAAGTTCGACTGTACACTCCTGTGTGAGTGTGTGCCTGTGCGTATGACTGCGTAAGTATCCGCGCGCCTGTGTGCCTGCTCAGGGGAGTCGGCGTAATGGGCAGCAATGACTCGCCGGTTGTGTGACAATGTCGCTTAAAGTGTGCCAGGGTGCACGCAGCCCCTGCCCGTAACTAAACACCTAAACCTAAACTTTAATCTATATAGCTAAATTATTTAACCTAATCCTATCCAGTAAAAAAAATCAAATAAAAAGCACAAAAATAGTCCTGTAGTTCTGGTTGCTTTCCAAGAAAAACAAAGCACTGGTGCAATTGCTATGTTTAATCAAAAGGTTTTCGTTTTCCAAATGTAAATCACGAAAAAGGCACATTTTTTAGACTTAAGGTGCTTTATACTATAGATACTAAAGTTTAGTATCTGGTAGGATTGGGAGATACAGATAGCTCAGTACGAGTTCGTGGAATTGTTTCCTCATATAGAGCTCAAGTAGCAGTTAAAGAAAGGTTTGGCTTGGTTAGTGTTGTACCGTATAGTTAAAGTACAGGATAGAATACGACTCAAAAAGTAGGGTGGTGCTCAAATTTTGATGCGCCATCATTTTTACTTGGAGTCATCATCAAAAGGTGCTAGTTTCTAAGTTTGGGTGCGTCTAGGCTTCTAGAAAAAATTTATATGCAATTATAATCTCACTGCCAAAGCATGCACTCAAAGGTCTTCATAGAGTAATCCAGTTTGAGCGCACTACCAACCGTCTCCACCAGGTAATAGAAGATGCCTGTGTTATTCAGTGCAGCAGGTGGGAGCAGGTAAACACCGTTAGGATTGATGAAGTTGCACCAGCCGAACCACCAGCCACCTGATCTATCTCGGGCGCAGCTGCCACCGCTCCAGTTGTCATTGTCCGATTCAAGCGTGCTGAACTGCCAGTTGTTCGGAGACCAGTGCTGCTCAGTACGCTGCCCGACACTCGACCTGCTCGCGTCCAGAGGTCCCATCGAGCACCTGAACTTGTCGCTCGCTGGGCCAACAGAGAACGGAGCATTCTCAGCCCAGTACCAGGTGCCGTTCCAGTCGCTGAACTCCCAGCGGACTCTCCACACTCCGGTAGCGGTGAGCTGGTGGAGCTGCTTCAGTCCCATCCAGTAGTTGAGACTCTCACCCTGACCGAATCCGCTCGCGTACTCCGCCCAGCTTCGGTTGAAGCTGACGGAGCCGTCGACTCGGTGCTGTAAGGTCGTCCAGCACTTCACCGGCTCCCTCATCTGCAGGGGCGCAAAAGTTCTGCATTTGTTTCTCCAGATCAAACGCAATCCTCACTTTAGAAGTGTTCAAGCGCACTTTGGCTTTATATAATAGATAATAGTTTCTAGGAGGGCGACATCGTCCCACGACATCCTGCGCTGAGGCTATTCTGCCCATTCCGTTGACTCCCGAGCACATGCAAGCGTGCCAATACCGTAAGCACGCTCATACAGGGTGCACATCGGCCCTGACTTTCTAATCGTCAGCCATCTACAGTCTCTGCGTCTTGGAGTTGTCCGCATGGCTGTAAATCGCCCGACGAAACCGACGGCCAATTTTCGTGCACGGGTCGTGTGGCGCGAGAGCCAGCCGCGTTTACCGCTGAGCTGCTCTGCTATTCGCAACCTTGCTCAGGTACTTCGACTACATGCGCGCACTTTTTACTTCAAAGGCCCTACCAGACCGTCAGAGGCTGGCGTTGTTCCAGGCGGGGGTTCGAGACCGCACCGAATCTGCAATTGCGAGACCCGGACGCTGGCGGAATCGCCCGATCAGTAAGTTGACGGGGCTGTCTGGCCTACTGTGAGCCGCTTTCAAGACCACTAGCGAGTTTCTCACGTGCCAGACTATGGCCTCTCCAACCGACATGTACCTGTTGCTCATTCGCAACGAGTTGTACGCTCGTACTACAATCAACCGTCGAGGACAGTCGAGAGGACAGGCTGTTTTTCTGCGACGCTGTTACTCTTTTCAGGCTTTTAAGGCCAGCAAGTTTTCTTGTATTTTTGTTGAGACATCATCTTGTCTTCTTCAGGGGACACAATTGTCGTTTTTAATATTCTTGACTGCGTGACCAGCTGGTTGTCCTGTTGACAAAGGTCAGCCATGCTCAACATTGAAATGACCCAAAAGCATGAGTCAACTGGCATCCTGAGCATTGTTGCTGCTATCTGACCCGAGACTGTGAGACAGTACTTTATTAAATCTGAGACTTGACCCTCGGATATTTCATCTCACTCACCCACAGCTGAGACAGGCTGGAGTCGCTGGCGTGCCGGCACTTCCTGCAGGCGTCCATCGCTCCCCGATCGCAGGCCAGCAGCGAGCAGGAGCCCGAGGCCGCGTCGAAGCGGACGGCGTCCACGTTCTCAGCGACCGCAGTACAGTGAATGTCGCTGCTGGCCTGCTTCACCGCCAGCACCCGGTACTCGGCGAGGTCGCCTCGCTGGCGCTTCCAGCCGAAGCCTGCAGCCGCAGCAGTCGCCATGACAGCGCAGATGAAACTGTAAGTCAATGCTTGAGCCATCGCCATTTACACTACAGCTGCTTTGGAGAACTGGGAGGAAAAAAGTTGGGAGGCAAGAGCGGGCAGAAACTGGTTAAATTTTGTGTTGAAGCTGGGTTGCTGGGCGACGGAGAACAAAGCTCTGGAGAATGAGTCTGCTGAAGCTCTGCTTGCAGTGAAGTAGGGAACTCTAAACTGCAACTTTTTCTTCTTATCAGCTTTTTTCGCAGCTGTATTGGACAGATGTTTGCCCTACAAAAGTGAAAACTAGAATTTCTTTAGGATTTGAAATTCTTTTGTTCAAATGCCTTTTTGGTGATTCACTGCTGCTGAGGTGACAGACACCTCTCCTTGAATACAGGCATTGAAGTATTAGACAATGGGCTCCCTGAAGGAGGATGGACAGACAGACAGACAGACAGACAGACAGACAGACAGACAGACAGACAGACAGACAGACACTAAGACAGACAGACAGACAGACAGACAGACAGACAGACACTCTGACAGACAGACAGACAGACAGACAGACAGACAGACAGACAGACACACAGACAGACAGACAGACAGACAGACAGACAGATAGACAGACAGACAGACAGACAGACAGACAGACAGACAGACAGACAGACAGACAGACAGACAGACAGACAGACAGACAGACAGACAGACAGACAGACAGACAGACACACACACAGACAGACAGACAGACAGACAGACAGACAGATAGACAGGCAGGCCAAACAGACAGAATGCTGTCTAGACTCCAAGTCTACAGCCTTACTAACAGTAGCACAGTTGGCAGCAAATGTCGAAATCCCCAAAACCCGCAGCTTTGCGGACTGGACGGGTTTGGCACCTGCGAGAAATGCTCAAATCTGTGCATTCAGGTGAGTCAGTGATACTATGACTTTGTAAAGATGACTTAATAAAATAAGTTTCACTTCCACAAACTGCGCAAATGTCGAAAAGCATTTACGTTTAAAGCATTTCATTTACAAATTTGATTTGTTCCGGCATTGGACGTTGTCCCAAGTTGTTATAAAAAATTTACGTAACTTGTTGGTCTGCATCTTACTGAAATAAAAAATAGCGTATAAAAATATCCGTGACGATTAAAAGCAAGAAATTTGATAGTTTAATTTCTCAGAAAAGATGCAGATCAGTGCAGAATGAGTCTTCATTCCCGAAAATGCATTCCCTCACGTCAGTAGCAGACAGGCTTAAAAGCTGTTGCATTGGCCAGCTGCAGGACGCAGCAGCACTGCTCACCTCATCTAGCAATTTTCTGTGCTTCAACCCTATCTACCAGCATTCTGCCTCCGCTCCAGCATGCTGGCAGCCTGTCGGACAGAGAGGTGAGGAGCGCCTGCCTGTTATGCCAGACGGGGGCGGCGGCCCCAGAATTGCCATGCAGACCCCCCTGCTCTGCTCAAATACTCAGAGCCATATAACTATGGCAGCCATGCTGACTGTCCCAGGGATAGTGCTGGGCGGAAAAATATCCCTGTTGGTGGAGGGGGCGAGAGTCGACTGGAGGGGGGGGAGGAAGGTTGGGGAGGCAGACAGGCAGGAGACAGGCCTGCATGGGAGGCGGAGGAGGCGGTGGGAACTCCAGGATTAAAGCGACAGAAAAGGTGTGCTGCTGCTGCTGCTCCAATGAGAGCTCCAGCAAACCGGCAGACTCAACAGTTCTGAGTTGAGCACCCCGTCCTGTCCAATACAATACTTGCTAGAAGTCAAAGGAATTACAACACAAACAGTGTTGGTGTTGGTCCCAAACGGAAGTAAGGAATAAACGAAACTAACAAATCTTTCTAGATCCGCAGACACCACAGCTGTGGGTAGCAAAGTACGGCATACGCTGCAGTCAAAAGCACTACTGGTCTGTTAGTATAAAACCGGTTGCAAGAAGCGTCTTCGAATTTGTAAAGGTAATTTTTAATATTTTAATTCGTTTATGTTTTGACTACGAGAGAAAATTAAAATTTTAAAAATAAAACTTTTTAAACCACATGGCTTCTTTATCATTCAATAGCCATACCTAATAAACCTGACCAATTAGCAGTCAAATAAAACAGTTACCCCAATACACCTGGTCTAAAAGCAATCAAATAAGATAGTTACCCCAATACACCTGGTCAATAAGCAGTCAATTAAAACAGCCACCCCAATACACCTGGTCAATAAGCAGTCAATTAAAACAGCCACCCCAATACACCTGGTCAATTAGTAATCAATTAGAACAGCCACACCAATGCACCTGGTCAATTAATAATCAATTAGAACAGCCACACCAATGCACCTGGTCAATTAATAATCAATTAGAACAGCCACACCAATACACCTGGTCAATTAGTAATCAATTAGAACAGCCACACCAATGCACCTGGTCAATTAGTAATCAATTAGAACAGCCACACCAATACACCTGGTCAATTAGTAATCAATTAGAACAGCCACACCAATGCACCTGGTCAATTAGTAATCAATTAGAACAGCCACACCAATACACCTGGTCAATTAGTAATCAATTAGAACAGCCACACCAATACACCTGGTCAATTAGTAATCAATTAGAACAGCCACACCAATGCACCTGGTCAATTAGTAATCAATTAGAACAGCCACACCAATACACCTGGTCAATTAGTAATCAATTAGAACAGCCACACCAATGCACCTGGTCAATTAGTAATCAATTAGAACAGCCACACCAATACACCTGGTCAATTAGTAATCAATTAGAACAGCCACACCAATACACCTGGTCAATTAGTAATCAATTAGAACAGCCACACCAATACACCTGGTCAATTAGTAATCAATTAGAACAGCCACACCAATGCACCTGGTCAATTAGAAATCAATTAGAACAGCCACACCAATACACCTGGTCAATTAGTAATCAATTAGAACAGCCACCCCAATACACCTGGTCAATTAGTAATCAATTAGAACAGCCACACCAATACACCTGGTCAATTAGTAATCAATTAGAACAGCCACCTTATACACCTTTCTAATTAGCAGCCAAATAATACAGCAACAATAATACATATCCTTTTCCGAGCAGGCCTCGAAATACCGAAAGATGCAGCCAGACTGTTAAAAATATTTTTGCTGAAAAAGTACGATATTTAGCATCGCGAAAGCAACCCGGGATGTCAAATAATACCTGCCGCTCGGTTTATCCACCAGAATTTCCGAGTGTATTCATACACGCATTGTGAATCTTTGAATAGCCAGCTTTTTTTCCAAGAACCCGCCTCGTCGCGCGACGCAAATCAGCGGGAGTCTCAGGTGTGCTCATCCTCTTTTCCCAGTGGATTCTCTTTGATCTTGTCTGCTAGGATACTGCAGGTTTTGCTTGATTCTTGCCTAATTAAATCTATTCGTTATTTATTAGCTCTGCTGTCCCGCAGGTGGCAATGAAATAAAATCTTTTTTGTCCGTTGTAGCAAATCTCAGTAAATAAAATTATGTTTTAAAACACTTGCTCGGATAGATAGATAGATAGATAGATAGATAGATAGATAGATAGATAGATAGATAGATAGATAGATAGATAGATAGATAGATAGATAGATAGATAGATAGATAGATAGATAGATAGATAGATAGATAGATAGATAGATAGATAGATAGATAGATAGATAGATAGATAGATAGATAGATAGATAGATAGATAGATAGATAGATAGATAGATAGATAGATAGATAGATAGATAGATAGATAGATAGATAGATAGATAGATAGATAGATAGATAGATAGATAGATAGATAGATAGATAGATAGATAGATAGATAGATAGATAGATAGATAGATAGATAGATAGATAGATAGATAGATAGATAGATAGATAGATAGATAGATAGATAGATAGATAGATAGATAGATAGATAGATAGATAGATAGATAGATGGATAGATAGATAGATAGATAGATAGGTGGATAGATAAATCGATAACCGCCAGCTTCACTCGCACATGCAGCATGTCTTCATCCAAGGCGGAGGACGGTCTCACAGAGGAGCAGATCGAGGAGTTCCGTGAGGCCTTCTCACTATTCGACAAGGATGGAGACGGCACCATCACGAACAAGGAGTTGGCAGTTGTCATGCAAGCTCTGGGACAAAATCCCACACCTGAGGAGCTTAAGGTGAGCCAAATCTAGTTTATGACTGAGTGAGCTAGCAGTCTAGATTATGACTGAGTGAGCTAGCAGTCTAGATTATGACTGAGTGAACTCGCACTCTAGATTATGACTGAGTGAGCTAGCAGTCTAGATTATGACTGAGTGAACTGGCAGTCTAGATTATGACTGAGTGAACTGGCAGTCTAGTTTATGACTGAGTGAACTAGCAGTCTAGATTATGACTGAGTGAACTAGCAGTCTAGATTATGACTGAGTGAACTAGCAGTCTAGATTATGACTGAGTGAACTAGCAGTCTAGATTATGACTGAGTTAACTGGCACTCTAGATTATGACTGAGTGAACTGGCAGTCTAGTTTATGACTGAAATCACCGTCTACTTTCAAAGATTGCATGGCCATCTCTCACTCCCCCAGTGGACAAAGCAGTTCACCTGTACGCATAGTTATGACACAGCGACATTCTCAGAGATTACAGAATACATTTGCTAATGAACCAATACCTAGGAGTGACTCTATACATGTATGCTTTTTTATATCGTGGAAAAAAGCTGCATGCATCTAAGAATTTTTGTGTCGCAGAGAGAGAGAGACAGAGAAGCAGATGGAAATGCATTACCAAACTGCATGCTAGTGCTCCCGCATATTACTCATCATAGCTAGCGACTGTGGGTTCCATATAGGAACTTGATGGGATCTGTTCCGTGCAATCGCTACGAGAGGAGGCTGTACTCAATGCATTGAGAGCTCTTGCTAGCAATTTTATTTTGCATCATAGCAGCAGCTCCTACTCACGTGAGCACTGCGTCCCAGAGCCACATGAGTGGTTGGTGAACGCCAAATTTATATTAATTCTTAATTAGTGATGCCCCATCATTTCGGCTTGAGGATACGGCGTTTATGCCGCCAGTTTGTAAAACTATTAATGCTCCAGTGGTATGAGGGGAATAGACCTGCGTTTAATGGGGTTTGACCTGGCGTGGGGATGAGGGAGGGCTGCCGCTGGGGCTGGGCGGGTTGGGGTGGGGTGCAAATAGGGATCGCAGTCTGATAATTGCTTTGAGTCTGAGAAAAACTGCGTTGCCATCTGCATTAACCTTGGTTCTCAACCATTCAGCGATGGAAGGCTGATGATGCAGAGGAGACTGTAGATGCTGTAAATGAGACGGTAGATGCTGTAGAGGGATACTGTAGATGCTGTAACTGAGATGGTAGATGCTGTAGATGAGACTGCAGATGCTGTAGATGAGACTGCAGATGCTGTAAATGAGACTGTAGATGCTATAGGTGATCACTGTAGATGCTTTAGATGAGACTATAGATGCTGTAGATGAGACTGTAGATGCTGTAGATGAGACTGTAGATGCTGTAGATGAGACTGTAGATGCTGCAGATGAGAGTGTAGATACTGTGGATGAGACTGTAGATGCTGTAGATGAGACTGTAGATGCTGTAGATGAGACTGTAGATGCTGCAGATGAGACTGTAGATGCTGTAGATGAGACTGTAGATGCTGTAGATGAGAGTGTAGATACTGTGGATGAAACTGCGATTGCTGTAGATGAGACTGTAGATGCTGTAGATGAGACTGTAGATGCTGCAGATGAGACTGTAGATGCTGTAGATGAGACTGTAGATGCTGTAGATGAGAGTGTAGATACTGTGGATGAAACTGCGATTGCTGTAGATGAGACTGTAGATGCTGTAGATGAGACTGTAGATGCTGTAGATGAGACTGTAGATGCTGCAGATGAGACTGCAGATGCTGTAGATGAGACTGCAGATGCTGTAGATGAGAGTGTAGATACTGTGGATGAAACTGCGATTGCTGTAGATGAGACTGTAGATGCTGTAGATGAGACTGTAGATGCTGTAGATGAGACAGTAGATGCTGTAGATGAGACTGTAGATGCTGCAGATGAGTCTGTAGATGAGACTGTAGATGCTATAGGTGATCACTGTAGATGCTGCAGATGAGTCTGTAGATGAGACTGTAGATGCTATAGGTGATCACTGTAGATGCTGCAGATGAGTCTGTAGATGAGACTGTAGATGCTATAGGTGATCACTGTAGATGCTGCAGATGAGTCTGTAGATGAGACTGTAGATGCTATAGGTGATCACTGTAGATGCTGTAAATAAGAGTGTAGATGCTGTAGATGAGAAGTCCTGTAGATGAGAATGTAGATGCTATACATGTAGGTGATCACTGTAGATGCTGTAGAGGGAGACTGCAGATGCTGTAGATGAGACTGCAGATGCTGTAAATGAGACTGTAGATGCTGCCTTGTGGCTGTAAAAGTAGATGAGGCTGTATAAGGAAGGCAGCTGCACTCAGTGGTGCAGGACCTAAAAAACCAGTGACCTGTCAGCACTCCGCAAACCCAACAATCCCCAGGAGATGATCCGCGAGGTTGATCAGGACGGCTCCGGCAGCATCGAATTCGACGAATTTCTCGACATGATGAAGAAGCAAATGAACAGCTCCGACTCCGAGGAGGAGGTCCGACGCGCCTTCCGCCTGTTCGACGCTGACGGAGACGGCTTCCTGAGTGCCACCGAGCTGCGCCAGGTGATGCAGAACCTCGGCGAGAGGCTCACAGCCGAGGAGGTCGAGGCGATGATCGAGGAGGCTGACACCGACCGCGACGGCCAGGTGAGCTACGTGGAGTTTGCCAAGATCATGGGCGTCTGCGTTGGAGGCGGCGGTGGTGGCAGTGGCGGCGGCGGTGGCACCGACGAAGATCAAGGCGAACCCGGAGCGGCCACCGGCAGCGGCGGACCTTGCAGAAGCAAGGAGGGCACAGCTGTGTGACCAGCTGCGTGTAGAACATTTTTGGTTTTATGTCGAATTTTTACAATCTGTTAACTCCTCACAAGTAACATTGGGTGATGACAAGCGCGAGTTTGCCAAGTAGGTCAGCTGTTCTTGTCATGTTCAACTCCAAAGAGATTGAAGCACGAGTTAAGAAAGAGCCAAGGCCAATTCGTTTACCAGAATAGAAGCAGTGCATGGCGAAGACAGCTAGGGATTTTAATTGGATGAAGCAACCCTAAAATGGGCGCCTGTGTCTCTTGGGGGGCACCCCTGTCTCTTGGTTGGCGCCCCTGTCTCTTGGTAGGTGCCCCTGTCTCTTGGTGGGTGCCCCTGTCTCTTGGTTGGCGACCCTGTCTCTTGGTAGGTGCCCCTGTCTCTTGGTGGGTGCCCCTGTCTCTTGGTTGGCGCCCCTGTCTCTTGGTTGGCGCCCGTCTCTTGGTAGGTGCTCCTGTCTCTTGGTGGGTGCTCCTGTCTCTTGGTGGTGCCCCTGTCTCTTGGTTGGCGCCCGTCTCTTGGTGGGTGCCCCTGTCTCTTGGTGGGTGCCCCTGTCTCTTCGTAGGTGCCCCTGTCTCTTGGTGGGTGCCCCTGTCTCTTGGTGGGTGCCCCTGTCTCTTGGTGGGTGCCCCTGTCTCTTGGTGGGTGCCCCTGTCTCTTGGTGGGTGCCCCTGTCTCTTGGTGGGTGCCCCTGTCTCTTGGTGGGTGCCCCTGTCTCTTCGTAGGTGCCCCTGTCTCTTGGTGGGTGCCCCTGTCTCTTGGTGGGTGCCCCTGTCTCTTGGTGGGCGCCCTTGTCTCTTGGTGGGCGCCCCTGTCTCTTGGTTGGCGCCCCTGTCTCTTGGTGGGTGCCCCTGTCTCTTCGTAGGTGCCCCCGTCTCTTGGTGGGTGCCCCTGTCTCTTGGTTGGCGCCCCTGTCTCTTGCTGGGTGCCCCTGTCTCTTGGTGGGCGCCCTTGTCTCTTGGTGGGCGCCCCTGTCTCTTGGTGGGTGCCCTGTCTCTTGGTTGGCGCCCCTGTCTCTTGATTGGCGCCCCTGTCTCTTGATTGGCGCCCCTGTCTCTTGGTTGGCGCCCCTGTCTCTTGGTGGGTGCCCCTGTCTCTTGGTGGGTGCCCCTGTCTCTTGGTGGGTGCCCCTGTCTCTTGGTTGGCGCCCCTGTCTCTTGGTGGGTGCCCTGTCTCTTGGTTGGCGCCCCTGTCTCTTGATTGGCGCCCCTGTCTCTTGATTGGCGCCCCTATCTCTTGGTAGGCGCCCCTGTCTCTTGGTGGGTGCCCCTGTCTCTTGGTGGGTGCCCCTGTCTCTTGGTGGGTGCCCCTGTCTCTTGGTTGGCGCCCCTGTCTCTTGGTGGGTGCCCCTGTCTCTTGGTGGGCGCCCTTGTCTCTTGGTGGGCGCCCCTGTCTCTTGGTTGGCGCCCCTGTCTCTTGATTGGCGCCCCTGTCTCTTGGTGGGTGCCCCGTCTCTTGGTGGGCGCCCTTGTCTCTTGGTGGGCGCCCCTGTCTCTTGGTGGGCGCCCTTGTCTCTTGGTGGGCGCCCCTGTCTCTTGGTGGGTGCCCCTGTCTCTTGGTTGGCGCCCCTGTCTCTTGGTGGGTGCCCTGTCTCTTGGTTGGCGCCCCTGTCTCTTGATTGGCGCCCCTGTCTCTTGATTGGCGCCCCTGTCTCTTGGTTGGCGCCCCTGTCTCTTGGTGGGTGCCCCTGTCTCTTGGTGGGTGCCCCTGTCTCTTGGTGGGTGCCCCTGTCTCTTGGTTGGCGCCCCTGTCTCTTGGTGGGTGCCCCTGTCTCTTGGTGGGCGCCCTTGTCTCTTGGTTGGCGCCCCTGTCTCTTGATTGGCGCCCCTGTCTCTTGGTGGGTGCCCCGGTCTCTTGGTGGGCGCCCTTGTCTCTTGGTGGGCGCCCCTGTCTCTTGGTGGGCGCCCTTGTCTCTTGGTGGGCGCCCCTGTCTCTTGGTGGGTGCCCCTGTCTCTTGGTTGGCGCCCCTGTCTCTTGATTGGCGCCCCTGTCTCTTGATTGGCGCCCCTGTCTCTTGGTTGGCGCCCCTGTCTCTTGGTGGGCGCCCCTGTCTCTTGGTGGGTGCCTCTGTCTCTTGGTGGGTGCCTCTGTCTCTTGGTGGGTGCCCCTGTCTCTTGGTAGGTGCCCCTGTCTCTAGCAGATGACACGCCAGATGTCAGTCAACTTTGGCCATATATATTAAGCTACGATCATCGTCATATTTTAAAAGATAAATTATTAATTACCATCCTATTTCGTCATAGTGAGTTATCAAAATTTAATGAAAAATTTTTCAGACATGTTGCCCAGTACAGTATAAAAGTTATTTATTTATCAAAACAGCTTTGTTATCTTTAAATGTAATTTAAAAATTTTGAAGCATTCAAATTTTTAGCCTAAATCTGTGTGCGCTTTTATGTTCAACAGATCAGACGAGAGGCTCTTTCTTCAAAGAGACGTGTCTTCATTTATTTTGAATCGCGAAAAGTTTAACCCACAGCGCACAGTTAATAATTCTTATCGCATGTTGTTATTCACCAAGAAAATAAATAAGGGTAATATATTGCTATTTAAACGTAAAATGAATCACAAAATAATCTTTGTTCTTTTCTGAACATAAAGGAGCATGAAAGATCGGATTTAAAGGAAGCTTGAGCATAGAGGCTGTAATGGAGCCTGTAAAGGAGACTGTAAATGCTGTAATGGAGACTGTAAGGGAGACTAAATGCTGCAATGGAGCCTGTAATGGAGACTGTAAAGGCTGCAATGGAGCCTGTAATGGAGACTGTAAAGGCTGCAATGGAGACTGTAAAGGCTGCAATGGAGACTGTAAAGGCTGCAATGGAGACTGTAATGGGGACTGTAAAGGCTGTAATGGAGCCTATAGAGGCTATAATGGAGGCTCTAATGGAGCCTGTAGGCTGTACTGGAACTTGTAGAGACCTCTAGAGACTGTCAACATAACCTGTAGAGACCTGTAGAGACTGTCAACATAACCTGTAGAGACCTGTAGAGACTGTCAACATAACCTGTAGAGACCTGTGAAAAGTCTAGATTTCCATGAAAAGACCGTCTAAGGACTGAAAGGGACAAAAAAGAGATACTTGAAAGATTAATATAAATATGAATGATGTAATAATTTTTAGATAACAAAACAACTTGTAAGTAAACGAATAACATTCAGCTGTAATTAAATCACTTTTCCCAGTTTTATTATCAAATTTACCATAAATTCACTTGCTGAAATACAATTCCAATTTTATATACGAGTATATTTTTTATACCGCCATAACATTTTGTTCACAACTTTAAGATACACAAACAGATGTAATTAGGGTTATGGTGCCACTATTAGTAGTATCAGTATTAGAAGTCGAAGATAACATTTTAAAAAAGACACGACAAGTAATAAAAATCGTTCAATAGTCGATATGCACTACTTATAGAGTTTTTCTACTCATAGCAGTAGTGCGATACGGGTAGGGGCAAAACATGAGTTAGGAATGTGCAAGCAATAAAAGTGTCAATCAGCAAGGCAGAGCAGAAGTTTCTATTTACAAGTTACTGGACCCAATATCGATAAAAGAACATCTCCTCCAATCCCTCGCAGAGAGGAAAGTACGACAAAATTGATTGAAAAATTTAAGCAGAAAAACACACACAGTGCCGATATGTTGTTCAATACATGCAAATTGAGATTTTAGCTGTATATTGATATTTGATATTCAAAATTTTTTTTGGAATGACTTGCGTAAAAACAATCGATACATGCGCTTGATACTACTGCAGGCACTTCTGCTGCATGGAGATGATTGATCAGTAAAACTGATGAAGATTTTGTAGATAGAAGAAATTGGCAACAAGTACCAAGTAGTTGACAAAATAGGAAAAACACAGGTTAATAAAGAAAAAAGTTTACAAATTGAAAAACGTATACACAACTGACAAATATAGGAATGTGTTTAGAATAAATAATAGTGGAGTACAAGTGTCAGCTGTGAAGAAGAGAATCCGGCGTACTTTTAAAAGGAATGTACTTTTACATGACAGCAAAATTGTTTCGTATAAAAACCGTTGATTTGCAGCTGCTAAAACTCAGTAAAGCAAAGTACAATATAGTTATAATTGGATAAGTTGTATTGAATTTCGTTGGACAATTTGCGCTTTGTTAAGTTCTTTTCGATACATATCGTCTCGCATTTTTTTGAAATTAAAAAAGCTATGATTTTGTTTTGAACTCTACTTAAATATATTCAGTAGTACCAATTCGGCTGACAAATTGTCCAAAAATTATAAGTAGAGCTACTTACTAGTTAAACAGTAGTATTTGATATATATTGGTGATCGAATGTTCGCGAAAAGCAGACTATATAAATAATTTCTTTAATGATAAAAAAAGATGTTAAAAAGTCAGTTGACCGGTAAGCCAGGGTGAGACGAGGGCGAGGGCCACGGCTGCCAGAGTGGGCAGCAGGCTGGAAGCGGAGCCTTCACGGCAGGTCAGCATCCGGTAGCTGCAATGGTAGAGTTGAGGTGCTGGTTGATACTGGTGTGGGGTGGTTTATTGTCAACAAACTGATCATGTGACTATCATTATATCAATTATCTAATCAGGTGACTATTGTATCACTGATCTAATTACGTGACTATTGTATCACTGATCTAATCAGGTGACTATTGTATCACTGATCTAATTACGTGACTATTGTATCACTGATCTAATCAGGTGACTATTGTATCACTGATCTAATTACGTGACTATTGTATCACTGATCTAATCAGGTGACTAATGCATCACTGATCTAATCACGTGACTAATGCATCACTGATCTAATCACATGACTAATGCATCACTGATCTAATCACGTGACTAATGCATCACTGATCTAATCACGTGACTATGAAATCACTGATCTAATCACGTGACTATTAAATCACTGATCTAATCACGTGACTATTAAATCACTGATCTAATCACGAGACTATGAAATCACTGATCTAATCACGTGGCTATTAAATCACTGATCTAATCACGTGACTATTTACACGACCGATCTAGACAAAAATGCCAGACAGAAAACCCAACTCACTAATTCTGCTCATTGTTAACCATCTTCTCGTAGTTCTGCGACACCATACCGCCGGCGTGGAACCAAATCGACACGTCGTTAAACGGATATTCGTAGCCCTGCCGGCACTCGCACTTGTAGCTGTCCAACGCAAAGCGATTATTAATAATCGGCACGCACTGAAAAATTGCAACCAATTAGCGGGTGTGAAAGATAAACGCTAAACCCCGATTTGAGTGTCAGGCGAAAACATATAATCGAGGTCAATTAAGGATAAGGTGAACACGGGACTAACGGGAACGATGCTTACTAACTGGTCACCTTTGGCACCAATTAAATCGTCAAAGTTCGTCTTCTACCTGAGAAAGAGAAAAGAAGCACACAGCACTGGCTTCCGTGACGATTCCATCAGTGCCAAGGGCGGACTCGAGTCAGTTTGGTAGAAGTAGCGTTGTACATGCATTTATGTATTAGTTTGAGCATTTACTGTAGGTAAAATATAACATACTTAACTGTTACTGAGTGGGTCTAACAGCTACTGACTCTGTGTCTAACAGTCACTGACCTCGTGTCTAACAGCTACTGACCTCGTGTCTAACAGCTACTGACTCTGTGTCTAACAGTCACTGACCTCGTATCTAACAGCCACTGACCTCGTGTCTAACAGCTACTGACTCTGTGTCTAACAGTCACTGACCTCGTGTCTAACAGCTACTGACCTCGTGTCTAACAGCTACTGACTCTGTGTCTAACAGTCACTGACCTCGTATCTAACAGCCACTGACCTCGTGTCTAACAGCTACTGACTCTGTGTCTAACAGTCACTGACCTCGTGTCTAACAGCCACTGACCTCGTGTCTAACAGCTACTGACTCTGTGTCTAACAGTCACTGACCTCGTGTCTAACAGCCACTGACCTCGTGTCTAACAGCTACTGACTCTGTGTCTAACAGTCACTGACCTCGTGTCTAACAGCCACTGACCTCGTGTCTAACAGCTACTGACTCTGTGTCTAACAGTCACTGACCTCGTGTCTAACAGCTACTGACTCTGTGTCTAACAGCTACTGACTCTGTGTCTAACAGTCACTGACCTCGTGTCTAACAGCCACTGACTCTGTGTCTAACAGCTACTGACTCTGTGTCTAACAGTCACTGACCTCGTGTCTAACAGTCACTCTGTGTCTAACAGTCACTGATCTCGTGTCTAACAGCTACAGACCTCGTGTCTAACAGTCACTGACCTCGTGTCTAACAGCTACTGACCTCGTGTCTAACTGTCACTCTGTGTCTAAAAGTCACTGACCTCGTGTCTAACAGTCACTGACCTCGTGTCTAACAGTCACTCTGTGTCTAACAGTCACTGATCTCGTGTCTAACAGCTACAGACCTCGTGTCTAACAGTCACTGATCTCGTGTCTAACAGCTACAGACCTCGTGTCTAACAGTCACTGATCTCGTGTCTAACAGCTACAGACCTCGTGTCTAACAGTCACTGACCTCGTGTCTAACAGTCACTGACCTCGTGTCTAACAGCTACTGACCTCGTGTCTAACAGTCACTGACCTCGTGTCTAACAGCTACTGACTCCGTGTCTAACTGTCACTCTGTGTCTAAAAGTCACTGACCTCGTGTCTAACAGCTACTGACCTCGTGTCTAACAGTCACTGACCTCGTGTCTAACAGCTACTGACTCCGTGTCTAACAGTCACTGACCTCGTGTCTAACAGCTACTGACTCTGTGTCTAACAGTCACTGACCTCGTGTCTAACAGCTACTGACCTCGTGTCTAACAGTCACTGATCTCGTGTCTAACAGCTACTGAATTTGTGTCTAACAATTACTCATTGTATCTAACAGCTACACACTGTGTCTAACACCAACAATGACAGTGTCTAGCAGCCATATATCTCGAAACCAGCCCCAGCCCAGCCCCCAGACTCACATAAGTAGTTTCATAGTGGCACGGGGCAGTGTTCTTAAAGTAATTAGCCTCGTAGAAGTTGGACGGGCACATGTTGATGTCCATCTTGGACAGGGGAACAGTGACGGTCACCACACCGCTGAATTCCAAGGATTTGTAGGGCGATATGCCGAAAAATGGGACGGCAACGGTTATGACCCAGGCGTTAAGGTGACGCTTGTTGGGGTCCTTGTCCTTGTTACAGTCAAAGTAGGGCTTGGACCAGTAGATGTCCTCGTATCTGGGCGCTCGATAATAGATCGGGAATCGCTGGAAAGGCTTAGACGAAGTGCCGTTCAGGTCGAAGCGAACGAACGGCTTGGTGACAAACTTCTCAAGACCGTAGGTGTTGGAGGCCCAGCGCTCTTTGAGTAGCTGGAGGGCGATGGGATATAAGAAGTAGCCATTGAAGATTATGAAGAATGAAGGATTACGACAAAAGGCGAATAGTGAAGCCTTTGAATGTAGATATGGGATCTGGGAATATGGGATCTGGGAATATGGGATCTGGGATTATGGGATCTGGGAATATGGGATCTGGTATTATGGGATCTGTAAATATGATACCTAGGAATATGGCCATATGGGATCTGGGATAACATTTGGGAATATGGGATTCTAGATAATGAGATCTTGGAATATGGGATTTAGGACTTTTGGATCTGGGAACATGGGATTCGGGATTATGGGATCTGGGAATATGGGATTTGGAACACTGGGATCTGGGAATAGGGATTGTGAAATTTAGGCATAGGGATTATGGCATCTGGGAATAGGGATTATGCTATCTGGGAATAGGGATTATGCTATCTGGGAATAGGGATTATGGGATCTGGGAATACGGATTATCGGAATTGGGAATGGGATTATGTGATCTGGGAATACGGATTATGGGATCTGGGAATAGGAATTATGAAATCTGGGCATATGGATTATGAGATTTGGGAATAGGGATTATGGGATCTGGGAATACGGATTCTAAGACTAACCTTGAACCAGTCGCGCTCATAGTAGGCCCGAGCTGCCTCCCAGCCTGCAGCGTCCTCGGCAACAAAGCTTAGCTCGCGCTGTTTCTGATCCGTCCGCTGCTCCGAACCCAGCTTGTAGGCCGTGGGACCAAAATACTCAACTTTGTTGCGCAATTTCGGATTAAAAAATGCGTCCCGATCGTAATAGACACCAGACGACAAGATCCAGTGATCCGCCATGATGTTTGAGAACACCTCGCCATAGATCTGGTGCTCGTTCAGATATTTGTCACCATGGACACCGCCGTAGATTTCGTCCGGATTCACGTTCTGTTGGAAGGCGCTCAAGAAATGCGCCAACCTGATCGGTGATGGCGGAGGGTGGGGAACTGCGATTTATCACCTGACAATTAAGGGGTAAATCAATAAAAAAATACAATTATAGAAGAAAGTCAAGACCCCTTTGGTAAAGACCAAAAAGAATGGTCTTTAGAGTCTAAGGACTTAAGAAGAATAGTCCTTGAAGAACCCGAGGACCTGGGAAGAATATTTCTTAAAACTAAGGCCCTTAAGAACCTAGGGAGAAAGGTCCTTAACGATCCGAGGACCTAGGAAGAATGGTCCTTAACGATCCGAGGACCTAGGAAGAATGGTCCTTAACGATCCGAGGACCTAGGAAGAATGGTCCTTAACGATCCAAGGACCTAGGAAGAATGGTCCTTAACGATCCGAGGACCTAGGAAGAATGGTCCTTAACGATCCGAGGACCTAGGAAGAATGGTCCTTAACGATCCGAGGACCTAGGAAGAATGGTCCTTAACGATCCGAGGACCTAGGAAGAATGGTCCTTAACGATCCGAGGACCTAGGAAGAATGGTCCTTAACGATCCGAGGACCTAGGAAGAATGGTCCTTAACGATCCGAGGACCTAGGAAGAATGGTCCTTAACGATCCGAGGACCTAGGAAAAATGGTCCTTAACGATCCGAGGACCTAGGAAAAATGGTCCTTAACGATCTGAGGACCTAGGAAAAATGGTCCTTAACGATCCGAGGACCTAGGAAAAATGGTCCTTAACGATCCGAGGACCTAGGAAAAATGGTCCTTAACGATCCGAGGACCTAGGAAAAATGGTCCTTAACGATCCGAGGACCTAGGAAAATGGTCCTTAAGAATCGGAGGGCTTGGGAAGAATGGTTCTTAAACAGCCGAGAACCTCTAAGTCAGCACACCCAGACTCACCTCAGAGCAGTTCTTGCCTGCACCTCGAACTGTTTATCAGCACCGAAGCCGACTTCTCCGGGCAGCACCAGTCGATCCGGAGGCTGGGCGCCGCAGTTCTCGGGCGTGATAGATACGTACTGCCTCATCAAAGCTTTCACAGCGTTGTACCGATCAGAGGAGAAGCTGGACAGCCGGCCCAGGTAATAGATATTCTGCTCGCCATAGTCGGCAATAGTTTCGATGTTTCGCTTCACTCGAGATTTGCGCTCGTCTAACAGGCGCTGAGTGGCCTCGGGCAGCGGATGGCGCGGCAGCAGCTTAGTGCTGACAATGCTGGGACTGGCCGTGAAGTTCCGGGCAGCGGATGAGCCGCCGGTGGCATTCTTCAGATAGCTCACTGCGGCGGACACGGCAGACTTGGCCAGTTGGACAAATCGCCTGACCCCAGTTTGTTGCAGTTTAGCCTGAGCGGCCGCCTGCTGATCCTGACGGTCGTGCTCTTCAGCTCGAACCCGGAGCTCCGTCATGCTGCTGGCGTTGTACAGCCGCATCAGCTGTACTAGCAGCTTCACATCGTCAGCTGATCGTTTCCGGCGCCGCTTGCCAGTTCCGGAATTGGAAATGCCCGACTGGGTGAGCCGGTGAATTCGCCATCTAACCGGGATGCACTCGAATCGTTTGGCCTCCTCGTCCGAGGCCTGCTCAATGTTGCGGCCGAGGAAGGGGCCGTTCTGCCAGTAGGGGTAGCGGAAGCCCGGCAGGCAGTGGCACATGTAGCCGCCACGTTGGAAACCGTAGCCGGGCAGGGGCTCGCACTGGAATCGGGAATATCGTTAATACTTGATCCTCAATAGATTATCATTAATCCTTAATCCTCAATAGCACTTACCGTAGTGGTTGAACCACACCTGGCCACGCCGCTCAGGTAAGTGTGATCCGGCGACTCCACCCCTCTCTTGCAGGGGTCAAAGTCGATGCGGCGGAAGTCAATGTCCGACGTGGACACCGCTACGTACCTGAGGGGGGCAGGCACGTGTTTGGAATCGATGAGGTTGGAGGCTGAACCAGCAACTGACACTCTGGAAGGCTAGCCCAGAAACTGAGGATTTGGAGTGCTTGCTGGCCCAACAACTGAGGATCTGGGGACTGGCCCAGCAACTGAGGATCTGGGGGGCTGGCCCAGCAACTGAGGATCTGGGGACTGGCCCAGCAACTGAGGATCTGGGGGGCTGGCCCAGCAACTGAGGATCTGGGGACTGGCCCAGCAACTGAGGATCTGGGGGGCTGGCCCAGCAACTGAGGATCTGGGGGGCTGGCCCAGCAACTGAGGATCTGGGGGGCTGGCCCAGCAACTGAGGATCTGGGGGGCTGGCCCAGCAACTGAGGATCTAGGACGCTGGCTCAGTAACTTAGGATTTGGGAGAAAATAGCCAAAAGAGAAGCAGGAAGCTACATCAGACAAGCTATATAAGTCCTATGAGTCAGTGCCGCCAGATACGCGCACAGCCATTTACCCATTCAAGCAGACTTAACTGCAAACAAGCCCGACAAAAGGTGGTTGGAGCTAGCCTTTCAAACATCAATGGATGTTTGATTGGCCTAATTTATTGAATTAGGCAGCTGCAGACCACGATGGCAATTAGCAAACTAAATTGAGCACCGAGGAGGCAAGCAAGCAGTCAAGCCCATTCCGCAGACACTTGAGAAAGCAAGCGCACACGCTCACACAGGCCGTACAGCTACCCTTTTCAAAGCTTAGTTCAATTTTCACTTGCCATGCATAGTGCTAGAAAGTTATTGACGATACATATCGGCGGAGAGTCATTTTTGTCGGCTTCATTTTTATATATCTTTATCTCCCTCTCTCTTATCTTCCCTCTCTCCTGTCTCCCTCTCTCATGTCTCCCTCTCTCCTATCTGCCTCTCTCTTATCTCCCTCTCTCCTGTCTCCCTCTCTTATCTGCCTCTCTCCTGTCTCCCTCTCTCTTATCTGCCTCTCTCCTGTCTCCCTCTCTCATGTCTCCCTCTCTCCTATCTGCCTCTCTCTTATCTCCCTCTCTCTTATCTGCCTCTCTCCTGTCTCCCTCTCTTATCTGCCTCTCTCCTGTCTCCCTCTCTCTTATCTGCCTCTCTCCTGTCTCCCTCTCTCATGTCTCCTCTCTCCTATCTGCCTCTCTCCTGTCTCCCTCTCTCTTATCTGCCTCTCTCCTATCTGCCTCTCTCCTGTCTCCCTCTCTCTTATCTCCCTCTCTCCTATCTGCCTCTCTCCTGTCTCCCTCTCTCTTATCTGCCTCTCTCCTGTCTCCCTCTCTCTTATCTGCCTCTCTCCTGTCTCCCTCTCTCTTATCTGCCTCTCTCCCTCTCTCCTATCTGCCTCTCTCCTTTCTCCCTCTCTCTTATCTGCCTCTCTCCCTCTCTCCTATCTGCCTCTCTCCTTTCTCCCTCTCTCTTATCTGCCTCTCTCCCTCTCTCCTATCTGCCTCTCTCCTGTCTCCCTCTCTCTCATCTCCATCTCTCATCTTTCCCATCTCTATCCAATAAACAGCCAGCAAGACAGGCACTCACTTGGGACTGCGCAGGTTAGTCTCGATACTGTAGCGCCTCATAAAGTCGATAACGGGGCCAACACTGCTGACTAGCCACATGTTGGTCCTGCCGCAGTCGAAGTAGGGCCTACTAAAGTACACAGGATGATAATTCTCTTGAATGCCAGGCGATGGCGGGCCGAAGAACCTTCGAGTCACGTTGGGAGTTTTGCCCATCACGCCGGGGGAGCTAGAGTTGTAGATGTTGTAGTCGTACTGGTGCTTGGCTTGGTTGTCCGTTCTGCGCGGGCGGGGTGACAGCAAGGTGACAGAATGATATACACTGCGATACAAATTTGTCAGTACATTCTCGCATCTACCTACTACTTTATCTACTTACTTTACAAACTAGTAAAGTAGTCTAGTAAATCGGATTAATTGTCATTCTCAAATATAAAATCTGCTCAATCCTTTATCCAGAAGTTGCTCAATCATTTATCCAGAAGCTGCTCAATCCTTTATCCAGAAGCTGCTCAATCCTTTATCCTGAAGCTGCTCAATCATTTATCCTGAAGCTGCTCAATCCTTTATCCAGAAGCTGCTCAATCCTTTATCCAGAAGCTGCTCAATCCTTTATCTTGAAGCTGCTCAATCCTTTATCCTGAAGCTGCTCAATTCTCTATCCTGAAGCTGCTCAATCCTTTATCTTGAAGCTGCTCAATCCTTTATCCTAAAGCTCTTCAACCCTCTATCTAAGCTACCAAATGTACTCTAACAGATTCATTAAAAAATCTGCGTTAGAAAAAGGGGCAGTTCTACCTGAGATCTGGTATGAAGTCAATCTTAATCCTAGGATCGGGATCGTACAAGAACAGCGGATTAAGCCGGTGCCATCTAGCCGTGTAGTTGTGATTCGGCCCGGCGCCCAGGTCCTCCACTATAATAGTGTTATTGGTGGGCTCGCGCAGCCAGTTAACATTATCCTGATAGTCGTCCAGCCGCCAGGCCTTCGGTCCAAACAGCGGCAGAGTCTGGTTAAAATTGAGTATAGTAGGAAACCAGTTGGCGTACTGGCAGTGAGTGTCAAACAGAATGGATGAACCATTGAGCAGGCCAGGCGCTGAGGTCACGGTAGCAGCTGAGCTCAGGTAATAGTACATGAATCCTGGCAACAAAGGAAAATCAAATTCAGACTCGTTCAATCGCTGCAGGATATAGGAGAAGAAGTAGCCTCGGTTCAGCGCCATGTTGTGCAGATGGATCAGCTTAGTTCGATTGGGGAATACCACAATCTGAGGCAGAACGTTAAACTTGGGCACCTGACCCAGAGTGTTCACTGGCAGCCGCAGCGAGTCAATGCTCATCTCTTTGCAATTCTTTTCATCCACGCTGATCATTTTCTCCATGATCAAATCGAAATTGTCCCTGTGCATCCAATCGTAGGGACCAATAGCGATTGAATAGCCAATTAGCAGGCAGGCTGCCGACACTGCGATGGCCAAACTGCCGCGGCCCATTTTGATACTACTGCATGCAGTAAGTAGGCAGGTTAAGCGTTTTAATTTCTTATTTATTATACTATTATAAACAAGAGTAATTCCTATAGATTTACATTCTGTAAAAACAATTTATTGATAGAAAATATGTCCAAAAGTCTGTTTGCAACATTTTGACTTTGATTTGAACTTTGAAGTTATCTTTTCCTTTTTGTTTTCATGTGGTTAGCAAAGAATCTTGGGTATACAACTATATCCCACTAGCATTAGTTAGTAAGGTTGTCCAAAGTCAGAACTGCATCCAAGAATGCTTTTAGTCCACAGGTCCTATGTGAAAGGTTTTGAAATATTTGTAGGTTGAACACAAACTTTGACTTTGTACTAAAGAATAAATTCATTGACATGTGATTGACAATGACATTGCACTGTTGAAATATTGGATCTATCTAGATATTCTAAGGCCCACTACAAATGGGTCACATTTGGCACTAAATTGATGAATTAAAAGCTTATTAATTTCCTAGCTGAATAGCAAAAAAATAGCACATACTCTAAAATATAGAGAATAACATTTTTACTTAACTATTTATTTAGCAAAGTTATTTTTTTTGCAAAAAAACCCATTTTCATTCAACTTTACCTTTTATATACATGTTGGCAAATCATAGGACCCTCAATGAAGACCATATTAATTTTTAAAGGAAATTAATTCTGCTTTAAATAGAACTATAACTATTTATAAGAACTATAACTATTTATGAGAACTATAACTATTTATGAAAACTATAACTATTTATGAGAACTATAACTATTTATGAGAACTATAACTATTTATTTATGAGAACTATAACTATTTATGAAAACTATAACTATTTATGAAAACTATAACTATTTATGAAAACTATAACTATTTATGAGAACTATAACTATTTATGAAAACTATAACTTTTTATTTATGAGAACTATAACTATTTATGAAAACTATAACTATTTATGAGAACTATAACTATTTATGAAAACTATAACTATTTATGAAAACTATAACTATTTATGAGAACTATAACTATTTATTTATGAGAACTATAACTATTTATGAAAACTATAACTATTTATGAGAACTATAACTATTTATGAAAACTATAACTATTTATGAGAACTATAACTATTTATGAGAACTATAACTATTTATGAGAACTATAACTATTTATGAGAACTATAACTATTTATGAGAACAAACATTTTAGAAAATAAAAATATCAGAAAAAATATTGGATAAACTTGAAGTCCCATGTGCCTTAGCCTTTTAATGCAGGTGATATTTATAAATTTCATTGCTCTGGCAAATAGAGTATTTTGTATATCAGAAAAACTAAGCAACACTTATACACTAGAGTCAAGGAGCACTAAACCAAAAGATCTGCTATATAAAAGCACCTTCTCACATGCAACTCATGCTGTAACAACAAACCTATTGATTTATTTAAGATTATCAATTCCTGCTGCCATGAGCACACTTTGAACATCTTAAAGGCTATGTACATCAAAGATGAGAACTTGAGTCTAAACTGCTAGATAGCTATGGGAGGTGCCAGCTACCAACTCAGCCATGCTTGGGCGCAACATTGGGATTCACCCGGCCGTTTCTATTGGCAACACACGCATGTAAGTCGCTATTGGCTGAGAGCAGTCACGTGACTATTGTTCTGTCCAATAGCGACTTACATGCGTGTGTTGCCAATAGAAACGGCCAAGTGAATCCCAAAGTTGCGCATGTATGAACTCAGCATGTTTTAGCTTAGAGTATATGCTATTGATTGCACTGTTTGTTAGATTTTTTATTAAAAACTATGAATATTTAATTTATATTGTTTATTCAACTAATTATAGGTATATTTATTCACTGTTTATTCAACTTTCTATTTCATTACTGCCTTGACGATGACCTACAAGGGTCAAAATGCATTAAACATTAAATAAAAGAAAATCAAAACAAATTATTGTTTGTTCTCTCATTCTATCAGACTATCTGTTCCTATTTATTAAGTGAACTGCTCTATTATTACTATTTAATAGATAATAAATATACTTTTGTAAAAAAATATTTGATATTGGAAAAATATGAATCAAGCACATTATATGAAATTAAACAAAATGACTATATCCATTAAATCAGGTCAACATATATTATAAAAGCTATTAAATAGCTAGGGCCTAGTTCTAAAAATTATGCTTTATTACTTGATAGTATTAGGCCAGCATGATTAGGCCTACTATTATTAAATAACAATACATCATATGATAGAGATCTATGGCTATAATTGCTATATGATTATTATGATTTTTATATAATATAGCATATCATGTCAATCCTATATACTAAAAATGTAATAGCTAAAAATATGAATAGATGTTAGATCACAACAATAATGTTATAACTTTGAATATAAATTGAATAAAATGAATACTTTTAATAAAACTTTGAATAAAATTTTAATATTCAATTAAATATGAATATGACATTGCATGCAGGGGCAGATTTTGGGGGAGAGGACTTGACAAAACTAGCTTGACAAAACATATTGTGCCCCCCAAAAAAACTTAAATTTTGCTCCTTAGGCCCTAAACTTCATTTTTCGCCCCTGGATGCCTTTTCTTGCCCCTGGCCTAAGCTTGATTTTTTGCCCCCTGCATGCATTAATGAATTTTTGTGGGTAATGGCTAGAGTTCCGGCACCGGAACCTGTTTTCTAATGGCTATGGGTCGGGCAGTCTTCTGCAGGCAGTTATGTAGGCCTACTAATGAAGTCTTTGAAAATTAGAAGTATCTTGTTTTGAATCTCATCATTTCGTTTTGATCTTATCTTGAACAAATCCCAATATCAACCACCCATTAAAAAGTAAAATGTTTCTGCTATATTATACCCATAAATTGCACTACTGGAATACCACTGCCAGATCCATAGCTGTTAGAAATGGGTTCCAGTGCCGGAACTCTAGCCATTGCCATTTTTGCGCCGCTAGCTTAAAAATTGGCGCCCCTTATACTCGTGTTGGCGCCCCAAACTTGGACCGCCCCCCAAAATGAAACTCTAGATCCGCGACTGATTGCATGTGTATAGGAAGTAGGGCAGTAGGCCCGCCCATGTGATGTGTGTGTGCTGTGCTGTTTGCATGCATGGTGTGGCACAGTACCTTTCAATCTTTTTTCACACTATTCCTCAATTAATTCGATTTAGTATATGGATTTTAGTTTTTTCATAAACAAAATTCTGCAGAAAAAAATTTAAAAGAACAGCTACTTTACTTCGAAATGTAGCTAAATGAAAATCTAAAATTTAACATGTCGTCACACGTCAAGCCTACATAGGACTACAAGTATAGTAGCCAATATAAAGTCTGGCAAAACAGTAAGCAGTCAACAAAAAAACAACATTTGGTTGTTTCGCACACAAAAAATGGCACAGCAAAGGCTATAACTAACGATCTGGACGGACGGTCAAGAATAAAGAAAGAATTTCGCTCGAAAATTTATTTCCGCCTAAGTTGAAATCAGAATACTTGCTTTACAATATGATGTCTAACTTTAAACAACTGCAATTTATTAAAACTTTAAATTAACAATTATTTAAATGTTCATTTGTGTTTTGTTACGAACCTGTCATTTGTTTCTAACAATAAAATTTTGTTGAAACTTTTACTTTCAAAGTAGCACCGTTAAAAACACTCGAAAATACTTCTTGTGTTTTTTTGTCGATGGAATCAATTCAGAATTCAGTGCTATTTATTCGTATTGATTGCATGCATCTAATTGTCACCATAAAAAGTCTATGGGACTACTTGATTGCTGAAGTACTTTAATACGAGTACTTACGCAACTGTGTTCCGGCCAAACTAAAGAATTGATTTGATTGATTGCGAAAAGGAAATGCTTGATTGCGAATTAGCAACGATTTTGTCAGTGCTACCGGAAGGTTTGATTTTAATTGTACCTTACCTTACAATCAAATTTACAGAATATACATGTACCGGTACATCTACCCATGTTTATGACTTTTAGACTATAGACTGAAGCCTCGTCGATGATATGTTTTCCTTATATTAGTAAATAAATTCCCACGCAAACCAGTGACCGATAAACAAGCCTGATAAAAGTATCAAAAATTTCTATCTTTAGAGGTACACAGCCTCTGAAACTCTTTTCTCAACGATGTAATCCTACACAAACTATCGAAACTTACGATTGTCTCTCAGCTGCTCAAAAATAGATACGCATTTCTTAATTGTAATTTAATCCAATTGCACGCTAAGAACGAATTTTCAGTCCTATGTGACGCCGCATAACCCCCATTCCCTTTACTTTTGGACGATGTCATTTTCTTTCATACTTCTTTCCTATTTTGCGTCGTACGTGTAAAGCATATATCATCTCCTTCTACATGTACATTGCACTTAAATTTAACCTTCTTATTTAATTTATTAGCGTTGATGTATTTTTGTTATACTTTTTGTTATTTGTTAGAAATAGTTAGCAGTATATAAAACGAATTCAAATCTATCTCGTATTTACTCTCACTCTTCTCCAACGAATGGACCACGGCGCACATCGTCGCAGTTCTTAAGAAGTTGGGCACCACTGCCTTCAGTCCTAGCTGCGCTGCGAAGCTGTTCAACCGGATGCTGTTATCGCGGTTGCAGCCCGTGCTGGATCCGTACCTGCGTCCTGAGCAGAATGACTTCCGGTCCCATCGTGGCACAGTGACGCAGATCCTGGCTTTCGGCGAGTCATCGAGGAAGCGCGGATACGCCAGTCGATCCTGATTGTTATCTTTAACTACGAGCGTATAGATTTCAAGAAGGCATTCGACTCGGTCGTCCGGTCTGTGCTCCCAAAAGTGCTCCGTGCGTACAACGTGCCAGAGCAGCTGATTTCCGCTATCATGGTGATTTACCGTGATACGAAACTGCTGTTTCAACACCGGACAACCTATCGGACTTCTTTGAGACATCCTCCGGGGTGCTTCAGAGAGATACACTTGCGCCGTTCCTGTTCGCCTGTTCGTTCTGGTGCTTGACTGGGTGCTGCGGACCGCTCTTACTACCAACGTCGACGGCTTTCTGTTGGGGCGACGCTTGGGTCGACGTCAACCGGAGAGGCGGCCCAGCGTGCTTGGCTACGCCGACAATCTCGCCCTGCTGTCCTCAACGGTCGAGGGCGCCCAGCGACAACTGGACAAGCTAGTTGTTGTTGCGACGAGTGTCGACCTTGTGGTCAACGAAGACCGTCGTGCTCTGCGTGCCGGACGCCATCGAAGCTGCGATTTTGTGCCGAGGCGCTGATGGACAGGCGACAGCTTCCACGTTGTCAGCAGTTCGTCTACCTCGGCGGTCTGGTTCCCGGCGTCAGCGAGGATTTTCGGCGTCGCCGTGGGCTTGCCTGGGCTGCCTTTCGTTCTTTGAGGGCGGTCCTGCAGTCCGAGGCCCTACCTGACCGCCAGAGGGCGGCGTTGTTCCAGGCGGTGATCTAGACCGTCCTGCTGTACAACGCCGAGACCTGGACGCTGACAGCAAGTTGACGCGGCGCACGCTGGCCTGCTGCGCGCCGCTTTCAAGATCGGCTACGAGCGAGTGACCAACGCGGCTTTGTATCGCTGCGCCGGCCTGCTCCGTCCAAGCGACCCGCTGCGCCGTCGGCGACTCCAGCTGGCAGGCCACATCGTTCGAGCCGAGTCGTACTGCCCAGAGCCGGTGCAGGAGGTGCTGCTGCTAACGCTGCAGGCACCCTACCGGCGGGGGGCAGGCGCGCACTCGGCGTTTCGTCGACTGCCTGCTGGCTGACGCGGGCGCCCCGGATTCGGCCGGCGGCGTGGCGTTCATCCGCGACCTGGCCTTGAAGCGCGCCCTGTGACGCTAAATGCGCATTCTATTGTTGTTGTTGTTTTGTTGTTGTTGTTGTTGTTGTTGTTGTTGTTGTTGTTGTTGTTGTTGTTGTTGTTGTTGTCCCTTATATGCAAGTCCAGCCATGACAAAGGGGGGCGGCTGCCACTGCATCCACCACTAAGTAAAAATATTAAACTGGCTAACATATACCTAATAAGTTATAAGATGAATAAAATCTGAGAGTACACACAATACCGAATACAAATAGCAAATAACTGTAAACTATTACGAGCTATTTAGATTTACCAAGGCTATTTCTTAATTGTCAGATTTTAAGTTTAAAGTTGAGGTTAAGATCAAGGAATAGGGGCTTCTTAAGCCTAATTTAAAATTGTAAGGCCAATGCAAAACGCGACACGACACTAGCAGTAGACATGTTAAATGTTAAGATAGAGCTTGACTATTCACTCAATGACTTCTCACTCAATTTCTGTCTGCCAAATTATGTGGAACATCTCATACCCACCTTACCGTTAAACGAACGTTCCCTCAAAAGGGATGATAAATTTACTCCATTGGAGCATGGAAAATTGATGATTTGAAAACGTAGAAAACTGGCTTAAATTAGATAAACTTAAAGTATAACATTTTAATATATTTATGATGAGGACGCACTTTTTTCCAAATCCCGCGCTAGCACATGGGCTCTAAACTTACTAGCCTACTAACAATGGACAATGGGCATTTTTTATCCTTTTTCTGCGAATTGTCATAGAATCTATACTAGATATAATGTTTGGTCATACAGTAGTCATAATAACATAGGCGCAGCTTTTTGGGTCATAAATCATCGCTTTCGAAGCTGGTCTGACAGCCACCTGCGCCTCACTCAGTGTTGAGGCGGGCGCCAGATGGTCTGAGAGGATGCGAGCGGTAGCTTTTTTCTCATCATTTTTGACAGGCCATCAAGATTTATGAGGTCAGAGCCTATTGTTCGGGTTCACTCAAGCGTGTGACAGCTTTGACAGCTATGCGTTTTACCCCTAAAAGTACTTTGGGATTAGCGATTAGCGATTTCTCTTCATTATCTTCACTTTCTACTTAATAAGAGCTTTCTAATGTATATTTTTTCATTAATTTTTGTCAATCCTACGCGGAAAGTTATAAATTATTTTGTTGCGATTTTGATTGATTTATGGCCGCACCTGTCATGTTTTTACGACCCCGAGGGAACTGATAGAATCTCCCGGTCACGTGATTCTGGGTAGCAACAAGCTTAGCCAATCAGAAAATTCGACGCTCATTTTAACAAATCGGCTCAGCCAATCAGAATCGACGTGTTCCATTATAACAAACTGTGGTCCAGTTGGCGGCTATTTAAACCGGTGTTTTTTGGCCCGCTCGGACTGCAACCTTTCTTGCGTCGGGCTGACACGGCTGCACCGGCCAGGAATTGATCGTCGTTTCTTGATCCCCGGATTGCGACTTCCCCCCATCATCATCAAGGACAATTCCCCCGGTCATCAGTAGTTAACATCAAAGTTAAGAGCATCACCTGCTAGCTACCTGCAAAGGTTGTGACATCAGCATCATCCCGGGTCTACAGCTGCGAAGCACTAAGCCGATTCGATCACTGTGGATTACCTGGTCTCCGGCTGTTGAGTTTCTGATTGGTTGGGTGAGAGGCTACCTAGACTTGCTTGATTGGATGATCCTTATCTGTCCCCGGTTTCAGTAGCTGGATTAGGCGCACACTTTTGCTCATTTTGTTCAGCAGTGCTGTTGCTGAGGCAGAAATCATTCAATAATACTGCTAGTAGTCTGAAACTCCAAATTCAATCTGAAGTGTGAAGTGATAAGGAGAAGGTTAAATCTGACAGTTATTTTTATCGGTTTTATTTCTTTGTTCGCCGATGGCTCAGATGAGTGGCTAAGCTAGTAGGCGCCGGTCACAGTGGACCAATGGCAAGCCAGTTCTCAGTCGATCATTCTATCAATTCAGTGAGCAAAATCGCCAATAGTGCAAAATCGGCGCTAGAGATGTACTCTGTGCACTCTAGGTTCGCCAAGCGGCTCGGGTAATGAATCATGCGGTCTCTGAAGCTCGAGTTAGTCTATCATCAGCGCCATGAGAGGCTAGTTGGCGCGTTGAAGGCAAAAAGTACAATTCTTCGTATTTAGCAATGTAATAGTACATGTAGCTACCCCATAGTCTCGCCACTGCAAGAATCCCCTGCACAAGTCCCCTCTGTACCTGCATGGCCAATGCGATCTAGTCCCAGCAGTGTCCCTTAACATCGGCTATGACTTCGAGATTGACAGCAAAAAGACACTAGTTGGCAGGTAAGTGGAAGCCCGATTTCGAGAGTCCCGGTGTGGTGAGCCAGGACGTACGGGCTGGTGGCAGCGAGTTAGCTTAGTCTGCGGGTTAACTAATTTCTACCTTCAAAATTCTCCCTGCTTGTCTCTCGCTGTCCCTCTCTTAGCTATAGGACCTAGACTGCTCGCCACACGATCAAGCTACCATGGGGCTGACCATCTGACAGGAGTGGGGGGCCAGGACTCTAATTGATTTATTTCTGAGACCTGAGGCCCGAAGGCTTCCCCACAAGGGGGCCGAAAGGTCGAAACCCATCATTTAATTCAATTATGATGATTCCTACATGGACATGCAAGTGATTGATTTCTATAAGATATGCTCTGAGGCCCAAGCAGCCTCCAATCAAGGTCTGAAGAAGGCCGAATCCATAAATCTCAATGGAGGTATATTTATTAGTCATTAATCAGTTCAAGAAGCTTAACACTGTTATATGCACGCTATAAGCTGTGATTTCTATCAATTAGCGGCATTTGTACTCGAAGACTGACTTTGTCCGGTAATTTTCATTGGAGCACAAGCAAAACCGCCTCTTGCCACGCCACCACCGACAGCCGCTGAGCCAGTAGTTCTTCCACTTGCCCCAGCCACACTTAGCAGTGTCGTATTGATAGTCCTGTGCGCTGCCTGCCGGCAAGGCGCTGGTCGATGTATTCACAAAGCAGTCAATCACTGTGCGGGTCCTCTTGCACATTATTCGACCTACCGAGCAGTCGCGGTACCAGCTATCCCAGCTCAGCCAAGGGCACCAGGCTGAGTAGATGGTGCTCACCTCCTGGCTAACATTCGAACCAGCCTGAGCAGCAGCCTCTTTACCTGAGCAGCCGCATTGCCTGCTGCGCCTTCTCGTAAATCGCGTGTCACACCTGGGCGTATAGAAGTAGCTGCGGTGGTACAACCACCACTTAGAGTACCCGCGATCGTCTGTCCAAACGCTCCAGCTTTTCCAGTTGCACCAGTGCCATGCCTTTACAGATCGTAAAAAAATTGCACTTGTACTTGAAAGCATTAGGACTGCTGTGATTGGTTTTAACAAATCACGGCACTGTCAACTCACCTGGGTGATGTTCTCAACTGCGGCCGTCTCGATGGTCTCAGGCGGCCTGTCAATCGGGCAGCGGCAGCTCCTGGACCGGTGCTTGCTGTTCCAGTTCCCACAGACCAGGCTGCCTTCGGACGAGTCGGTGGCCCACTCGGACCACTGGCACCAGCTGATGAAGCTGCCCTGCGTCTGGCTTTTGTCCTTCGCGCCCTGACACCAGCCGCTCACGAAGACCCCTTCGTCAGTGGGGCAGGTGCACTGGCGGACGCGGGTTCGATTCACAAGCGCGTTGCAGATGTCGGAATCTCCGGTCGCACCAGAGGCGGTGGCCCAGTTGGTCCAGGACTGCCAGGTGCAGATGTCTGAGCAGGAGAAGTCGGTGTGCTTTCATAAATCAAAGTATACAGGAAACTGCTCGATTAAAGACCCACTCACCGTGGTACAGAGTGACAGAAGACCCACTCACCGTGGTACAGAGTGACAGAAGACCCACTCACCGTGGTACAGAGTGACAGAAGACCCACTCACCGTGGTACAGAGTGACAGAAGACCCACTCACCGTGGTACAGAGTGACAGAAGACCCACTCACCGCGGTACAGAGTGACAGAAGACCCACTCACCGTGGTACAGAGTGACAGAAGACCCACTCACTGTGTTACAGAGTGACAGAAGACCCACTCACCGTGGTACAGAGTGACAGAAGACCCACTCACCGTGGTACAGAGTGACAGAAGACCCACTCACCGTGGTACAGCTTGACGAAGGCGGCTTTCCCAGCCGTGCCGTTGCCAGTCCAGTAGGTCTCGAACTGTCCCTGGTCAGCCAGGTGGCACAGGCCCGCACTGGTATTGAAGTAGTACGCGTGGCAGAAAGCCCACGCCCTGCACTTGGTCGCGCACTGGAGACTCCCCAGCCAGCTGGCGTTCATCCCCACGGGACCCACCAGCTTGATGGAGCCCGGACTCAGCGCCACGGCTGAGACCGCGGACTCGTTGGGTCGCCGATTCCCGACGGCAGACGGTCAGACGCGTTGAAGTTGAACTCCCTGACTGTGGAAGCGTCGGTCAGCCGTGCCGCAGTCAGGAGTACTAAGGTCGCCACCGAGAGGCCCATCAGGCTGTGCTTGCTGAAGTTGCCGATTGCTGTGTTGCTAAAAGACAAAACTTTTCTCTCCTGCTTCTGGCCCGTCTCCCACCTCGGGCTCAGGTGTTTTATGCACCGGCTTGATGCGTCTCTTTGTTTTGTTGGTTGCCATGGAAACAGCGCTTTTGAGCGATTCCGCGGGCGGCTACGGAGGTGGGAGAAGCCGAATAATCGCCCAATAAGTTGACGTGACTCAGGCCAACATCATTACTAAATGACAATCATTACTCGAGTGGCAAGACCCGTCGACTTTTTCATTGTATCCCCTCGCATTCTGGATCACTTATCAGAATGTGGCATTCAAACACTTGTCCCTTTCACCCTCTCAACCAAGGCATCGCACCTGAGGGGCCAGGTCGCTCCTGATTGACAGTTGGATGTAAATGTAATGTGAGTGCTCTCTCACTCTCTCTCTCTCTCTCTCTCTCTCTCTCATGTTCAGACGGCCACAGTTGTAACCTGATCTCGGACCCTAGTTGTTGCCATGCGGACATGCGAAAGTAGTCAGTAGAAATTTAAAACGCATGGCCCCATTTCATTCAATGCAACGCTGCCTCCATCTGCCGCTTGATTGCTGATCTGAGCTGAGGCGAGCAGATCCAGAGACTCACGCAGGTCTCGTAGTTGCCGATGGCTGGCTTCGCTACCAGCACCCGGTACTCGGCGAGGTCGCTCCCTGCCGGAATCTGCGGCTTTGTCAGTCGCCATGGCAACGCAGATGATCAGCAGAGAATGGATTTCTTTTAGCAGATAGCTGAATATTGCCATTCTACTGGGAGATGCCCTCCTGTAGCATTGCTATAATGACTTCATTTTAGGCGCGGGATTCTGTACTTTTGTTCGTGTACGCACTCCCCTGGGAATGGGGTCCCTGGGAATGGGGTCCCTGGGAATGGTGTCCCTGGGAATGTTGTCCCTGGGAATGGGGTCCTTGGGAATCGTGTATCTAAAGTGCGAAATGGAGTGCTAAATGGAATTGAGTGCTGAAAATGGAGCGCTGTCCATTTTCGCCGTCAGTTTGGAGTGCGCCGTCAGCAGTTTGTCTACCTCGGCGGTCTCGTGCCTGACGTTTGCGAGGACCTGCGATGTCGCCGTTGACTTGTCTGGGCTGTTTTCCGTTCCGTGAGGGCCGTCCTGCAGTCCTAGGCCCTGCCTGATTACGAGAGGCCAGCGTTGTTCCACGCGGTGATCGAGACCGTCCTGTTGTACAACGCCGAGACCTGGATCCTGACAGATTCACTCGAACAGCAGGTAGATGAGGCGCACGCTGGCCTGCTGCGCGCCGCCTTCAAGATCGGCTACGAGCGAGTCACCAATGCGGCACTCTATCGCCGCACCGGCCTGGCGCAGGGTGTCCGCGCGAAATTCAATATCAATTTCCAGGTTTTTCCAGGTTCAAATAAGTAAGCTCCAGGTTGCTACTTGGTGTAGCTTTGAAACGTATGTACGCAGCGATTTTTCTTGATTTAGTGTTTCCTACTACGAACTGTATATTATATATTTCATAGTAAAAATGGGCCACTGTCAATGAGCAATCAACGAAAAGAAAAAGAGGACATGATCGGAAAAGATATGCAAAATTCAGTAAACGTTTAGCAAAGTTGCCACGTACTGTAGCAGCTCGTATCAGCACTGCAGGGCGCAAATAAGTGGAAAATTGGAAAGTAAAAAAATAGGTAAAATATACAGGCTATTGTCAATGAGCCGTCAATTGAAACTACAAGACTAACATTGAACGAAACTGAAACTCGTAAAATAGGACATAAAATGTGACATTTATGGAAGTGAAAATAAAGCAAAATATGCATGACAGTAAACGCTTCGCCAATGTTCAGCAAATAATTATGGTCTTTTTAAGTACTTGTAACTAACTGTCGTCAGTTGCCAAATGTACTTAGGCGAGCCTTTTGCGCAACTCCTCGACACGAGCTCGAGCTCCTGTTCGATTCGGAAAATCTCGTCAGTCGCTTTTCTCTTCTGGGATACGGTGACCGCTGTCTTCGATTTCTCCTCGTCTCGTTTTTCCTCCAAGGCATCACGGTAACGCTGCCTGGCCATTCTTACACTGGATAGAAGATTCTTGGATAGAAGCTACTGTTATAGTTGTTATAGTATCCTGGACTTGGCGCAGGGACACCAAAGAATCCTGCAGGAGGTTAGGCACCAGCATGTCCTTGTTCACGGAAAATCCACTTTCAACAGTGGCATTGCCATGTGACATGATCAACACCATGCTTATCGGCTTCCAGAGCGCATCCCTGGCTGCTAGCTGCAAGCCATGAAGCGCACTTGCAGTGGCTTCTGCACCAGGAAGCAGGTTCCAGTAGAGCGTGTCTACTCGTTCACTCGCGGCATTAAATGCGGCCATTGTTCTCTGAACCTCTGGACTCTCCACAAAAGTCCCAAAACTGCGTTAAGCAAGGTCGCACTCATCTGCAGGTAGTCGATGACACTCCATGAGGTCCGTAAGTAGCATCCGAAAGCGCTGTTGGCTGACTTCTGGAGAGCTGCAAATGAGTGTTGGCGAGAGAGAGCTAGCTCCGCGAACAATTGAATATCGAAGAGGCGACTTCTCTAGAAGTTTTTCAATCAATTTGCAGTAGAACTGCTTGCATTCCGAAAGGAATTTCAGCTTGTCCTGCTCTGAAATCGTCTTCTCAGCAAGAGCGACACCCAATTCTTTTCGTGCGGCGAATCCAATGTCAATTAACTTTGCTGGCAAAGTAGCCTTGTCCAGTTCCAAATTCGCCAGATCCGACACGGAAGCCTTGGTGACAATCTGTTGCGTAAAATAATGGAACTTCAGCGACCAACAGTAAGAACGATGACGCTCAGCTTCTCATAGAGAAAGACAAACATTGGCTTCTTTGTCTTTGTCTTCTTCCAGTTTTACATTACACAGATCATGGGAAGAATGATAATTCCAGGTTTCCCCTCCCAGATTGGTCTATTTCCAGGTTTTTCTTCAGTTTTGGGGCGTTTTCAGGTTTTTTGCATTTCCAGGTTTTCCAGGTTTTTTTTGCATTTCCATGTTTTTCCAGGTTTTTCCAGGTTTTTTTGCATTTTTAGGTTTTTCCAGGTTTTTTTTGCATTTCCAGGTTTTTCCAGGTTTTTCCAGGTTGCGGACACCCTGCTGGCGACTCCAGCTGGCAGGCCATTTCATCCGAGCCGAGTCGTACTGCCCACAGCCTGTGCAGGAGGTGCTGCTGCTGACGCTGCAGGCACCCTCCCGGCGGGGGCAGGCGCGCACTCGGCGTTTCGTCGACTGCCTGCTGGCTGACGCCGGCTCGGAAACTGTCGGCAGTGCGGCCTACGTTTGCACACAGGCATCGAAACGCTCCCAGTGACATTGTCCCACGCATGAATGGCTGGCAATGCACTTTGTTAATGTTGAATGGAGGGCTGGGAATGGAGAGCTGGGAAGGGAGAGCTGGGAATGGAGAGCTGGGAATGGAGAGCTGGGAATGGAGTGCTGGGAATGGAGAGCTGGGAATGGAGTGCTGGGAATGGAGAGCTGGGAATGGAGAGCTGGGAATGGAGTGCTGGGAATGGAGGGTGGGAATGGAGAGCTGGGAATGGAGACCTGGGAATGGAGGGGTGGGAATGGAGAGCTGGGAATGGAGAGCTGGGAATGGAGAGCTGGGAATGGAGTGCTGGGAATGGAGTGCTGGGAATGGAGAGCTGGGAATGGAGAGCTGGGAATGGAGTGCTGGGAATGGAGTGCTGGGAATGGAGAGCTGGGAATGGAGAGCTGGGAATGGAGAGCTGGGAATGGAGAGCTGGGAATGGAGGGGTGGGAATGGAGAGCTGGGAATGGAGAGCTGGGAATGGAGAGCTGGGAATGGAGGGGTGGGAATGGAGAGCTGGGAATGGAGAGCTGGGAATGGAGAGCTGGGAATGGAGAGCTGGGAATGGAGTGCTGGGAATGGAGAGCTGGGAATGGAGACCTGGGAATGGAGTGCTGGGAATGGAGAGCTGGGAATGGAGGGTGGGAATGGAGAGCTGGGAATGGAGAGCTGGGAATGGAGGGGTGGGAATGGAGAGCTGGGAATGGAGTGCTGGGAATGGAGAGCTGGGAATGGAGGGGTGGGAATGGAGAGCTGGGAATGGAGAGCTGGGAATGGAGAGCTGGGAATGGAGAGCTGGGAATGGAGAGCTGGGAATGGAGAGCTGGGAATGGAGTGCTGGGAATGGAGAGCTGGGAATGGAGAGCTGGGAATGGAGAGCTGGGAATGGAGAGCTGGGAATGGAGTGCTGGGAATAAGAGCATATTATTGCTGACTGTTGACTGTCATGAGCCATCAAATATCACTGGCAGTCAAATGTCACCGACAGTCAAATGTCACTGACAGTCAAATGTCACTGACAGTCAAATGTCACTGATAGTCAAATGTCACTAACAGTCAAATGTCACTGATAGTCAAATGTCACTGACAGTCAAATGTCACTGATAGTCAAATGTCACTGACAGTCAAATGTCACTGATAGTCAAATGTCACTGGCAGTCAAATGTCACCGACAGTCAAATGTCACTGACAGTCAAATGTCACTGACAGTCAAATGTCACTGATAGTCAAATGTCACTAACAGTCAAATGTCACTGATAGTCAAATGTCACTGACAGTCAAATGTCACTGATAGTCAAATGTCACTGATAGTCAAATGTCACTGGCAGTCAAATGTCACTGGCAGTCAAATGTCACTGGCAGTCAAATGTCACTGGCAGTCAAATATCACTGACAGTCAAATGTCACGAGCCGCATTCAAATGAAGCTGATTTTGTGTTATGACGGCCTGATTGTGAGTTTGTCCATCAATCAAGTGATTGCATGGCTCAATTGAAAGAGCCTTTAGACATCATAAAACATCTTTTTGACAAAAAAATCAGTATACTCGTAATTGAATACACAGTCGCCGTACGAAACGCGGGCAATTGATGCCAATTTGAAAAGAGACTTCCTTATTTAGAAAGGAAACACAGTGTTTATATTTAGCAGACTGGATTGTGTGTTCGCTAAAACATACGCTTGGTGCGCTTGCGACACCTGTAGTCGGTGACATTGGCCGTATTGAAATCTCCATCATATTTGCATCTACATGTCTTGAATTTGGCTCTCTTGGAACGACAACGCCGCCAATATCTCCACCTGCTCCAGTCAAAGCAGCGGCATGAATGACCCGTCTGCCTTTCCCACCGGCCTCCTGAACAGCTGTTTGACGAGTTCCTGGTGCAGTCGTAAGTACGACTCTTTTTTCGAATAATATTATGGCTATTTTTGCCGTCCTTATACAGGTACCAGTTGCCCCAGTTGCCCCAGGCGCACCAGGCAGTGAAGGCAGTGTCCAACTCGCTGCTCACCTCCGGGCCAGCCGACGCGCTGATCGCAGTCGAGCAGCCGCACTTGCGGACTCTCTTGCGAGTGAACCGCCAGTTGCATCCAAGATAGTTGTTCGCGTAGTGCCAAGACTTCTTATAGCCTTTGTCACTCGTCCACTCGTTCCAGCCTTCCCAGTTGCACCAGTTCCAAGTCTTCGGAGAATAAGGGTAATAACAATATTGGCTATACTACTGAAAGTATCCCAGTTGCATTTTACTAGAATTTAAAATCTGGCGATCAACGTAAAAACCAAAATCAAAAGCTAAATCCAACAACATCTTCAAGCTCACCTGGGTGATGCTATCAACTGCGGCCGTCTCGATGGTCGCAGGCGGCCTGTCAATCGGGCAGCGGCAGCTCCTGGACCGGTGCCTGCTGTTCCAGTTCCCGCAGACCAGGCTGCCTTCGGACGAGTCGGTGGCCCACTCGGACCACTGGCACCAGCTGATGAAGCTGCCCTGCGTCTGGCTTTTGTCCTTCGCGCCCTGACACCAGCCGCTCACGGAGGCCCCTTCGTCGGTTGGGCAGGTGCACTGGCGGACGCGGGTTCGATTCACAAGCGCGTTGCAGATGTCGGAATCTCCGGTCGCACCAGAGGCGGTGGCCCAGTTGGTCCAGGACTGCCAGGTGCAGATGTCTGAGCAGGAGAAGTCGGTGTGCTTTCATAAATCAAAGTATACAGGAAACTGCTCGATTAAAGACCCACTCACCGTGGTACAGAGTGACAGAAGACCCACTCACCGTGGTACAGAGTGACAGAAGACTCACTCACCGTGGTACAGAGTGACAGAAGACCCACTCACCGCGGTACAGAGTGACAGAAGACCCACTCACCGTGGTACAGAGTGACAGAAGACCCACTCACCGTGGTACAGAGTGACAGAAGACCCACTCACCGTGGTACAGAGTGACAGAAGACCCACTCACCGTGGTACAGAGTGACAGAAGACCCACTCACCGTGGTACAGCTTGACGAAGGCGGCTTTCCCAGCCGTGCCGTTGCCAGTCCAGTAGGTCTCGAACTGTCCCTGGTCAGCCAGGTGGCACAGGCCCGCACTGGTATTGAAGTAGTACGCGTGGCAGAAAGCCCACGCCCTGCACTTGGTCGCGCACTGGAGACTCCCCAGCCAGCTGGCGTTCATCCCCACGGGACCCACCAGCTTGATGGAGCCCGGACTCAGCGCCACGGCTGAGACCGCGGACTCGTTGGGGTCGCCGATTCCCGACGGCAGACGGTCAGACGCGTTGAAGTTGAACTCCCTGACTGTGGAAGCGTCGGTCAGCCGTGCCGCAGTCAGGAGTACTAAGGTCGCCACCGAGAGGCCCATCAGGCTGTGCTTGCTGAAGTTGCCGATTGCTGTGTTGCTAAAAGACAAAACTTTTCTCTCCTGCTTCTGGCCCGTCTCCCACCTCGGGCTCAGGTGTTTTATGCACCGGCTTGATGCGTCTCTTTGTTTTGTTGGTTGCCATGGAAACAGCGCTTTTGAGCGATTCCGCGGGCGGCTACGGAGGTGGGAGAAGCCGAATAATCGCCCAATAAGTTGACGTGACTCAGGCCAACATCATTACTAAATGACAATCATTACTCGAGTGGCAAGACCCGTCGACTTTTTCATTGTATCCCCTCGCATTCTGGATCACTTATCAGAATGTGGCATTCAAACACTTGTCCCTTTCACCCTCTCAACCAAGGCATCGCACCTGAGGGGCCAGGTCGCTCCTGATTGACAGTTGGATGTAAATGTAATGTGAGTGCTCTCTCACTCTCTCTCTCTCTCTCTCTCTCTCATGTTCAGACGGCCACAGTTGTAACCTGATCTCGGACCCTAGTTGTTGCCATGCGGACATGCGAAAGTAGTCAGTAGAAATTTAAAACGCATGGCCCCATTTCATTCAATGCAACGCTGCCTCCATCTGCCGCTTGATTGCTGATCTGAGCTGAGGCGAGCAGATCCAGAGACTCACGCAGGTCTCGTAGTTGCCGATGGCTGGCTTCGCTACCAGCACCCGGTACTCGGCGAGGTCGCTCCCTGCCGGAATCTGCGGCTTTGTCAGTCGCCATGGCAACGCAGATGATCAGCAGAGAATGGATTTCTTTTAGCAGATAGCTGAATATTGCCATTCTACTGGGAGATGCCCTCCTGTAGCATTGCTATAATGACTTCATTTTAGGCGCGGGATTCTGTACTTTTGTTCGTGTACGCACTCCCCTGGGAATGGGGTCCCTGGGAATGGGGTCCCTGGGAATGGTGTCCCTGGGAATGTTGTCCCTGGGAATGGGGTCCTTGGGAATCGTGTATCTAAAGTGCGAAATGGAGTGCTAAATGGAATTGAGTGCTGAAAATGGAGCGCTGCCGAATAATCATTGCACAGGAATTCAGACGCTGTCAATGCGGAATGACTCCGAGAAGCCAGCATCCGGGATTTTCTGATCGCAAATAGGGAAAAAATCCGCGAATCCATTCCAGACCATGTTTCCCATCAGGCATTCGACAAAATTTAGTCAGTTTTACCTGTTGCAGATCCGGGTTGCTGAAAAACAGTACAGAATAAATTAGCACTCACCAAATAACGATTTATCCTGTCATCCCAGCTGGATTGCGTGTATGCCTAGGTTCGGGAAAAATGTTCTAAAGATTCGTGCAGGTATTGTTACATGTGCATGCGGATTGAAACAAAAAATATGAGTATAAAAAACTAAATAACTTTTAGAGCGTCCGACTCACGACTTGAAGGTCGGAGGCTCGATTCCCGACTTTAATGGAACAATATGTGTCCTTGAGCAAGAGACACTTAACTCTGCATTGCTTCAGTTCACCCAGGTGTAAAATGGGGGCTAGCATTAGCTGAGGTAATTGAGGGTGTGTGGCGAACCCCCAGTCCTTGGACTGAACAGCCGTACGCAGCCTTCAGCGGTGACGCCCCTGAAACCCCTTGAGCGCTGTGCAAAAAAGTACAAATTCTGTAATCTGGGAGTTTCTGCTCTCCCAATATAGTGCTTTTTCAAAGCTTTTCTCGAAGAAATTATGAATGTTCGTTGAATAACGAGTTAGAATAAAAAATCAAAACCACAAAGCATACGTATACTTCATACGTATTGTTGGTAATCAAGTCAGCATATCGTTTGAAGATATTGATCAATAGACCAGATCAAATTATTGAACTTAATAAAATAGCCTGAACTCGACGCCAAAGTTTATATGATATTTGAAAACAAGTTAAAGCATTTTTTGTCTTTCTTTCTATTTTTGGCTTGCATAACACACAGTTAGCATACTACTCATAGTAGAGCGCGTGGACAGTAGCAACGCAGGCAAACTCTCCGGCAGAGACCTGAGCAGTGGCGTAATTGTCAGTCTCCGGGTTGCCGACACTGCGGCTAGCAACCGCGGCTGACTGACCCAGCAGCTGCACGATGGAGACGTTCACCACCAGCTTGTAGCGGCGGCTGTCCAGCTCGCGCAGCTCCCGTCTGGCTTGTTCAGCCGCAGACTGGCATGCGGAGCGGCATCTGCGATTGGGGAGGGGATGAATCAGGGGTGAATCAGGGGGTGAATCAGGTGGTGAATCGGGGGGTGAATCAGGTGGTGAATCAGGGGGTGAATCAGAGGGTGAATCAGTTGTAAATCGGATGATGAATCAGAGGGTGAATCAGGTGGTGAATCAGGTGGTGAATCAGGTGGTGAATCGGGTGATGAATCAGAGGGTGAATCAGGGGGTGAATCAGGTGGTGAATCAGGGGGTGAATCAGGGGGTGAATCAGAGGGTGAATCAGTTGTGAATCGGGTGATGAATCAGAGGGTGAATCAGGTGGTAAATCAGGTGGTGAATCATGGATGAATCAGGGGGTGAATCATGGGTGAATCAGGGGGTGAATCATGGGTGAATCAGGTGGTGAATCATGGATGAATCAGGGGGTGAATCCTGGGTGAATCCGGCGGTGAATCATGGATGAATCAGGGGGTGAATCATGGGTGAATCAGGTGGCGAATCATGGATGAATCAGGGGATGAATCAGGGGGTGAATCATGGGTGAATCCGGTGGTGAATCATGGATGAATCAGGGGGTGAATCATGGGTGAATCAGGTGGCGAATCATGGATGAATCAGGGGATGAATCAGGGGGTGAATCATGGGTGAATCCGGTGGTGAATCATGGATGAATCAGGGGGTGAATCAGAGTGAATCAGGGAGTGATTCAGGGCGTGAATCAGAGGTGAAACTGGAATGAATCAGTGAATCGGGGAGTGAATGAGGGGTGAGTCTACACTATAGATCTGCCTGTTCTTTCCCACCTCTCCGCATCATATTTCTGCCCAACTCCGGCCACCGCAGTCTCCAGCGCCGCCGTCAGAATCTCCGTGGCCAGCCGGCAGTTGAACCGCTGCGACTCGTCAGGCTTCAGCCGGTAGGTGTTCTCCAGCGGCGGTGGCTGCCCGCTGCGAGCTCCGTGATCTCCGCCGCCCAGCATGAGGCTCGGGCCCGCCAGGGTGCCCAGCCTGCCGCGGCCCTGGCGCCCGCCCCCGCCGCCGCCGCCGAGAACGCGCGACATTCGACGTCCATGAGAAGCGCCAGCGCCAACGTTGCTGGGCAACGGAGCGAGCAGGTCGTCAGAGCCGGCGTTTGAAGCCTTGCGCTGTTGTTGATGATGCTGATGATGCTGCTGAGCAGCGGAGGCTGCGGCCGCTAATTCAACTTCTGCTGTCATTTCCTGTGTTGAGCAGTTTAGTAGGTGGTTCTGTCTGTGACTGCGGCTTACAGTTGGTTCTTGATTGAGAATGGACAATGTCAAGAAGTCATTTGGGCGTCGATACAAGTGAAAGAAAGGGTCAGGGGGGCATACCCCCTCCCCCTGCTGACCAAGGGGCGCCAGCACCAAGGGGCGCCAGCACCAAGGGGCGCCAGCACCAAGGGGCGCCAGCACCAAGGGGCGCCAGCACCAAGGGGCGCCAGCACCAAGGGGCGCCAGCACCAAGGGGCGCCAGCACCAAGGGGCGCCAGCATCAAGGGGCGCCAGCACCAAGGTGCGCCAGCATCAAGGGGCGCCAGCATCAAGGGGCGCCAGCATCAAGGGGCGCCAGCATCAAAGGGCGCCAGCATCAAAGGGCGCCAGCACCAAGGGGCGCCAGCACCAAGGGGCGCCAGCATCAAGGGGCGCCAGCATCAAGGGGCGCCAGCACCAAGGTGCGCCAGCATCAAGGGGCGCCAGCATCAAGGGGCGCCAGCATCAAGGGGCGCCAGCATCAAAGGGCGCCAGCACCAAGGGGCGCCAGCACGGCGGTGAATCGCATGACACCCCCCAAATATGTGCATTAAATGCACAAACTTACCGAGACACTGGAAGCTTCAGAGTTTACATAAACACTGTTTTTTGAGAATTTCACAGTTTATTTGACTGACTCGCCCAGTTATGGTTTGAGCAAGAAAATTAGAGACAGAGATGGGGATGAGAATAAAAGGGAGCGCTGGGGTTTTGGATGAGGCGCGGGTGAGGCTGGGAAACCCAGCTAGCAACCGCACGGCTATGCAGACCCACACGCAGTTCTTTCCCAACTTCCTGAGCCTCTTAATGAACGAACGCATTGTGCACAGAGTTTCTCACCATTGGCTGCATCTGCTTTGGGGCTCTACAGGCCGCTGCGAGTGCATTGAAAGGCAACTAATTATAATGACTGTATTCTATTCAAACACCACTTTTTTAGTTGCCATGGAGACAGAGCGAGGTGAGGAGGAAGAATTCAAGGAAGTGGATGGGAGTAGGATGAAGCCACAAGAGAGGAAGGGAGTTGCTTTGAAGAAGTAAAAATGCTTTAGACTTAAAGCCTAGCACAATGCATGCATGGCTCTGTGTACAGCAGAATGAATCACGCTTTTGTGGCTATGAAAATGCTGGTAGGGGCAGAACTCAATGAAAAGTACACAGCCTCAGTTTGTTAGGCAGATGGTGCTCAAACTATCTAGATGCTAAAATTCTGATTCATGCAAAGTTGCGTGCATTAAAACTGGGGTGAGTGATTGGGTGAGTGACTGGATGAGTGACTGGATGAGTGACTGAGCGAGTGATCGGGGTGACCGGGTGAGTAATTGGATGAGTGACTGAGCGAGTGACCGGGGTGAGTGACCGGGTGAGTGACTGGGTGAGTGACTGCCGACTGGGTGAGTGACTGGATGAGTGACTGAGCGAGTGATCGGGGTGAGTGACCGGGTGAGTGACTGGGTGAGTAACTGGATGATTGACTGGGTGAGTGACTGGATGAGTGACTGGGTAAGTGACTAGTTTAGAGACTGGGTGACTGATTGAGTGACTAGTTTAGTGACTGGGCGAATGACTGGGTGAGTGACTAGGAGTGACTGGGTGAGTGATTGGGAGAGTGATAGGATGATTGACTGGGTGGGTGACTGGGTAAGTGCAAGGGTGACTAGGAGAGTGACTGGGTGAGTGATTG
>NIVC01000905.1:5000-205000 GCA_002269645.1 Macrostomum lignano | reverse complement strand
ACCAAGACACGAGTCCAGGTAAATAGAAATATTCCTGCAGTAGTAGACCACGATTTATTCAACATTCATTGTCAAAATAATATTCAGCATGCACTACTAACACAGATTCAGCCAGTAGTTTAAACGTACTTATTGGTTTGAAATTAAGAAAAAAAACTATATTAATTAATTTTTAATAATTCAAAAATTGATCACGAAACAAAAAGCAAACGTTAGCGACGGAATGCTTAACAGGAAGACGGTTACTATGGCAACAGATATAACAATGGAAGATCAAAATACTCAATAATGGTCAAATAATATAAAGGGAAATGTGAAAAAACACAGCTTTATAAGTCCGTAATTAACGTTGAGATTCGAAGTAGGCACATTTAAAAAAGGTAAAAATGTAAAAAACGCAAAAACTGCGTAAATTTTTAATTTTCGATTTTCAAAAATTACTTTACGTAAACATTATATAACAATACAAATTATTTACGATGGTTTAAATTTTAAAAATAAATTCAACTGAACAGAAAATTGGCGGCAATTCAAATTTGAAATTAAAATAACAAATATAGTACTTTCTCTTAGAATTGATTTCGACTTATAATAGTTAGACACTCGATCACTCGAATTTACATAGAAATTAGTCATTGTTTCTATGTTTGCTTCTATTTTTTGTTATTTTAATATCTGAAATATTCGCGCTAAAATAATTTTTGAATTTCCAAGAAACCACATTTTATTAAAAAGAAAAGTTAAAAACAAAAAACCCGCGAATTTAAAATAAAGCAATTCTAACTCATTTTAGAGTTGGAAGTTTTTGCTTCTAGTAGACTTGGCCGCAGTGTTGAAGCTGATGTCGGTGAAATCGTCGCCAAAATTGGCGGGCTCCAGAGTGGCCACCCGCGGCGTGGTTGCCGGGTTGTGGTACAGATCGTCCGCGTAGGCGGAGTTCACTTCGGCTGAAAGAAAAGTACACAATGTCATTTATAGAAATATTAATTAATAACGCTACCACGTGTTATTCGAGAAAGAAAATTTAAACAAAATCTATAACACCCACAAGAGGAAAATATTCCAAGTATGAATTATAACAAAATAATGTTATGCATAAATGAATATTTACAAAAACATTTTAAACATATCGTTTAAATTTATAATTGCCGGAGACGTGAAAGAACTTTGCCAGTCGAGCTAAAATGTACGAGTTTAGGTAGGACAGAGCCGTATTGAAGATTGTAGATTGGCAATGTTTTAATAAGTTTATGTTATCATACAGTTTGCCTTAACTTGAATCTCAATCTCACCCTAACCTGCATCTGCGTATCTCACCCTACCCTAGATATCCGTATCTCACCCTACCCTAGATATCCATATCTCACCCTACCCTAGACATCCGTATCTCACCCTACCCTAGATATCCATATCTCACCCTACCCTAGATATCCATATCTCACCCTACCCTGAATCTCCATATCTCACCCTACCCTAGACATCCATATCTCACCCTACCCTAGACATCCATATCTCACCCTACCCTAGACATCCATATCTCACCCTACCCTAGATATCCATATCTCACCCTACCCTAGACATCCATATCTCACCCTACCCTAGATATCCATATCTCACCCTACCCTGAATCTCCATATCTCACCCTACCCTGCATCTCCATATCTCACCCTACCCTGCATCTCCATATCTCACCCTACCCTGCATCTCCATATCTCACCCTGCCCTGCATCTCCATATCTCATCCTGACCCTGCCCGGAATCTCAATCTCACGCTAACCTGAATCTACATGTCTCATTCTCACCCTACCTAGAATCTGCGTCTCACTTAACTCGGAGATTCCATATCCCCCTACCTAGAATCTTTGGATTTTCTCTTAAGTAATTGTCTGATGCATTAAAGTAATGCTTGTTGTTAAAAATTAGCAAATAATCAATCGTGATTTTATTGGGTAAACAGCGTGAGTAACTATCACTGAATATGTAGTTGTAAATGCTTCGTCATCTTATTAGCATTAAGGGTAAACAGAATGAGTAATTACACCTGGCCTCGCCACCTAATTAGTACTTTACTCAATAGCGGCACTCACACTGCGGCCTGCTGTGCTTGTCGCCATTCATCGGGCCGGCGCCGGGAGTGCCGGTGGCCAATGGGCGCAGCTTAGCAAACCGGGAGCCCAGCACGAATGCCAGAATAGCCAGCACTAGCGAGTCGAATATGGACAGAATGGCCAAGATGAAGGCCCAACGAATGCCGCAGGAGCCTGGATTGAATTTGTCGGCGTTGGAGCCGCACACGGAGCGAACTTTGGCGTGATCCCAGCCGCTGGGATAAATGACGCAGCCGAGTAGGGAGAACAGGCCTGCGAAAAAGGGATTTTTTGGGAAGGTTTTTGCATAGATAATTATTAACACGTTTTAGCTGTTGCTGTCTCAGATCTGACTGTATTCGTATCAGATCCTCTTCTTATATCAATCTCATCCTCTTCTTATATCAATCTCACCCTCTTCTTATATCAATCTTACCCTCTTCTTATATCAATCTCACCCTCTTCTTAAATCAATCTCACCCTTTTCTTATATCAATCTCACCCTCTTCTTATATTAATCTCAACCTCTTCTTATATTAATCTCGCCCTCTTCTTTTATTAATCTCGCCCTCTTCTTTTATTAATCTCGCCCTCTTCTTATATCAATCTCGCCCTCTTCTTTTATTAATCTCGCCCTCTTCTTTTTATAATCTCGCCCTCTTCTTTTATTAATCTCGCCCTCTTCTTTTATTAATCTCGCCCTCTTCTTTTATTAATCTCGCCCTCTTCTTATATCAATCTCGCCCTCTTCTTTTATTAATCTCGCCCTCTTCTTTTATTAATCTCACCCTCTTCTTATATCAATCTCGCCCTCTTCTTTTATTAATCTCGCCCTCTTCTTTTATTAATCTCGCCCTCTTCTTTTATCAATCTCGCCCTCTTTTATCAATCTCACTTATTTTCAGATCAATCTTACCCTCTTCCTAGACCAATCTCACCCTCTTCAAATATCAATCTCGCCCTCTTGCATCAATCTCACCCTCTTCTTACATTAATCTCACCTTTTTACATCAATCTCACCCTCTTCTTACACTACTCTCACCCTCTTTCTACACCAATCTCACTTTTTTACATCAATCTCACCCTATTCTTACACTCTCTCACCCTCTTTCTACACCAATCCCACTTTTTTACATCAATCTCACCCTCTTCTTACACTACTCTCACCCTCTTTCTACACCAATCCCACTTTTTTTACATCAATCTCACCCTCTTCCTACGCCAATCTCACCCTCTTCCTACACTACTCCCACCCTCTTCCTACACACTGCTCTCACCCTCTTTCTACACTACTCCCACCCTCTTCCTACACACTGCTCTCACCCTCTTTCTACACCAATCTCACCCTCTTCCGACACCAATCTCACCCTCTTCCTACACTACTCTTACCCTCTTCCTACACCAATCTCACCCTCTTCCTACACTACTCTCACCCTCACCCAGCCAACTCACAGGTAACAGCCAGCACAGTGCCGCAGATCCGAAACACCCATTCCGGAGTCCGGACAAAGAAGAACAGAATCATGAGCACAATGGTGGTCAGAGCCAGCAGGGCGGCCAGACCGGACATCACAGTTGCCGCCCTAAATGCGTCATTTAAAATGGTGCTAAAATCGTCCAGCCGACCGTCGCAAACCAGATTGGTGCCAGTCTGGTACAGCTGGCAGTAGCGGATCAGGCCGAAGAAGCCAACGCCGGGACTCGAACTCGTGTCGCCGATCCACTGCGGCTGAGCCACCACCACAACATTGATAATGGCTAAACAGACCACAAAGATGGCCCACATCACTCCAACAGCTAGCAGATTTCGCCGATAACTAATATAGTAAGACTCCGTAGTCTTATCGACAACAGTTCGACTATTCATTGTTGTCGACATGATAGAATAACAATAGTTGAATAATTTAATAGTAGACAGGCGGCTCTTTTTGGAATATAGGAGCTCTGAAAAATTGACAGAAATATTGTTAGGAACTGGGTGGGTCCGGTCGCACCCAATATACCCCACCCACACTACTCTGTTAGCTACTCTATCTGCAGCGAACGTATCCACTGTCCATTGTGCTATAGCTACTGACAGTCTGCCTGTCTCTCTCTCCCTCCCCACCCTTCTCTCTCTCTAAAATGCTCAAATTCTTTAATACACTAGCTGGCTAGTGCGGGTATACAGGGTTACAGTGGGGTGGTGAACGGACCTCGCTTAATTCACTCGAGCTTACTATGTTATATACACTTCTTTTTTAGGTACTTTATACTACTTAGAGTAGGAAATCTACCGTGTAAAGGTTGCTGATTTTAAAAGACTAAATTTTTCTAGGCGAAGTCGAAGTCTACTTCTCATCTTGATAGAATCTCCTCACCCAGTAGAATCTCCTTCTCACCCTCTATAGAATCTCCGTCTCACCCTCCATAGAATCTCTGTCTCACCCTCTACAGAATCTCCTTCTCACCCTCCATGACCATAGAATCTCCTTCTCACCCTCCATGACCATATAATCTCCTTCTTACCCTCCATGACCATAGAATCTCCTTCTCACCCTCCATAGCATTTCCTTCTCCCTCCCTCCATAGAATCCCCATAGAATCTCCTCTCCCTCCATAGAATCTCCTCTCTCTCCATAGAATCTCCTCTCCCTCCATAGAATCTCCTCTCCCTCCATAGATTCTCCTCTCCCTCCATAGAATCTCCTCTCCCTCCATAGAATCTCCTCTCTCTCCATAGAATCTCCTCTCCCTCCATAGAATCTCCTCTCTCTCCATAGAATCTCCTCTCCCTCCATATAATCTCCTCTCTCTCCATAGAATCTCCTCTCCCTCCATAGAATCTCCTCTCCCTCCATAGATTCTCCTCTCCCTCCATAGAATCTCCTCTCCCTCCATAGAATCTCCTCTCCCTCCATAGAATCTCATCTCCCTCCATAGAATCTCCTCTCCCTCCATAGAATCTCCTCTCTCTCCATAGAATCTCCTCTCCCTCCATAGAATCTCCTCTCCCTCCATAGATTCTCCTCTCCCTCCATAGAATCTCCTCTCCCTCCATAGAATCTCCTCTCTCTCCATAGAATCTCCTCTCCCTCCATAGAATCTCCTCTCCCTCCATAGATTCTCCTCTCCCTCCATAGAATCTCCTCTCCCTCCATAGAATCTCCTCTCCCTCCATAGAATGTTCAGCTTGTTCTGTGAAAAAGTTTTTTATGAAAAATACAAATCGTAAAGTTTACAAATAATCTCTATCTAGGAAATCGTAGAAAAATACAAAACAATATTTACTTCCAGGCCTACTCACGAGAATATCAATAAGTAGTGTACATAGCGAAAAATATAGTCGTAAGTAAAAAGTGGATAATTTAATAACATAAAATAGCGACAAAAACGGACACTAACGCTAATCTATAAGAAACGATATAAATAGCAAAAATATCAAATATTGCACAGAATAAGCACCAAAACAGTTAGAGACGCAATGAATATATATAAAAATACATAATTTCCAAGAAAGAAACTGTCTCGATCGCTTTAAGCGCCAGATAAAAATCTGCACAATTATCTAGAATAACTATTTGAGCTTGAATTGGTCACATCACTTTAAAGGTAAATTATATCACACCCAGATATTCATTAAGCTTCATTAGTAGCATCGAATGCTTCGTTATCGCGACCAGCCGCAGCGGTGGCGGAGGTGGCCCTCACATAAACTGGATCGTTCGATGACTCATCAGTAAGCGAATCTGCGCCAATTGTTGGCGGTTAACTACTGCTAGTAATCACGTCGGATTTTGGTTATAAAAATATTGGCAGTTTAAACATTCAAATTGTAAAACTCACCATTGAATGCGCTGATTCGTGGCTTTTTCTGCACAAAATTGAGCAGAAATTTATAGATGAAGGCGTACTGGTGCTGAAATGCGGCCAGGTGAGGGATTTAAATGAGATTGCACTGCTCTGGGAATGCTAGCGGCTTGTAGCCCAGGATCTGTGAGGCTGGCATAGCAACTGGGGATCTGTGAGGCTGGCATAGCAACTGGGGATCTGTGAGGCTGGCATAGCAACTGGGGATCTGTGAGGCTGGCATAGCAACTGGGGATTTGTGAGGCTGGCATAGCAACTGGGGATCTGTGAGGCTGGCATAGCAAAAGGGGATCTGTGAGGCTGGCATAGCAAAAGGGGATCTGTGAGGCTGGCATAGCAACTGGGGATCTGGGAGGCTGGCCCAGCAACTGAGGATCTGAGAGGCTGGCCCAGCAACTGAGGATCTGGGAGGCTGGCTCAGCAACTGAGGATCTGGGAGGCTGGCACAGCAACTGAGGATCTATGAGGCTGGCCCAGAAACTGAGGATCCAGCAACCAGCAACTGAGGATCTTACAACCAGCAACTGAGGATCTTACAACCAGCAACTGAGGATCTTGCAACCAGGCTGGCCCAAAGCACCCGCAGACATTCCAAACCGCCCGCACATACCTTGGTCTGCACCATGTCCACCCGACAGCGCCGCAGCTGCAACACGGTCTCGTAGACGCTGACCTCCTGACGCTCCTGACAGTCCTGCAGCCGGCGGGCCAGCAGGTCCAGCGCGATGAAGGTGCCGGTGCGGCCGACACCTGCGCTGCAGTGCAACACGATTCGGCCGCCGCCGCCGTTGCGCTGCGAGCGGTGCACCCGGCCGAGAAACTCGGCCAGATTGTCCAGATTGGGCACAGCGTGATCCTCCCATTCCATGTACTGCAGCAGCTCGGTGTCCATGCCGGACGCTGGGGCATCTGTTTTATCATCAGTATTCGGCATCAGGCGCAGTTTCCGAACAATATAAGAGCCGCAGTTCTCAGCGCTGAGCAGGGTCACAGTGAGTCCGCAGTCCAGTTCGAGGCTTTCGCCTTCGCTATCCGGCCAATACTGCTCGCATTTGGTCTGCAGACCGATTGGGGGTCAGTTTTAGTTGCCTAGCAACAGGGAAGAGAGCTTTAGGGGACTGGCCGCTAGTCAACAGAAAAGTTGACCAGCGGGAGCACAATTGTCTGGCACAACAGAGGAAGACGATGGAGGGAAGAGAGGAGAGAGAATTTAGGTTCAAGTTCAAGTTTAGGATAGATTAGCTTTGGATTATGGTTATAGAGTGAAAGTTTAGAGATTAGAATTTAGGTTAAGATAAATGTTTGGGTTAGGAGCCTCTCAGTTTGTCGGCAGTCAAATGCCGTAGATTCTCAAGCTGCAGATAGCGAGAGAGGGAGAGGAGAGGGGATAGGAGAGAAAGAGAGAAGAGAGGAAGAGACGGAGAGGAGAGAGGGAGAGACGGAGAGGGCAGATACGGAGAGGAGAGAGGGAGATAAAAGAGGGAGAGACGAGGATAAGAGAGGGAGATGAGAAAGGGAGATAAGAGAGGGGAGAGACAGCGGAAAGAGGGGGAAATGAGAGGGAGCGAGGAAAAGGAGAGGGAGAGGAGAGGGAGAGGAGAGAGGGGAAAAGGAGAGGGAGAGGAGAGGGAGAGGAGAGAGGGGGAGGAGAGGAGAGAGACGGAGATAAGAAAGGGAGTTGAAAGAGAGAGAGAAGAGAGGGTAGAGATGGAGAGGAAAGAGGAAGAGAGAGAGGGACAGGAGAGGGAGAGACACGAGAAAAAAGGAGTTGGAGAGTGATCAACCAACCTTAAAAGTTCACATCAGCACACAATCAATCCCGACATCAAAACAGAATCGCCAGAGCAAGGAAAAAAGGCAGCTATCGCTCACCCTTCCTTTCTCAACGCAGGTGGTCAGCATGACAGTGACTGGCACCATCTGTTCCCAGATCATGCGCCAATGATCTGACACGGTAGCCGGCTTGGGACCTTGGCAAGCGATAAATGGTGCACTACTAGCAGTAGCATCTTCGCTCACATAGCTAGCATTAATATAGTCATTATATCCGCTCAATTTCACTCGGTTATTATCGAACGGTAAAATATTGATGTAGCGATTCTTTTCTCGATTGCCGCTAGCCAGACCGTCTTCGGTGGAGAATGATTTAGTCTGCTCAATGGCCGCCTGCTTCATCAGGCTGTACTGCTGATCACTGAGGCAGGCCGCGTCCGCCAGGAGCTTCTTTGCGTAGGCGGCAAATTCTGCGGCTGGCACCGAGAGCGGTGGTGATGGAGACTGCGGATGCTGGGGCGGCGACAGCGGCGGCGGCTGAGGCTGAGTTGGCGACATCCGCGGAGGCTGAGGCGGCTTATGGCTGCCATTAAAAGAGAAATGCAGTGTGAGAAATGCATTATTATTGTGCATAACGAGCTTGAAATGAAAACTACAGCCTGTCTGTTTCTACAGCAGGGGGGTCAATGGGTTTGTCTCACCTTACAGCAGGGGGTCAGCAGGTGTCTCACCTTACAGCAGGGGGGGGGTCAGCAGGTCTGTCTCACCTTACAGCAGGGGTCAGCAGGTCTGTCTCACCTTACAGTAGGGGGGGGGGGTAAGCAGGTCTGTCTCACCTTACAGTAGGGGGTCAGCAGGTCCGTCTCACCTTACAGCAGTGGGGCTGGGGTCAGCAGGTCTGTCTCACCTTACAGTAGGGGGGGGGGTCAGCAGGTCTGTCTCACCTTACAGCAGGGGTCAGCACGTCTGTCTCACCTTACAGCAGGGGGGCTGGGGTCAGCAGGTCTGTCTCACCTTACAGCAGGGGTCAGCAGGTCTGTCTCACCTTACAGCAGGGGTCAGCAGGTCTGTCTCACCTTACAGCAGGGGGGCTGGGGTCAGCAGGTCTGTCTCACCTTACAGCAGGGGTCAGCAGGTCTGTCTCACCTTACAGCAGGGGTCAGCAGGTCTGTCTCACCTTACAGCAGGGGTCAGCAGGTCTGTCTCACCTTACAGCAGGGGGCTGGGGTCAGCAGGTCTGTCTCACCTTACAGCAGGGGGGCTGGGGTCAGCAGGTCTGTCTCACCTTACAGCAGGGGTCAGCAGGTCTGTCTCACCTTACAGCAGGGGTCAGCAGGTCTGTCTCACCTTACAGCAGGGGTCAGCAGGTCTGTCTCACCTTACAGCAGGAGGGTCAGCAGGTCTGTCTCACCTTACAGCAGGGGTCAGCAGGTCTGTCTCACCTTACAGCAGGGGTCAGCAGGTCTGTCTCACCTTACAGCAGGGGTCAGCAGGTCTGTCTCACCTTACAGCAGGGGGGCTGGGGTCAGCAGGTCTGTCTCACCTTACAGCAGGGGGGCTGGGGTCAGCAGGTCTGTCTCACCTTACAGCAGGGGTCAGCAGGTCTGTCTCACCTTACAGCAGGGGTCAGCAGGTCTGTCTCACCTTACAGCAGGGGTCAGCAGGTCTGTCTCACCTTACAGCAGGGGGTCAGCATGTCTGTCTCACCTTACAGCAGGGGTCAGCAGGTCTGTCTCACCTTACAGCAGGGGGTCAGCAGGTCTGTCTCACCTTACAGCAGGGGTCAGCATGTCTGTCTCACCTTACAGCAGGGGTCAGCAGGTCTGTCTCACCTTACAGCAGGGGTCAGCAGGTCTGTCTCACCTTACAGCAGGGGTCAGCAGGTCTGTCTCACCTTACAGCAGGGGTCAGCAGGTCTGTCTCACCTTACAGCAGGGGTCAGCAGGTCTGTCTCACCTTACAGCAGGGGGGTCAGCAGGTCTGTCTCACCTTACAGCAGGAGGGTCAGCAGGTCTGTCTCACCTTACAGCAGGGGTCAGCAGGTCTGTCTCACCTTACAGCAGGGGTCAGCAGGTCTGTCTCACCTTACAGCAGGGGGGTCAGCATGTCTGTCTCACCTTACAGCAGGGGGGTCAGCATGTCTGTCTCACCTTACAGCAGGGGGGTCAGCAGGTCTGTCTCACCTTACAGCAGGGGGGTCAGCATGTCTGTCTCACCTTACAGCAGGGGGGTCAGCATGTCTGTCTCACCTTACAGCAGGGGTCAGCAGGTCTGTCTCACCTTACAGCAGGGGGGTCAGCAGGTCTGTCTCACCTTACAGTAGGGGGGGGGTCAGCAGGTCTGTCTCACCTTACAGTAGGGGGTCAGCAGGTCTGTCTCACCTTACAGTAGGGGGTCAGCAGGTCTGTCTCACCTTACAGTAGGGGGTCAGCAGGTCTGTCTCACCTTACAGCAGGGGTCAGCAGGTCTGTCTCACCTTACAGTAGGGGGGGGGTCAGCAGGTCTGTCTCACCTTACAGTAGGGGGTCAGCAGGTCTGTCTCACCTTACAGTAGGGGGTCAGCAGGTCTGTCTCACCTTACAGTAGGGGGTCAGCAGGTCTGTCTCACCTTACAGTAGGGGGTCAGCAGGTCTGTCTCACCTTACAGTAGGGGGTCAGCAGGTCTGTCTCACCTTACAGCAGGGGTCAGCAGGTCTGTCTCACCTTACAGTAGGGGGGGGGGTCAGCAGGTCTGTCTCACCTTACAGTAGGGGGTCAGCAGGTCTGTCTCACCTTACAGTAGGGGGTCAGCAGGTCTGTCTCACCTTACAGTAGGGGGTCAGCAGGTCTGTCTCACCTTACAGCAGGGGTCAGCAGGTCTGTCTCACCTTACAGTAGGGGGTCAGCAGGTCTGTCTTACCTTACAGTAGGGGGTCAGCAGGTCTGTCTCACCTTACAGTAGGGGGTCAGCAGGTCTGTCTCACCTTACAGTAGGGGGTCAGCAGGTCTGTCTCACCTTACAGTAGGGGTCAGCAGGTCTGTCTCACCTTACAGCAGGGGTCAGCAGGTCTGTCTCACCTTACAGTAGGGGGTCAGCAGGTCTGTCTTACCTTACAGTAGGGGTCAGCAGGTCTGTCTCACCTTACAGTAGGGGGTCAGCAGGTCTGTCTCACCTTACAGCAGGGGTCAGCAGGTCTGTCTCACCTTACAGTAGGGGGTCAGCAGGTCTGTCTCACCTTACAGTAGGGGGTCAGCAGGTCTGTCTCACCTTACAGTAGGGGTCAGCAGGTCTGTCTCACCTTACAGTAGGGGGTCAGCAGGTCTGTCTCACCTTACAGCAGGGGTCAGCAGGTCTGTCTCACCTTACAGTAGGGGGTCAGCAGGTCTGTCTCACCTTACAGTAGGGGGTCAGCAGGTCTGTCTCACCTTACAGTAGGGGGTCAGCAGGTCTGTCTCACCTTACAGTAGGGGGTCAGCAGGTCTGTCTCACCTTACAGTAGGGGGTCAGCAGGTCTGTCTCACCTTACAGCAGGGGTCAGCAGGTCTGTCTCACCTTACAGTAGGGGGGGGTCAGCAGGTCTGTCTCACCTTACAGTAGGGGGTCAGCAGGTCTGTCTCACCTTACAGTAGGGGGTCAGCAGGTCTGTCTCACCTTACAGTAGGGGGTCAGCAGGTCTGTCTCACCTTACAGCAGGGGTCAGCAGGTCTGTCTCACCTTACAGTAGGGGGTCAGCAGGTCTGTCTTACCTTACAGTAGGGGGTCAGCAGGTCTGTCTCACCTTACAGTAGGGGGTCAGCAGGTCTGTCTCACCTTACAGTAGGGGTCAGCAGGTCTGTCTCACCTTACAGTAGGGGTCAGCAGGTCTGTCTCACCTTACAGCAGGGGTCAGCAGGTCTGTCTCACCTTACAGTAGGGGGTCAGCAGGTCTGTCTTACCTTACAGTAGGGGGTCAGCAGGTCTGTCTCACCTTACAGTAGGGGGTCAGCAGGTCTGTCTCACCTTACAGCAGGGGTCAGCAGGTCTGTCTCACCTTACAGTAGGGGGTCAGCAGGTCTGTCTCACCTTACAGTAGGGGGTCAGCAGGTCTGTCTCACCTTACAGTAGGGGGTCAGCAGGTCTGTCTCACCTTACAGTAGGGGGTCAGCAGGTCTGTCTCACCTTACAGTAGGGGTCAGCAGGTCTGTCTCACCTTACAGTAGGGGGTCAGCAGGTCTGTCTCACCTTACAGTAGGGGGTCAGCAGGTCTGTCTCACCTTACAGTAGGGGGTCAGCAGGTCTGTCTCACCTTACAGTAGGGGGGGGTCAGCAGGTCTGTCTCACCTTACAGTAGGGGGTCAGCAGGTCTGTCTCACCTTACAGTAGGGGGTCAGCAGGTCTGTCTCACCTTACAGTAGGGGGTCAGCAGGTCTGTCTCACCTTACAGCAGGGGTCAGCAGGTCTGTCTCACCTTACAGTAGGGGGTCAGCAGGTCTGTCTCACCTTACAGCAGGGGTCAGCAGGTCTGTCTCACCTTACAGCAGGGGTCAGCATGTCTGTCTCACCTTACAGCAGGGGTCAGCAGGTCTGTCTCACCTTACAGCAGGGGTCAGCATGTCTGTCTCACCTTACAGCAGGGGTCAGCAGGTCTGTCTCACCTTACAGCAGGGGGTCAGCATGTCTGTCTCACCTTACAGCAGGGGGGTCAGCAGGTCTGTCTCACCTTACAGCAGGGGGGTCAGCATGTCTGTCTCACCTTACAGCAGGGGGGTCAGCATGTCTGTCTCACCTTACAGCAGGGGTCAGCAGGTCTGTCTCACCTTACAGCAGGGGGGTCAGCATGTCTGTCTCACCTTACAGCAGGGGGGTCAGCATGTCTGTCTCACCTTACAGCAGGGGTCAGCAGGTCTGTCTCACCTTACAGCAGGGGTCAGCAGGTCTGTCTCACCTTACAGCAGGGGGTCAGCATGTCTGTCTCACCTTACAGCAGGGGGTCAGCATGTCTGTCTCACCTTACAGCAGGGGTCAGCAGGTCTGTCTCACCTTACAGCAGGGGGTCAGCATGTCTGTCTCACCTTACAGCAGGGGTCAGCAGGTCTGTCATTATACACACAAAATGCATGCAAAATGAAGAATTACCCATTCTGAGAGGAAGTCTTCGGTACAGACGTGTGCAGCCTCTGCTCTGTTCTGGGATTTGCAATGCCATTAGAAATTTCCCTCATGGATGTCGTTGGCTCTTGGCTGTCTGGTTGACTGGAAATTTGTTTATTCAAGATCAAGATCCATGTAAAGCTGCATTATAATTGAACAATATGAATAGGAATACAGCATATTGATGGTCTAAAAGCTTCGATATATATTGTAGATTGTTTATATGAAAGTTGTATTGTAATAAAACACCATTTTTGACCCAAATTTATATTCTAGAATGTTTTATAATTTATTGAAAAATCTTTATTGAAAAAGCACATTATCTACACACGAAACGTACTTATATCGCTTATCATTTTCATCAATGAGTATGGAGTCCTTCCTATATTGTTCGACAATTAAACAAAAGAATTAATATTGGTTTAGCTAATACTAATGCAGTGAATTGTTAATAAACGCTAACTTGTTTTAAAAGTAAAAAATCGATAATTCTTATGTACTAACTTTATAAAAATTTAAAATTGATATCTCCAATTCTATTACATGTACTCCCAATATTCTGTATCCTGATTAAATTCCCCACATCAGTCGGGGGATTCCAGTCAGTAGAATCCCAGCCAGTGAAATGCCAGTTAGTGGATTCTCAATCAGGGAAATCCCAGTAATGGGAATCCTAAACAGGGGAATCCCAGTTATGGGAATCCCAAACAGAAGAATCCCAAAAACGGAAATCCCAGTCATGGGAATCCCAGTCATGGAAATCCCAGTCATGGGAATCCCAGTCATGGGAATCCCAAACACGATAATCCCAGTCATGGGAATACCAAACAGGGGAATCCCAGTGACGGGAATCTCAAACAGGGAATCCCAGTCACGGGAATCTGAAACAGGTGAATCCAAGTCATGGAAATTCCAAACGAGGAAATCCCAGTCATCGGAACCCCAAACAGAGGAATTCTAGTCATGGGAATCCCAATTAGGGGAATCCCAGCCAGGGAAATCCAGTCAGTAGAATCCCAGCTGCAGGGAAATCCCAGTCAGTAGAATCCCAGCCAGGGAAATCCAGTCAGTAGAATCCCAGGCAGGGAAATCCCAGTCAGTAGAATCCCAGCCAGGGAAATCCCAGTCAGTAGAATCCCAGGCAGGGAAATCCCAGTCAGTAGAATCCCAGGCAGGGAAATCCCAGTCAGTAGAATCCCAGGCAGGGAAATCCCAGTCATTACAATCCAGTTCAGCGAAATTCCAATAAAAGTCGATAAACTAAATTAAATTAAATTCGAATCAAGCTAAAAATATATCTGCATTTTCCTGCCCTGACCGCGCTACTAACTTATACTACTAAAATTAAAAACATGAAAAATAACGGAAAAAGACTACGATCTCATCGAGGGTATAGCTCGATTGATGCAGATTTTATTGCCTTTAACGGCCACCTTGGGCGATGGCTGATGCACACAACTGAGTCATCTTACGGACTCAGCCCACCACCTCAACAAATGGGAAATTTTTGCCCAAACAACCACCAGCTAATCAGAAATCACGACAAGCCGTACCTGCTGCGCCTGCGGTACCACAACAAGCCCAACAGGCCAGCCGCAATCGCCATGGCAACCAGCACCGACACCGCAACCGCCACCACGATGGTCATCGAGCCGCCGCCGCCGCCGCCGCCGCCTCCAGTTGTGGCGAATTTGACCTGAGCTGGAGTTCCTCTGAGAGTCTGGCTCACGGGAATCACTTTCACTGAGTACTCTGAGCCTGGCTGCAGGTGTTCCAGCCTCACTGTGTGTCGGGTGGAGCCGTTGCTAGGGCCGCCAGTCTGCATAGCAACCAGTGGATTGACAAGAGCAAAGCCGCACTCGGCAGCGAGTCCCTTCAACAGCTCATCGGTGCTGCAGTTGAGCAGCTGGCAGCCAGGAGCTGAGCTTGAGTTCAGCACCAGCATCTGGGAGCAGCCTGAGGATGAGTTCAGCACCTGGGGAGTTGGGGGATGGAGATTTGGTTGCCTAGCGACTGCTGGAACACCTCTATGGAGCTTTTAGCTGCAGTTTGAGTTCTCAAGTTACGAGTGCACTTCTCTGTGCTCTCCATCTTTTTCTCATTCTCTCCCATCACTCTCCATCACTCCGCATCACTCCCCCATCACTCTCCCCATCACTCTTCCCATCACTCTCCCCATGACTCTCCCCATGACTCTCCCCACCACTCACCCCATCACTCTCCCCATCACTTTCCCCACCACTCACCCCATCACTCTCCGCATCACTCACCCATCACTCTCCCCATCACTCTCCCAATCGGTCTCCCCATCATTCTCCCCATCACTCTCCCTCACTCTCCATCACTCTCCCCACCACTCACCCCATCACTCTCCCCACCACTCACCCCATCACTCTCCGCATCACTTTCCCCATCACTCTCCCTCACTCTCCCTCACTCCGCATCACTCTCCATCACTCCGCATCACTCTCCCCATCACTCTCCCCACCACTCTCCCCATCACTCTCCCAATCGGTCTCCCCATCATTCTCCCCATCACTCTCCCTATCACTCTCCATCACTCTCGCCATCACCCTCCACATACATGTACGTCTCCTCATCAATCTCCCCACCAGTCTTCTATCAGTCTCCCATCACTCTCCCCACCACTTTCCCATCATTCTCCCCATCACTTTCACTATTACCCTCTCCATCACTCTTCAATCACCGTCCCTATCACTCTTAGATCACAATCCCCATCACTCACCCTAAAACTCCCAATCACACTCCCTCCCTAACAACTCTTTTAATTATGAATCTCACTATCTATCCCTTGGCCAAGAAAAAAATTGACAAAGCAAGCCATTGACAATTCAGTTTGTCATCCTAAATGGAACGATGAGCGAGAATAGAAGGCAAGATTTGAGAGCTTTTCACAGAGCCAACAAGACGCATTCATTTTCTTTAGGCTGATCGACTAAAGCTATAATGGCACCGCGGATTTCATTTTTTGCAACATCTCATAAAGTGCATAAATAACTCGCTACCAAAAGGAACCATTTGGCGGTAGCCGACATGGTTGAGGATGAGCTCAACTGAAGGTTCCACCTTGCAGCGAAAGAAGCGAAGATTCATAAGACGAGGCAGTGGAAAAATATGTAAGCCTCTTCAACATGCAAACTTTTTAGGCAAAATCTGATTGGTTTTCAGCAACGACTTTTTCGGTTAGGAGCCAGATAATGAGAGGCACAGCGAGAGAGGCAATGTACAGTCAGTCAAGTCCTCCAAAGCTATCATAATCTACCCTGTTATCAACCATTAGCATAGCACTGAATATGTACACTCAATTATAGCGGTTGCTGCATAAGGAATAAAAATAACCCGGATACTGGCATCCAGCTCAGATATCAATGCATGCGCACTGCAGCTTTCTTATCGATTCGCCAACTCCACACAAACAAAATCTGGCCAACCCAGAGCATCGTGCCGACTGTGTGAGAATCTCAACAGAAGGCGAGTCAGGACTGAAACTCTGAGTGAGCAAAGGGTCTATGAAAATATTCACTAATATTTGCCACTGGGTAACTTTTAGCATCAGTATAATGTGCTTGACAATGCCACTTAGGTCACTGCATTGAGTCATCAGTCACTTCCTGTCCATGGGTTCCTGCGCTGTCCCTTCAGTCCCTCCGCTGTCCCTTCAGTCCCTCCGCTGTCCCTTCAGTCCCTCCGCTATCCCTTCAGTCCCTCCGCTGTCCCTTCAGTCCCTTCAGTCCCTCCGCTGTCCCTTCAGTCCCTCCGCTGTCCCTTCAGTCCCTCCGCCGTCCCTTCAGTCCCTCCGCCGTCCCTTCAGTCCCTCCGCCGTCCCTTCAGTCCCTCCGCTGTCCCTTCAGTCCCTCCGCTGTCCCTTCAGTCCCTCCGCTGTCCCTTCAGTCCCTCCGCTGCCCCTTCAGTCCCTCCGCTGCCCCTTCAGTCCCTCCGCTGTCCTTTCAGTCCCTCCGCTGTCCCTTCAGTCCCTCCACTGCCCCTTCAGTGCCTCCGCTGTCCCTTCAGTCCCTCCGCTGCCCCTTCAGTCCCTCCGCTGTCCCTTCAGTCCCTCCGCTGTCCCTTCAGTCCCTCCGCTGCCCCTTCAGTCCCTCCGCTGCCCCTTCAGTCCCTCCGCTGTCCTTTCAGTCCCTCCGCTGTCCCTTCAGTCCCTCCGCTGCCCCTTCAGTCCCTCCGCTGCCCCTTCAGTCCCTCCGCTGTCCTTTCAGTCCCTCCGCTGTCCCTTCAGTCCCTCCGCTGTCCTTTCAGTCCCTCCGCTGCCCCTTCAGTCCCTCCGCTGTCCTTTCAGTCCCTCCGCTGTCCCTTCAGTCCCTCCGCTGCCCCTTCAGTGCCTCCGCTGTCCCTTCAGTCCCTCTGCTGCCCCTTCAGTCCCTCCGCTGCCCCTTCAGTCCCTCCGCTGCCCCTTCAGTGCCTCTCATGCCTCGCAATGGAGCTCCCAGTCGCAGGCGGCCTCACCTGCACAGCGAACGCCTGCAGCAGGCCGTTTGGCAGCCGCGGCTCCTCGAACTCCACCAGCGCCTCCGCCTCCGATGGCGTCGCCCGCAGACCGCCGACGGCGCCGCTGCGAGTCTCCGGGCTGCGGAAGGAGGCGGAGGCGGCGGCGCCGGGCCCCGCGAGGTTCACCGGCCACAGCGAGGCGCCGTACTCGGTCCAGGGCAGCAGCGAGCTCGGCGAGGCGCCCTCGGAGCTGACGGCGATCTCCGCGGACAGCGAGGCGTCGCCAAACTTGAAGGTCCGCACGAGCACCGGCGCTGAGCAGTCGGCCGTCAGGGCTTCTAGCCGCTGCCGGGCCTCCTCAGACTGCAGCTGGAGGCGGTGGCGGCCGCAGTCGGAGCAGTTCAGCCGCCGGGCCGCCGCGCAACCGCCCGGACCGTCCAGTCGCAGCTCGAACTCGAACACGACGCCCCGGCCGAGCTCGGGGCTGAGCGGCTTCCAGCTGAGGCGGACGGGACCGCCAGGGACCGCCAGCGGCTGCAGGCCGCCGGACACCGCGGGCGCCTCGCCGTCGGGCAGCCGCCGCTCTGCCCTGTCGCTGCCGCGGCTGCAGCCGCCGCCCGTGCAGGCGCCGACGCGGCAGAAGCCGACGTGGCCCGGCAGCGGCGGCGGCTCAAGCGGCAGGCGGGTCGTGTCGGCCGCCGCCTCCTTGGCTCCGACGCGAATCTCAGCGCCGTCCGGGAAGCTCAGCGAGCCCCAGGCCACCGAGTAGTTGCGGATGACGCCGTTCGGCTCGCTGGGAGCCCGCCAGTCGCATAGCAACTGCGATGACGCATCGTCCAGCCTCACCGACTGCGGCTGCGACGGCGCGTCCTCCAGCGTTCGAACCTCCGACCTCTGGGGCAGCGAGGCCAGGCCCGACAGCTCGGCGACCGCCTCCACCGAGTAGTTGGTGAACGGCCTCAGCGGCTGCAGAGCCACGGTGCACCTCCCGGAGTCCGGGCGGCAGCTGTTGGTAGCAGCAGCGAAGCTCCCGCTGTCTGCGTGGGCGGCCGCCGTCAGCAGTTCGGAGCCGGAGCTGGCAGTCAGCGACACCTCGACGGCGCGCCTGTCCGGCAGCAGCGACACCGAAGGGCGGCCGGGCGCTGCGGGACGGCGGCGGGGAAACGGGGCACAGAACCAAGACTCACTCAGAACCAACACTCACTCAGAACCACCACTCCCTCAGAACCAACACTCACTCAGAACCAAGACTCACTCAGAACCAACACTCACTCAGAACCAAGACTCACTCAGAACCAAGACTCACTCAGAACCAACACTCACTCAGAACCAACACTCACTCAGAACCACCACTTCCTCAGAACCAAGACTCACTCAGAACCAAGACTCACTCAGAACCAACACTCACTCAGAACCAACACTCACTCAGAACCAACACTCACTCAGAGCCAAGACTCACTCAGAACCAACACTCACTCAGAACCAACACTCACTCAGAACCAAGACCCACTCACAACAAAGACTGAGCTGAACTCACGCATCTGCAGCTGCTCAGCGATGACGATCTCCGAGCCCTCCTGCCTCAGCCCGGATTTGTTCGCCACGGCAGTCACCGCCACCGTCAGCTTCAGCGAGAGCAGCTCCGCCTCCGCCAGGCTCAGCAGCAGCCGCGTCGAGTTGAACGCAGCCTCCCTCAGCAAGTCGGGCTTCGAGGCGCTGCTCACGCGGAACCGCAGCAGGTCGGCGCCCTCGGCAGCGCTGGACGTCCAGTTGAGCAGCAGCACCGCCTCGGCGGGCTGCGACTCGCTCGGCTGCGACTCCGCGGCAGCGGCTGAGGGTCGGCTGGCGGGGTCCGCGATGAGCAGCGGCCCTGGGGAGGGCGGGGAGATGGGGATTGAGATTGAGCTGAGTGACACTGTAAGCTGAGTGTCAGTGTAAGCTGAGTGACACTGTGAGCTGAGTGACACTGTAAGCTGAGTGACACTGTGAGCTGAGTGACACTGTGAGCTGAGTGTCACTGTAAGCTGAGTGACACTGTGAGCTGAGTGTCATTGTAAGCTGAGTGACACTGTGAGCTGAGTGACACTGTGAGCTGAGTGACACTGTGAGCTGAGTGACACTGTGAGCTGAGTGACACTGTGAGCTGAGTGACAATGTGAGCTGAGTGACACTGTGAGCTGAGTGACACTGTGAGCTGAGTGACACCGTGAGCTGAGTGATACTGTGAGCTGAGTGTCACTGTAAGCTGAGTGACACTGTGAGCTGAGTGACACTGTGAGCGGAGTGACACTGTGAGCTGAGTGACACTGTGAGCTGAGTGACACTGTGAGCTGAGTGACACTGTGAGCTGAGTGACACTGTGAGCTGAGTGACACTGTAAGCTGACTGAGTGACACTGTGAGCTGAGTGACACTGTGAGCTGAGTGACACTGTGAGCTGAGTAACACTGTGAGCTGAGTGACACCGTGAGCTGAGTGACACTGTGAGCTGAGTGACACTGTGAGCTGAGTGACACTGTGAGCTGAGTGACACGGTGAGCTGAGTGACACCGTGAGCTAAGTGACACTGTCAGCGGAGTGACACGGTGAGCTGAGTGACACTGTGAGCTGAGTGACACCGTGAGCTGAGTGACACTGTGAGCTAAGTGACACTGTGAGCTGAGTGACACTGTGAGCTGAGTGACACTGTGAGCTGAGTGACACGGTGAGCTGAGTGACACCGTGAGCTAAGTGACACTGTGAGCTGAGTGACACTGCCAGCTATCAAACTTTTATTGTGCTTCCTACGTTGCTAACTTTGTTTTAGTTATTAGACAGAAAAAATACAAGAAAAATCTCTGAAAAACTGGAATATTCCAGATTTTCAAGATTGTACAGGCCAGTACATACTGATACATGAGCACTCTGATTATAGTTGTTAGCTAATTCTTACTGAAGCCAGTGTGACTGGACTACTGCACTTATAACATAATTCTGGTTTATGAGAAAAAAACAAAACACAAAAAGGCAACAGTGGGCACCTGTTACAGTGCCGTACTAATCACAGCAATATGCAAAACTATCTTTTATTTTTGTATTTTGTCAAATCACAGATTCAATGGACAGATGCTGAGATGCCAGAGACTCAATGGACACATGCTGAGATGCCAGAGACTCAATGGGCACATGCTGAGATGCCAGAGACTCAATGGAGAGATGCTGAGAAGCCATAGACTCAATGGACACATGCTGAGATGCCAGAGACTCAATAGACACATGCTGAGATGCCATAGACTCAATGGAGAGATGCTGAGATGCCACAGACTCAATGGACACATGCTGAGATGCCACAGACTCAATGGACAGATGCTGAGATGCCACAGACTCAATGGAGACATGTTGAGATGCCACAGACTCAATGGAGACATGCTGAGATGCCACAGACTTAACGGAGAGATTCTGAGATGCCACAGACTTAACGGAGAGATTCGAGGTGCGGTGCGTGCGAGGAATTCCTGCGGTGCGAGGAATTGGTGAGGTGCGAGTTCTTTTAGTTGCAAGAAGACGCAAGCAAGCAAGAGCGAGGAGGCGACGAGACATGTACCCAGACCCAGACGCTCACACCGGGTTCACAGCCGCCCTGACTTTCTCATCCTAAGGGTCAAGCCATGAGGACAAATAGAAGTTTGCTTTGCATACCAGGAAGTATTGAATCAAAATATAGGCTTTAACCATTTCTTCAGAGTATAGAAAGTAATTGAATAAAATAGGTTCTGTTTTAAAATATTTAAGTCAAGTTTTAAGTCGATAAACTAATTAAGCCACCTTCGGACCCAAGCACATGAACAGGGTCTTGCGATCGTCTAGAAAAAACTTAAAATTGATTACAATCTACGCTCGTATCTTGCTAATTGTAACACGATATAAATGTGTAAAACCGTGCATTAAACGCTAAAATCGTGCTTAACTGGCTCGTGATCGCGTATTGGCTGGAGTCATTTAATGCACGAGAAATATATATCGTGTTACAATACTACTCAATACTTGGTTTTGAGTGCTTAAATGGCTAGGGAACTTCAAAGGGTCCGTGCCATAGAGATGTCTAAAAAATTCAAAACGATTTGTCAGATAAGGCGAGCTAAAATTATGGATACATGCGAAATTTGATAAAGCAATCAATAAAAAGATATAGCATCATCAAGTTGCAGTCAAAGCTTCAACGCACATGTGAGATGCGAACACTAGATGAAGCACATATTCAAAAATTGTTGATTTAAGAATACGATAATATAAAAGCTGTGACAAAAGCAGCACTCACTGGTCAGCTGGTTGGACAGATGCGTGATGACGTCACCAAAGCCGCCCGCCTTCTGCACAGCCACCCGCAGCTCATAGGCCTGTCCAGACTGCAGGGAGCCGCAGGTGGCAGACGGAGTGGATGAAGACGCAGTCGAGACTTCACCTGAGCCGACTCGCTTGCAGGTGAGCTGGTACGAGACACCAGAAGTGCTGGATGGCTGCCAAGTCACAGAGATGGCGGTCTCATTGGAGCTGTACTGAGCTGAGCTGGCGTCAATGCCAGAGAGATCTGCAATGAAATGGACCCAATAGAAGCGAGTTGTGCCTCATCAGAGCAGCTGCAATCATTTGCTGAGCTCCAACTCACTGGTCAGCTGGATTGGCAGCCAGGTGACAACTTCATGGAAGCCGCCCTGCTTAGTCACAGCCACACTCAGGTTATAGGCCTCTCCTGACTGCACATTGCTGATGCTGGCACTCAGATACTTTGATGGAGGCAGAGATGTTGAATTCTCTGTGCTGACTCGCCTGCAGGTCACCCGGTACAGAACTCCTTCAGTGATGGACGCCGCCCAAGTCAGGGAGATGGAAGTCTCTGTGATGGTGAAACTCACTGAGCTGGCGTCAATTGGGAAGAGCTCTGCGGTAGCGAGGTGGGTGAGCAGCTCCTGACTTTAAAGTCCCAATTACTGTCAAATTATCATCTGATACAGACATTCCTGTCTGCTAAATTTCTTACCCTAAATATCAGTTGCTTTTGAGCACGCAGAAATATAGATGCAGCTCAAAATGAGTGAGCATTTTGTGTCTACAAATAGTGTCAGTGAGTTCACAGGCCGGGCACTGGGCGCTCGCCCTGAGCAGTCATGCCAGCTCCGCTGAGCCCTGAGCAGTCATGCCAGCTCCGCTGAGCCCTGAGCAGTCATGCCAGCTCCGCTGAGCCCTGAGCAGTCATGCCAGCTCCGCTGAGCCCTGAGCAGTCATGCCAGCTCCGCTGAGCCCTGAGCAGTCATGCCAGCTCCGCTGAGCCCTGAGCAGTCATGCCAGCTCCGCTGAGCCCTGAGCAGTCATGCCAGCTCCGCTGAGCCCTGAGCAGTCATGCCAGCTCCGCTGAGCCCTGAGCAGTCATACCAGCTCCGCTGAGCCCTGAGCAGTCATGCCAGCTCCGCTGAGCCCTGAGCAGTCATGCCAGCTCCGCTGAGCCCTGAGCAGTCATGCCAGCTCCGCTGAGCCCTGAGCAGTCATGCCAGCTCCGCTGAGCCCTGAGCAGTCATGCCAGCTCCGCTGAGCCCTGAACAGTCATGCCAGCTCCGCTGAGCCCTGAACAGTCATGCCAGCTCCGCTGAGCCCTGAGCAAGCTCACTCACACAGGGTTTACAGCCCCAACTTTCTCACTGCACACTCTGGGCCTTGGGAGGGCTTGGACCCTAATGGGCAAAAATTGCACAACAAACTTCAGGCTTAATTTTCGTGCACGGAGCTCCAGGTTAATTGAGCTCGGCTGCTCTGGCATGCTTTGAACCCATTGGTCAGGTGTCAGTCACGTGACGATTTTCCCAACCAATGAGCACTGAGCAAATAGAAGAAAATTGTAAATCTTAAATTATGAAATCCGAGAAACTGGATGTAGTGATTGACACAATGCTGCGATTATAAAGGCAGGAAAAGGGCACACGGCATTAACCTACAGACATTTAGCTGTCTAATTACATTATATTATGCGTGGTTCAGACCATGACAGACTCTTATACTGTCTATTCAAAATGATTAGTTTGCTTGATTTTTTTATTCTTGATAGTGAAGATCCTCAACATTTTTCAGCATCTTGATGGAAGGCTTTTTCCCCAGTCGTTTTTCTATTGCTTTTGTGTTATCTATATAACATGTTGTGATCAAAATCGAAAAACTAATATCTTATTTCTATGCTAGAATGCACGCAATTTCACAGTTGTTGTAGGGAGCGAATAAACTTTTGTTATTGTTATTTTTGTTAGGGACAAGTGACTAATCAAATTCACTGATTCACTCCAAGTTTCATAGGCCAATTGATATTGTACGAAGAAATTTTCAAAGCTATGAAACTGTTTCTAAGACGGTATTTTAACATTATTTTAGCGCCAATTAAATTTTTTATCATTTAAAACAAAAGCTTTAACACGAAAAGAGATCGTACCTTAGAAGTTAGGCCCTATTATGTCTATTTTGTATAAATATTAAAACCTTCATATTGCAGTTTAATATGCTGCAATGAAGTTTTAATATTTATGGACTTTTTAACAATCCTTCTAAAGATATGTCTTCTTCTGCGGGCGTACTCCCAGCTTGAAAGGTGGCTGCTTATGAATGTATAAGCAATAAGGAGGATAATACCGATGGAGTGTATAAGATAGGGAAAAAAAGAACCCAGTAACACTTTTCCATATATGTGGTGAAGTTTCGACAGTGTGCAGCCTTTGGCGTGAAAGTCAGACGAGTTTGCCACAGAGCCGGTCTAGCCCTCAAGTATTGAACTGCATCAATGATTATGCTATATACATGCTAGATGCTAGATACAAGATTCATGCAGGTAAAACTGTGGCACCGCAGCAGCTGAGCACTCACTGGTCAGCTGGTTGGATAAAGACGTGATGACGTCATCAAAGCCCGCCTTCTGCACAGCCACCCGCAGCTCATATTCCTGTCCAGACTGCAGGGAGCCGCAGGTGCCAGACGGAGTGGGTGAAGACGCAGTCGAGACTTCACCTGAGCCGACCCGCTGGCAGGTGAGCTGGTACGAGACGCCAGAAGTGCTGGATGGCTGCCAAGTCACAGAGATGGCGGTCTCATTGGAGCTGTACTGAGCTGAGCTGGCGTCAATGCCAGAGAGCTCTGCAAGTTTTAATGGATATCTGTAGAATAAAATCTGTAAATTTGATAAATTTACCTGAAAAAACTGAGCAATGACGCAATAGTGAAACTACTTAAAGTAGCTAGAAGTAGTAGTAAATTTTTTATACTGCCTAACTTAGAGGCATATTAATTATTGAAATTATGTGTTTGCTGGTAAAACAGTTGGTCATTACCGCACTGTCTAAGCAAGGACCACTATTAAAGTTACCGTTGTATCAGGACCTAACGCTAGTAAATATTTCAAAATTATTTGAAGACTCGCTTAATGTTTGGAGTATCCTAATAATCCCTGTGCGACATATGCTAGTTTGTAGCCTAGTGGTTCGAGCATCGGACTCACGACTTGAAAGTCGGAGGTTCGATTCCCGATTTCACGGAAAAATTTGTGTCCACAAGCAAGAGACACTTAACTCTGCATTGCTTCAGTTCACCCAGCTGTAAAATTGGTGTAAAATTGGTATTTTAGACAACTAAAGCTATCTTCCTGACAGACTGTCGCGGATCTTTCCAGACCAGATCGCTGATGACATGGATGACTTTTTGTTGTCCTGGTTGAACACTGGCCGGCCAAATCTCGTGGCATCTCCGAATTCGAACCCCTAAGGATCAGACAGTCTTGAAAGCACCTGTAAATTGTCCTGCAAGTCAAGCAGTTGTCCAGCAGTGTGGGTCCCGAGATCCTCCTCTACTTCTGCTGCAGAGTATCCAAGCTTATAAATAGAGCGATACTGAAGCTGCTTAACTGATTCTTGCGAAAGATTGTGGGCTATAAACAAAATGCACTGGTACTGCTGGACTACCCACAAGTGCATTTACACATGTCTACATGTACTTTGGACAGAAGCATGCAGTGACATAACTTTGCTTATGACACACCCGACATTTTAAAGTGAAATCAAGAATTACCCTGCATAAATTTAGTCATACTTATAGACAAAAAAGGTTATCATTGACAACTTAAAATATTCATACTTAATTAATCATACTATTAATTTCTAAGAAAGATGGACAGCTTGTTTACAAAATTTTGTTTAAATAGATGTCAGCAACTGAGAATTTGAGTAAATAATTTGAATCTTATAATCATTCTCATTACATATTAATTATCAATTCGTATTTTAGTTGTGCCATATCTCCGATCCAGATTTAGGGATTTTTTGACTAGGCTCACTGCTCAAGTAGAAAGACAGGAAACTGCGTTTCTTTGTAATTTAGGGGGCGAGTTCTACCGAAAAAAGACATTAGGAAGAATAGGGGTTTTCATTTATTCAGCACAAAAACTGTTACTGTATCTAAAAAGAGGCAGACCTAATGTTTATCTTTTCATGACTTGCCTTTCATACAGCTCTATTGATATTCATAGCCTGTCTTCTAAAAATTCCAATAAATAAACTTTCTCGTCTCTCTACTTGAGTAGTCCATGATTACCTCACCGATTTTATAATTGCGATTCTTTGATAGCGAGAAGCATATATAAACTTCTGAAGCAGCCAATTCAACACTACAGATTATTTACTTTTCAAAGCTTCTCAACTACAGGCTATTCTGATATGAAACTTTGTCAAGACAAGATAAACTGACTCACAACTTCATTATTTTTGTCTGCAAGAAATATTGCGTATTTGGAAACTTTGCGTCATCCGACCTGAAGACAACAAAATTTCAAATAAAAGCTGTCGAAAGCAATGCAAACACACTGGCCTTCCCAATAATTTTGCAATATTTACGAGTACGAGTGTTGCTTCCTGATACTACGGTAACTGCTAGTGGTCCTTGATTAGCGATATAAAATCTTGATTGCACAAGCCAAAACCCTCAATCCCTTCTGCCAAATCAATGCACACGGCTTGTATTGTGATTTGTTATCTCAACTGCCTCAACTGTTGCCACCGCTATTTGCAAATATTTCCAAAGCAAAGCACCAGGGAACTCACTGGTCAGTTGATTGGACAGAGGCGTGATGACGTCATCAAAGCCGCCCGCCTTCTGCACAGCCACCCGCAGCTCATATTCCTGTCCAGACTGCAGGGAGCCGCAGGTGGCAGACGCACTGGATGAAGACGCAGTCGAGACTTTGTCATCTGAGCCGACCCGCTTGCAGGTGAGCTGGTACGAGACGCCAGAAGTGCTGGATGGCTGCCAAGTCACAGAGATGGCGGTCTCATTGGAGCTGTACTGAGCTGAGCTGGCGTCAATGCCGAACAGCTCTGCAATTGATGAGCATCTCTAAGGAGTTTGGTTTCTAGTGAGGGCGGTAAAATTGATTTATAAGTAATTAGCAATTCATAAGCAAATCTACAGGTATTGAGAGCAAACTAAATCTTGCCACTTACACAGTCAAGCAGCAGCTCCAAGATTGCAGACGGCGCTTAGTTTATTGATTTATTAGGCAGCAACTTATTGGGGAAATCCAGAACAGCTCGTGACTAATACCGTACCTGACTCTGTCTGTTCACTAAGCAAGTCTGTCAATCAACAAGTCTGTCTGTCAGTCAACAAAAACTTTATTTTAAACTTTATATAACTGCACGCAACTGCGTTGTCTTTAAAGTGTCCAGACCTCGAGTACTTACAGCCTGAAAATTCGCCACAGACTTGAAGAGTTTAAAATAGAAATATTGGGGTGTGGGCAAAGCCCCACATTCTTAACCACGGACAAGTTTTATCAAGAAGAACACTGCTCGATTCATACTTCCTTTATGTAGCAGCTCCTCAGCTTAAACACAATTTGATTTGATTTTCACAGTCTACTAGCGACGTGCGCTACTCATCTCTATCAATCTGGTGTAAAGGAATAGCAAACTGTGCCGAACGGACAGGTACAATCGGACCTCGGACATTCAGATCGCCAACTCATCGGCTGCTCTGGACTCCAAAATACTACACGAGGCGGAAAAGACTTCGCCGACGGCCGCGGTGGGCGTCAGCTCAATTTTAACTTCAATAACTGCTCCGTCGCTATTAACAATTGATTTTAAGTACGCTACATCGTGACCCTTATGGTGTGACTGGAAAAAAACTTAAATTGTTGTTGACAATGCGGGCCCTCAGAGGTTTGTTTTGTTGTCGAGAATACATTACATAAAATACAACCCGCAAAATTAAAAAAATCTGACTCTGTGTTTTATGTCTGTGGTAAAATTACCTACCGGAAAACACCAACGTAGGGATTTAATAAAAATTACGATTTTCGTCTATGGCAAAAAGAGCCGAAAAGTTTAGACTTAGAGCTTGAAAGCTGTCTTTCCTGGGCCGGGCTGGGTGGAATCTCGAGAGACAGAAATAAGACTGCGTACAGAACCCGGCTTCCACGTCTAGCAAAGGAAGAAATGCAAGAAGATGCGCAAATGGAAGGGCAAGACACGCAGGTGCACAAAGAGGATGCAGACTGCATCATTGACGTCCTGACAAAAATGCGGTTATGTTGACCAAGAGCAGCGCGCAGGTTGTAAAACGATAAAAGTTGGAAGCCATTAATGCGATGTGCACAGGGCTAAAGACATTGACCAGAAAGTCGCTAGCTTAGACAAGTTAAAGCTTCGAAATAAGGTGCTGGCCAACAACTAAGTTTTTTCCTATTCTGTGAAAGATTTATACTTTTATTCAAATCACCGAGATGAATTTCTCTCGCAAAAATATCTCCATGAGAAAAAATTTCTTAAAAACGCGCAAGAAAATCTTGCCAAGAAAATCTCGCGAGAAACTCGCAGATTTTTTTCTTCTAAATGCAAGAATTTCTCGCATTCCAGGCAAGAAAAGAATATAAAATCCGATTGCTTATCTAATTGACCTTTAATGGGCGCCTTCGCAGCAATGAATCAATAGTCTATGGTACAAACACTTCTATACCGGGACCAATAAATCATTTAAGGGTCTTCAAACGGGCTCTGCCCTCGCACCCCCGCCCGCAACCACGGTCGACCAGAGGGAATATCACAAAAATAAGCAATCTGATTTCAAATAAAATAATAGCCATTAAATTAAGCTGTCTATGGTCTCAATGTCCTTGGCCCCACTCAATGGTCCTCGGCTTGCTTCGCTCGCCTCGAGACCCAGGGACAACTAAAACCCTTTTAGTTGTCCCTGTCGAGACCATTAAATGCAGCCTCGGACATTCTGACCATAGAATGCTTATTAAATGGCTATTATCATATACTTCTTCTTCTTATTCTAACGGCACATAAGCTTTATTAATGGAATTGTCTATGGTAGAAACAGAACTTCCAGTTAATGACAAGCCATTAAGCAGAGGTCAATACTGTGAAGCGATATTTGTATCAATGCAAATCAGTCTAGTTGATTGCTTCTGCTGCTGTCACTACAACACGATATGAATTTAACGTTATAGTCAGGCTAAATCTCAGCTCACAGTTCAAATTATCAGAGTTGGCAAAATACCTCAATAAAACTTAACAGTATTGCAATAGAGCAAAAATATCTCCAATATGGTAATGGAACTCACTGGTCAAAGCTGTGCCGTAAATGTAAGACTGAGGCGGAAACCCAGTCTTGACGGGTCTCACTGTGACAGTGACAGAGGCTCCGGATGGCTGGCCTGTGCACACAGCGGTTGTGTCTGGCACTGTGCCAGCGCAGCTGACTTTATACTCAACTCCGACATCGGGAGAGGCCGCCCACCGGGCTCTGAAGCTCGTTTCCGTCACATCCGAGATGTGCACTGGTCCTGGGATATTGCTGAGTTCTGCAATTGTGTTGGGAATTGCTCAACTGATGTTGTGAGATTTCGCGAAACTTTAAGGTTTGGTATTTAAGCAGCATTAAATTTGTAATTAATAAATTTGAAGTAGCAAAAAAGCTCATCAAATAATCAAATTCAGATTAGTTAGTGAGAAGAAATGCTATGAATTTCTTTAGAAATCCAGGTGGCCAGGTGTGGCAGCCAATGGCGCACCCGAGGCTGCGTGCATTTTGTACTGAATGACCCGCACAGTTTTCATTCTCACCTGTCCTTCCAGAAAGATGGAATGCAGGGCTGAGTCTGCAGTTCCGAAGTCCTGCCTGGATGGAGAAGCTGTACTCAGTAGCCGCTGTGAGACCTCGAAATGTGAATGTCTCATCTGTAGTGTTGTGCTGCCGACTGGGACAGCTGGGGCAGTTTACTATGTAAAAGTACCCTGTGATGCCACGGTCTGGTGGCAGCCAATCAACTGTTATTGATGAAGATGTAGAAGAGCGAACTTCAGCCACTGTCACAGGATCCACCTGACCCGGCACCAGTTTTCCACACGACGTGCCTTGAGCAGCCGCCTCATCGCACAGCAGCAGAGCAGCTGCAGCTGCAACCAGAAGCAGCCAGCAGCAGCAACTGCAGTGAAAGAGTCGTGGAATTCCAGCTGACATGCCAGAAGACATTTCTCAACATCTATGCTCACTGCTCAAAGCGACCGACTGGACCTGTTGCCTATATGACACAATCAAGAATTGAGACTCTTGTTTCTATTTATCTCCAGTACTTCAATAGTTTTATGCCCACATTTAAATCGACACTCTTATCAATTGTGCCCTATCAGTGGTCTGAGACCATTTTGTACAGTTTAGTTAGTTTTCAGTAAGAGTTCTTCGCTCCAAGTCTTGAAATCCTAGCCAACCTGAAGATAAGACAGACAAGCAAGACCTTCTGCAATTTTAGGTCTCTCGCTGTTTCTCCCGCTTATCTTGAGTAGCTAGGGGCGAAAGAAGTCCGCTTCTAGCAAATCTCTTGGTAGCAAGCAACAACCAACCTACGGACTAAGAAGCTTCGAAAAAGCTTTTGCAAGTTCACTGAAGCTCACGGAGCCTCTTGTAGCTTGAATATTTTTTGTAAGCAAGCAAAAACGCTAGACTAAACTTAAAATATCAATTTTTGTTTTTGTCACGAACTTTTAATGCCAAGTAAATGCGTACATTTAAATTACAAAAAGGTGACTTTATAATCAGATTACAGAATCATAAACAGTATTGGCTAACAGTAAATACTAACTTAAATGGTTAGTAGCATAAACTAGCTAGCTAAATAATATTGCATAGCTTGAAAAAAGAGACCCTTAAAAAAATAGAAAAGGCCTAACTTGTTTCTATTAACTTTAATAAGTTTAAAGTAAATAAAAAAACTGAAACAATTTTGGTTTGGAAATTTTATTAACCAACTTTTATCATCTGTGTATTTTGTTTTATATCCAAATGTTCACGCTGAATGACACACTTATTAGTGGACACATTCGAAATTTAGTTACGAAAGAGGATTATTAATAATAAGTTGAGTTTTTGTTAAATATAAACTCAGTTCAAAATGAAATAGATTTAATATCTATCAAACCAGTCCTGAAAATTTCATCAACCTAGCCCTGAAGTCCCTGAGGATTCCAACAACCCAGCACTGAAGACTCCAACAACCCAGCCCTGAAGACTCCAACAACCCAGCCCTGAAGATTCCATCAACACAGCCCTGAAGATTCCATCAACCCAGCCCTGAAGATTCCATCAACCCAGTCCTGAAGATTCCATCAACCCAGCCCTGAAGATTCCATCAACCCAGTCCTGAAGATTCCATCAACCCAGTCCTGAAGATCCCATCAACACAGCCCTGAAGATTCCATCAACCCAGCCCTGAAGATTTCATCAACCCAGCCCTAAAGATTCCATCAACCCAGCCCTGAAGACTCCATCAACCCAGCCCTGAAGATTCCATAAATCCAGCCCTGAAGATTCTAGCAACACAGCCCTGAAGACTTACAATGATTTCAACCCTGATGACCCATGATTTAAGGACGACCCATTAATATTTGAACACTATTAATTAATCACAATGGGATTTATTATTAGTCTATTTACCTAACATGTAAGTAGAAAATAATATAATGTTAAGCTAAATTCTAACTTCATACACTAAGCTAAGCTACTAACAGTAATATATATTCAGACACTGTGCACGCGTCAAATCTACTTGCTACCAAGCAGTGGATCATTGACGCTGCGCCACTCGAATCTGTTGCGACACCAGCGAATGCGGAGTCTTGAAATCGTTGTCGCAATTAGCGACGCCCATGCCTAGGCCAATTCCGGTGCCAAGGACCGCAGGCCAGGGTCTGCGACGAAGGAACAGCACAGAGCATAGGATGCCGATACCAAGGCCTGACACAGTTTTAATTGCCGTGTCAGACAGGCATCGATCAGTTTTGTTGCCAATATAGTCTTCTGTTGCTTCTCCTTTGATGCTCGACATTTGCTGAGGAGATTAGGGATTAATAGAATTGAATGTTGTTTAATTACATTTATACTAACAGAAATAGTACTAACCGCGGCTAATTCTGCTTAACTTTGCATAAAATAAAAAGACATGTTTGACAACAGACTCACAGACATCTGTAGATCTTTTTCAGATACATTGTGGCCTGATCATTATTTAACTTTAACCCGATACTTTCAAGCTAAAAGTACACAAAAGTACACAAAAAGTACAAGCCAAGTGACCCAGCAACTAAACATAGTGCAGTTCACTTGCATTGCACTAGCCTGGTGGTCACGCCACTAACCTAGACAAGTTACCCATCAAAGTGCTATGACTACATAGAAATAGGTAGCATCATGGGATCTTCCTTTTGTCATATGCCATGAAGTTGTTTATAAGAGTGCTGTTAGCACAATTGGAACCTACGTATGCTGGACCCCTTTGCACTCCACTGTATCATCAAAGAGACTCGCCTGTTGTTGTTGACATCGCAGGGCACACAGAGACAAAGCCAAAGGCAAATGACACACTACCCCTTCGGAGCTGCTTCTGGGAGGTGCAAGACCCTTGTTCTGACTCTGACTGAAGGAGCTTTATAAAGCTGCTGTATAAAGAAATCTAATGCAATTTCAATAATATTTTGAAAGCACCAGAGGAAAAGATTTTTTGTGAATAATTCTATTGAAAAATTGTCACATAGTTTTAAAACAGGCTATTGTAAATAATATCTATAGCAAATTACGCAAATAACTGATTTTCATTCCCTGGGTATTAGAAATGGTATGTTTAACTGGCTTCACTGGCTTTGACTAGGACTGCATGCATCTTGAATTTAGCCCTTTAACTTTAGAATCTTTTGACAAAATTATCTGCTTTTAAAATCAGAAATATGATATACTAGGAACAAATCTGAAAATGCCACATTAATCTGTTATATAATCTGTTAAAATGTATAGCCTTAAAATTTAATCATGGTTATAAACATGTTATCTTACTCAACAAATGTCTCAAAAAAAGAAAGTTTTAAAAAACTAGTTTTATATATTTTTTTGATACTGATATAGTTTATATATTGATATAGTCAGGCTGCCATATCAGATTGAATAGCTGGTGTCTAGTGAAACATACTAGGTAGTTAGATGGCTTATTGATAGTCAAGCCACTCAGCCAGTCTAGCATCAGCTTGTGAAAATTGAATTATATTGGTGTCAACAATATTTAGTGTCAACAGTGATGAGTATTTCAGAGCTAGAAAAAATAACCTCTAGCATGATGGCAACAATAAAATATAAGTGTACACTAGATAAAACCAAACCCTAGGACAACTTTTGATAGCCTTTTAGTGAAATTACAACTCATTTTTAGTATATAGGATTCTATTCTAAGAAAAAGCTAAGAAGCCAATATATTGTTATATCATAGTAGAGCTACTACTTTGTATTGTATTTTATTATTTATTTCAATTTACATTTATTCATATGTGAATTATGCCCTATGTAATATTCTTTTCATTGGACTTTGATTCAATCAGAGAGATCTATCAATGGTCAAATTATTTTATTAGAGGGTCCAACCAAAAAAACCACCATTTCATCACCTAGACCTATAAGAACTTATTTTTCAACTACCTCGACTAGACCCAGTAGGTAGACTACTATAGATTAGCCAACCATAGTCTAGCCTGACTTAATAGACCCCTATAGACTCTGAGCCAAGCATAGTATACCTGTAATGCTATATTGCATGCCACTAATTGCTAACTCTAGTACAACAGGGGGGGGGGGGCTCTCACAGATAAGACCCAGTCTGGGTGCTTCAATTGCCTACATCTATTCCTGCCTAACAGCTAGTCTAACTACTGCTATAGGAGCTAGAGGCCAGTTAGAAGACCAACAAAATACCAAGTGACTGTTTATAGTAAGACCTAGCTTACTAGATAATATAAAGCTTTGACTGCTGCTTATACTATAGAAATTTCAATAGTCAAAGATCACCTCTATGCCATTTTTCTATGCCAGAAGGCCATTGGCCAGCCTGCAACTAGAGCTATTCTATATGCTAATGGCCACCCATAACTAGAGGTTGTCCCTAGCCCAGGAGCTGCCCTACCATAATACCAAGGCTAAAGCTAGCCAAACAATGATACTAGCCCAAGATGCCACAGCTAGAGCTCAATATGGTGCTTGCCTTACAAGACATAGAGGCCAAGCTGCTAGCTGCCATTGACACCTGATGCAAAGGAATGCACAATTGAAATCAATAGACTGTTTTAACTTTTTGTTAGGGCTCTCTATATATATAGTAATTGGGCTACTAATGAAACTGATTAAACATATCATTCTATACCTAGACCTAGATCATCTAGCAAATAGACCCCTGATCCTTTTACTATACCTAATCCTCCTTGCCCCAATGCCTATTACCTTTAGCTTCATACATGCGCAACAGTCGGCCGAGTCAGCCGATCTGGCTGACCGATTTGGTGGCCAACCAAGGTAAGTCACAAAAATGCCCACCCAAATAAATACCCAAGTAGTACTAAGTAGATAATGAGGCATTTTACCTTAATTGGTTAGTCATAGTTACTCCTGCTGTTCACCTAAAGTTGCATTAATTCTGCATTAGGGTTTTTTTACATGTAAGCCATATTTTTGGCCAAAAACTGTCACATTTTTTGTTAAAACTAAGTTGCATGGCCAACCAAATCTTGGAGGTGGCACATGTATGTTTAGCTTATTCCAGATACCAAAATACCTTGTCTATTATGAAGAGCCCCCCTATTATCTAGAAAAACCCTACAATAAATGGGCTTTTTCTTCTTCTTCTTTTCTCCATTTTAACTAACTCTTTAATTTTTTTATATTTACTTTGCATTAGCAACATTCTACACTGTGGCTCCACAAAACCATTCCCCTTACAAGCTAGGATATACAAATATTTTTAACCCAATAGAATACTTATTTATTCATTGTTGACCTAGGGGGTATAATAACTATATACCCTTAACTCTATATAGCTCTAAAAAAATTGGTCTACATACATGCCCAATCTCCAAAATTTGGTTGGCCATGCAACTTAGTTTTAACAAAAATACGACATAGTTTTTGGCCAAAAATGTCACTTATATGTAAAAAAAACCCTAAAGCGAAATCAACACAACTTTGGGTAAATGGCAGAAATAACTATGACTGTCTTATTAAGCTAAAATACCTTGTCAGCTATTTAGTACTACTACTACATGGGTGTTTTTTGGGTGGGCATTTTTGCAACTTCCTTGGTGGCCGCCAAATTGGTCGGCTGACTGTTGAGCATGTATGTTGGTCTATATATACTTTGAATGGAACAAAAGTATTATTGTTTAAGCTATAACTCTGCTTAAATAGCTATTATTCTATAATTTTACAATTAAATCAAAAATGGCCATTAACAAAATAGCTACTAAAAACTGGCTACAAGAAAAACTCACTTAAAAGTCAGACTTAAAACATTGAATGTCTGTAGGGTATGCAACAAGCCCAGGAAAATTGCAGTCAAAGCTAGAGCCTGACAGGATGATGCTTGACTACATGTTGCATGACTCTTTCAACTGCATGTTTAGACTGCATGAGGGGCATCCAAAAAGTCAAAAAGTCCAAAAATACTTTTTTTTCACATTACTCTTTTTAATAGTCAGCAAGAGTAACAGCAACTGGTTTATTTCATAGTGGCTTTATTTACTAATGACACAATGAAAGAATTTTGAAAATATACAAACTTTTCAAAATTTATGCCTCTTTAACTGCAGTGGGATATTTCATCTTAATATATGAACAGCAACTTGGATGCTGCATATGGAGCACCATGAAACAGTAAGTCAGTTGTCCTTCAAAAAACTTTTCAATTTGTCACTCTCAGTTGGATGCATTTCTTCCATAGGGTAAGCATGTCATCATTGGCATCTGCATATGCTTGTCTTGGCATTTTGTGGACAAGAACCCATTGCACTTCCTGCTCAATGCAATCATAGTTGGCATGAAAACTGCCTTTCATTTTCAAATTGCCACACTAGCAGTAAGCATATGAAACTTGTACCATAGATATAGAGAGTGATGATATGGCATATGCTAGAGATTTTTCACACAAGTTTAAATTTGCTTAATGTCTGAGATTTCAAAATTGTAGTTCAATTTCAGTTCTTATTCATATATTGAAATGCAGTAGCCCACTGCAGTTAAGGAAGCATAACTTTTAAAACGTTTATGATATTTTTGAAATGTTTTCACTGAGTTTATTAGTAAATAAAGCTGCTATGAAATAAACCAGTTGCTGTTACTCTTGCTGACTATTAAAGAGTAATGTGAAAAAGTCTTAAGACTATTTGAATACCCCTTAATATCTATGCAATTTACAAACATGTTAGCACCATTTTGCATAATGATAGTATTTAATAATAAAGATGACATTTAAAAAAATTAAAACAAAATTTGAACTTGATATGTAGGACCCTAACTGACATTTACAACCCTTAGACCATAGTTTAGATTGTGTATTATTGTATATTAGGAAAAAAGTATGGGGCTTTGTTTGTATGCCTGGGACTAAAAAATGTTTTTATTATATTAGGTCAAGGTTAAATATATTTAAAGGGGTATCATGTATATATGTACATGTCATATATGCTAAGATATATATTGATTTATGCTAAAAAATGGCAAGTACTCTTGTTGTACACTAGGAAATTCTAGTATATATGTCATTCCAAACTATAGCCTTTAGACTATATATAACTAATGACTATCTTAAACAATGTGAATATATATATAATCTTTACTTATAGAATTGATTATATAATAGATAATATTATTGCCAAACCTTTTACCAAAACTGTTTGCCTAAATAGGGAAAATTGATTTTGGTACACAATATGTACCTTCCTGACTATGGTAGGCCTAGCTATTGGATTCAATTTATATCCAATAGGCGATATTGTTTTTTAGTCTGACGTAGGGCTTACTTCTGCCTCTATTAATAATATCCCACTATTGCCACCAAAGTTGTTGTAGGGGTGTTCCTTCTTGTCAATATTGCTGGGTATTACTTGCTTTTTACTTGTAGCGCATGTACTTCTATTGGTAGCGTCTGTACTTCTATTGATAGCGTATGTACTTTTACTGGTAGCGTCTGTACTTCTATTGGTAGCGTCTGTACTTCTATTTGTACTTTCTGGCCTGAGCGGTCTATTGGCACTGTTTATTCTATTCCTATACTTCCCCTACAGTATTATTCTCTCAGTCCTGGCATTCCCGGGATCAGAGGGTCACAGCTCTAAAGCAAAATCCCTGCCCTGAGGCGTTTATTCCTGCTCTGAAGCGATTCTTCTGCCCTGAGGCGAATATTCCTGCTCTGAAGCGATTCTTCTGCCCTGAGGCGATTCTCGCTTTTTAGCGGATTTCTGACTCTCCCAATTGGGGTTCTTATTCTCTAAGAAATGAACAAGTCAATTTTCAATTCTTCTAGTCAGTTTTAGCTTTTTGTTAAAGTACACAAACGAACAAGTTGAATGAGCTGGGCGAGTTGTCCGAGTTAGTCCTCCTGGCCCACTCAGTGCTTCTATTTATAGTAGAAATCATTACAGTTTATAACAAATATTAATCGCGAAAATATTTTTGCAACTCACCAAATTAAAACAAAGTTTTAGCGCGAATTTGAAATCGGCTCTTCTAAGAAATAGACAGAAACGAGTAATTACTATGCACCCTACCTCAAGTCCTATAATAGAAAGTTCTATTAGGCAATATTTCTCCAAATGTCTAGACACAAACTTTGCTAGATATAAATTATACAATAGGCCCTATAAAAGTTAACAGTAGGTCTAGAAATGGGATGAAATGAGATTTTTTAATTGATTTAATTCAATTCAAATATCTGACAAAACTGATTCAAATACCAAGTATAAATATTTTAGAAACATTATGCCTATCTTACTGCTTGTCAATCAGCTAGTAGCCTTTGGCTAATAGGCCTGCATCTTTATTTCTTGTCCAATCAAATGCAACCAAGACCAAATGTCAACCCTACCCTTCTGAGTTTATAGGAATTAGTGCCCCCAAACCCATGTTCTATAAACTCAATTCTTAATGCTCCACTTCTCCTAAAGCCTCAAAGCCTCCTAAAGCCTCAATCTAACTTATTTAAGTGCCATGTGCTTGCAACTGCTCAAGCACCCCTGCTTTTCTTCAAGATGTGCCATATGTTATCCTATCCTAAATTGCCTTTTTCATTTATGAGCCACAATCCTATAATCCCATAACTATGGATGCTAAAATACCAGACTTGCCCAAAACCAGGATCCCGCTATTCAATACCAGAATTTTGCCAATATTGGTTTTGAATACCAGTATTTAATAGCTTTTTTCATATTTTGGCTTTCAAATTTCAAAAAGTCAAATTTTATTGCATTTTTTCTATTATTTTCTTATTGCCTATCTTTTGAATGCATTGCAAATCATTTACTGAATTGTCATGACTTTTAAATCTAATCAATTTGTGGAATAATAGTAATTGTTTGTATAGTAGTTATCAGTTTAGTAGCATTTTTACTAGCCTTACCTTATTGATTGCCTTATCATATTTGCCTTTTTATAGTTATATTGTTTAATAAATAGATCATAAAAAATCATGTATCTTTTACTCATAGTTTTAATTCTATTTTTCCTTTTTAAGTGGTTAAATATGTTGCCTTGCTTTATTATGCTTACTATATATGTACTATTGCTTAAATTTTATTAATAATTGTCTGCCATATTTATTAAAATTACTATAAATATAAGCAAATATACTGTGAGAAAGAACAACTTATGCTTGACTGCCCTATTCTGGCAATTGCTATTAGGCCCTAGCACTAATCATAGTCTAAAAATAGCAACTGAGTCAGCCTTGTTCATTTAGAGACATACAGTCTTTTCTTTCTTTTCCTTTTTCCTCTACAAAGAGTGTGTAACTCTTCCCTCTCCCTAGGCAAACTGCTCATCCTTTTCCCCTAGCAAAACAAGTGTGCTGCCTTCTCCTATCCCTAGACCCAAACATACATGCGCAACAGTTGGCCGAGTCAGCCAATCTGGCCAACCAATTTGGCAGGCAACCAAGGAAATCGCAAAAATGCACCCAAAAAAACACCTAAGTAGTAGTACTAAGTAGCTGATGAGGCATTTTGGCTTAATAAGACAGTCATAGTTACTCCTACCGTTTACCGAAAGCTGCATTAATTTTGCATTAGTTAGGTTTTTTTTACATGTTAAGTTGCATTTTTGGCCAAAAACTATGTCGCATTTTTCGTTAAAACTAGGGCCTAAGTCACATGGCCAACCCAATTTTGGAGGTTGCCCATGTATAGACAACCCAAAAAGCTAAAAAGCTGAAGCTAAATCATTTGCCATTTTTTAATTTTTAGAAAAATGCAATTTAAACAAAAAATTGCAAATTTGTAAAAATATAGACATAATTTTAGACTAATTCTGGACCCTAATACCAGTATTGGTAATACAAAAAATGGCCCAAAACTGATATTTTTTAATACTGGGATCCTGGTATTAGCATCTCTAGGCCTACCTACAACTCCTAAAACTCTTAACTGTTCAAATGCAAACTTTTTAGTCCATGATTCCCTCCTTTCATTCCTTCCTTTCATTTATGCCATACTCCAGATCATACAATATATGCTCAAAAATTCAGGCATTCATTGACCTTACATGCCAAACCAAAAGTAGACATACATAGTTGGCATGTATCACTCTTAAGAAAATAGTGTACATACACATACACACTTAGCATGCACTTTATAAAATCACACAGAATGGCATAGTCATTAAAAAAAGATTTAAAAAATCATTTTAAAGCATTTATTTCAAGCTTTTGTTAGTTTTTTTAAGCTTATAATAAAGCATTTGAACAAATCTTTACATATATCAATTTTGTACTAGGCCTATAAATGGTATCACCAAAAAAGCAGAAAAATTAACTAAATTTAAATTATTTGCCAAAAAGGGTTTATTACACAATTTAAAAAAGGTCATTTATTGTTGCAACAGCAACATAGTTTGGAGAATAGCCATAGGTATCATGGGTATGCACTCAATTTTTTTGTGTGCACTGTGCATTTGTAATTATTAGATTTTTGTTCAGGCATGCAGCTAGCATGATCTGGACTATGACATTTATGAGCTACAATATCTATAGGCCTAAGGCCTTAGGCCTAGTCATTTTTATTGAGATTGAGATTCAACACGTTTATTTTTTGCATAAAGGAACAACCACCAACAATATCCTAAACTTAGGTTATGACAATAGGTAGGTGTAGCTGAAAAAAAAGATAATAGTTGAAAATAAAGTAGTTAAATAAATGTAGGCATACCCACTTTTATATACTTTAATGCCAATGGATTAAAGATTAACTGCAAGCACCTATCACTGTTAAGCTAGCGCGGAAAGTTTCTAAGAAAGCATCTACGCTCGTTAATTTCCGCGGACTTCAGCATAATAATATTCTTAAAACATTAAAAAAATTGTAAGAATTAGTCAATCTAAAACTAAATTTGTCGCAAAACACTTTTTAATTACTAGCGCATAAACAACCTACTCACAGTAGACAACTAAGCCTAATTGTGTGGCCCGATTGTACATGTGTGATATGTGCCATACAATTTATGTGCCATACAATAATTCAGGCAAACATGTCAGTACATGTACTTGTCAAGGACAGGTTGCGTCTCAAAGAGTTCTGGGTATCTCCTTAGTCCAAGTACATGTTGCCTCAACTGTTTTTTTGTGTTTGTGTTTACAATCACGGCCAATAAAAAGTTACAGTGCTATGTAAGACAATGCACCCTTAATTTCCTTGTTAAGCCTGTTTGGATCTTATGGCATGTAGTTGCCGATGAAATTTGACTGCCGAAAATTTGGGATATTCGGTGTGTGTGACGTTGCCAACTTCAGTAGCCCCGCCAAGGGCCGTTTTGACATACGGTACCAACTTTAAAACATTACCAGTTCCGTATTCTCACGTTTACTGTAAGTATAGTGCCCAAAGTTGCGGCCCTTATTAATATTTATCTTGCCGCTGAATTGCCAAGTGCTAACGCTAAAAATCTACTCCGCCATTGTTGAGTTCATCATCCTTTTGGGAACCTGCAACTAAGAACGTCACTGTGCTTGATTTTTTTGCTTCAGTTTTGTTGAAAAAAATAACGATGAAAAAATACAAACAAACAAACTATACACGCATACGCTGTAAGAGCCAGTCAAAGCGTGATCACCAACTTCACAGGGCGCTTTTCGGGGCCTGGGCGCAAACTAAGCCGCACCTCCGGCAGTGTTCAGCTAGGGCGCCGGCATCAGCCAGCAGGCAGTCGACGAAACGCCGAGTGTGCGTCTGTTCCCGCCGGTAGGGTGGTGCCTGCAGCGTCAGCAGCAGCGCACCTCATGCACCGATTGCGGGCAGTTACTACGACTCATTTGGATGATGGCTTGCCAGCTGGAGTTTCCGAAGGCGCAACAGTTGGCTGTGACAGACAGGCTGGTGCGGCGATAGAGTGCCGCATTTGGTGACTCGCTCGTAGCCAAATTTTGCTTAGCCGCATCCGCTGAAACAGCGAGGCCTCCCCCTTTGGCGGTTACATGGCCTCTGCACGGAGACGTCGTCAGGCACCAGAACTGCTGACAGTGCTGCAGCTTCGTCACCTGCCCGTCAGCTCCTCGGCAGAAACTTCCAGCCTCGATGTCATCCGGCACGCAGAGCACGACGTGGGCTACACTGAAACTCTTCCTTCTCCCGGCAAAGGTGGCTGCGATCGCCGGACGTCGACCCGTAGTAGCCAGTCCATTCAGCGCTCCAACACCTCTACGGCCTCGTTGGTCCGCCGATGTGTACCAGAGGGTCCAACAAGCGCCCAGGTCCTCACAATGAAAACCCGGGTCGGCCCTGATGGACACCTCTTACAGCGAGAAGACATCGCATCTAGGGAAGCAGCCCTCTGATCCCGCATGTACCGCGAGTTTGCAGGATTTTCATATAGTTTGCGAAAATTTGTGAACGAGAAAATTAATCTGGACAACATAAAAAACTGTGAGGAAATGTATCAGCATTCTTTTAACACAATTAGAGCCAGAAAATGCGCGTCAAGGCTGCAAGCTGCGTAAATTATAATTTGCCCTTTAAGTCCTTACTTCATCACTCACGCCATCTTACATGTACGAGCTAAGTAGCTGCTTCAATAAATAATGTTACAGCTGTCCGGCCCTGCAAAAATTCTGATGATAATATCGATCTCCCTTTGTGTACATTTTCACCCATGCATGCTCGATCCCAATCGTAGATATCTATAGGTCCCTACTCCCAACGGCTCATTGGAAGACTCATTCCCTACGCTCCTATCCTTTCTCACCCAACATGAACCTTCGAACCTTCCGCTTCGAAACCATCCAAGCGGAACGTACCCAATCAATAAAAAACTCCCCCATTCCCGCAAGGCTATAGTTTTTCTTCCAGTCATGTGACCTCCCGATTTTGATTTTCTCCTAAGCTGTGGATTCTCCGATCCACCCCATTTTAGTGGTGGCTATAGGCAGGTGACGTCCCTCGAACGCTAGGCCACCCAAACTTCAACCAAGATATCAAAGCCCAGAGCATCAACGGTCGTTTACATCAGCTACATCATCATTCAGGCATCAGCCTGAACTACCTGGATCTACGCCAGCGCCGAGTGACCTCATGCACCTGCCTGCCGTGTCAAATCAAGGTATTCGGATCATCATTTCAGGAGACGTAAAAGTGAAACTGAAATTCAATCAATGTAAGGAACTAATACATTGCCATTAATATACTATGCGCAAGTAAAAATACGAATACTTAATATAGGCCAGGAAACGTAGTCATTAGCGTCATCTTGATTGTCGCACAACACCGCAGTTCCAGGGGAAATCATTTTTTAGGAAAGTCCAGTGATTCCAGCTCCCCAGACAAAAGAGTTCTCTCAGTCCCTGAGTGCTCTTAAAGCTTTGCCCGTAGGCTGGTGGGAGTCTGTCTCATTTGCTTGAGTCTCCCTAGGGTAAGGTGTACTTTTTGCAGGTGAATGTGGCCGCTCATACGGGATCCCTTGGCCACTCCGACACACCACAAGCTATCAAACTTCAGTCAGCCAAGATCTTGGTCTTAGATAGCATGGCCTTGCACCCGCTGTACACATCAGTGCCAGAGCAACCCGAAGTTGTTGACGCCAGCAGAGACAGATAACGCACGGCAGGGGCGTAGCATAGGGGGCATGGCGGGCATGTCAATGTTTTGACCCCCTGCCCCAACTTGTTTTAGAAAGCAATAGTTTTTCTTTAGGGCGCCAAGGTATAGCGCCTCTATTGGCGCCAAAATGAATCGAGAGCCTGCCTGCGGCGCCAAAATGAGTGCCTGTCTGTGGCGCCAGAATGAGTGCCTACCTGCGGCGCCAGAATGAGTGCCTACCTGCGGCGCCAAAATGAGTGCCTATCTGCGGCGCCAAAATGAGTGCCTGTCTGCGGCGCCAAAATGAGTGCCCTGCCTGCGGCGCCAAAATGAGTGCCTGTCTGCGGCGCCAAAATAATGAGTGCCTGTCTGCGGCGCCAAAATGAGTGCCCTGCCTGCGGCGCCAAAATAATGAGTGCCTGCCTGCGGCGCCAAAATGATTGCCTGCTTGCGGCGCCAAAACGAATGCCTGCGGCGCAATAATGAGTGCTAAAAGCACTGATTACCGAAATAGTTTTAGGAATTTAGTCATGTACAGCATTCTTGGCTAAGTCCGCCCCTACTATCATAAAATCCATGGCAACGCCGCTGGAGTACGGGTTGCAATGTAAAATCATCCCGAACAGTTCTTACCTATAAAGTCGTAGTTTAAATTTTAAATGAGATTTGAATGAGGTTTGACGAAGCCTGCAATGCTCTCTACAATTCTCCTCGGGCGAAAAAGATCAATTACAAATAATGCATAGGTAAACAAAAACAATGAGATATATGAGGCAACACACTGGGGGGCAACGCACAGGGGGGCAACACACTGAGGGCAACACACTGAGGGGCAACGCACAGGGGGGCAACACACGGGGGGCAACACACTGGGGCAACACACTGGGGGCAACACACTGAGGGCAACACACTGGGGGGCAACACACTGGGGCAACACACTGGGGGGCAACACACTGGGGGCAGCACACTGGGGGGGGGGCAACACACTGGGGGCAGCACACTGGGGGGGAACACACTGGGGGGCAACACACTGGGGGGGCAACACACTGGGGGCAGCACACTGGGGGGTCAACACACTGGGGGGCAACACACTAGCGGCAACACACTGGGGGCAGCACACTGGGGGGGGGGGCAACACACTGGGGGCAGCACACTGGGGGGTCAACACACTGGGGGGGGGGCAACACACTGGGGGGGGGGCAAACACACTGGGGGCAACACACTGGGGGGCAACACACTGGGGGGCAACAAACTGGGGGGGGGCAACACACTAGGGGCCAACACACTGGGGGGGCAACACACTAGGGGCCAACACACTGGGGGGGAACACACTGGGGGGGGAAACACACTGGGGGGGCAACACACTGGGGGGGCAACACACTGGGGGGAACACACTGGGGGCAAAACACTGGGGGGCGCCTTGCAAAGGGCGCCATACGAGGGGCGTTGCACTGGTCGCTAGCTGTGCTTCGGGGGTGAGGGGGACGGCAGTTTCCTTTGCACTAATTGTGCTGAGAAGGTGCCACGTCTATATCTGTACTCTGACAAATTTTCTAAATCAACAAGCAAACTTGAGCGGAAAATGTTGGAACTAATTTAGATTTTAAATAATCCTTAGATTTGCTATTTTTTTTCGTTTGCGATGCAATATTGAAAAAAAAGACAAACCGGATATGGATACCTTATCAATTCTAAACTGAATACACTTATGCAGGCTGCAAAAGAAGACTCCAAATTTTCAAATGAACTCAGCTAACCAGTGAATTACTGTATGGACTTATCCGGGTCCAGATAAAAAACACGAGCTCGATAAGAACAGTTTTTTTTCGAAATTTCTTGACTTTATGAGTACTGACTCTTATTTCAGCTAGATTTTCTATTTAATCCACATGTTACACGCATACATATATACGAGTACGTCTGTACAAAGCGTACGCTTCGCTACACAAGGCAAGGCCTATAGCCATAGGTTGCATGATACAGTAGAAAACTACAGATAAGAGCGAGCTGATGGTAAACGAGTGAGTTACGGATGGTCTGATAAAGCATTAGTCATGGGTAATCATTAATCGCCTATAAATAGAACTGAAAGTCGAGCTGAAAAAATAAGTTTTCAAAGCAAGCCATACTGACTGAATATAAATAAACTACCGGGTAGAGTTTTAAAAACGAACTAAACAAAACTACTAAATGAGTTCTCAAGCAGACAGAGCTCGGTCTCTCTTCTGCTTCTACAGGCTGCTTCTGGTTGCTGCTGCAGCTGCTCTGCTGCTGTGCGATGAGGCGGCTGCTCAAGGCACGTCGTGTGGAAAACTGGTGCCGGGTCAGGTGGATCCTGTGACAGTGGCTGCTGTTCGCTCTTCCACAAATTCATCAATAATTGTTGATTGGCTGGCACCAGACAGTGGCATCACAGGGTACTTTTATACACTGAGCTGCCCCAGCTGTCCCACTCAGCAACTCAACGCTTCAGATGAGACATTCACGTTTCGAGATCTCCCAGCGGCTACTGAGTACAACTTCTCCATTCAGGCTGGACTTCGGAATTGCAGACTCAGCCCTGCATTCCATCTTTCTGGAAGGACAGGTGAGAATGAAACTGCGTGGGTCATTCAGTGCAAAATGTTGGCTGCCACACCTGGCCACCTGGATTTCTGAATAAATTCATTTTGAATTTTGACTCCAACTAATCTTCATTTGATTATTAGATGATTCATTTACTATTGAAAATAAAAATTATTGCTAATTTAATACTGCTTAAGTACCAAACCTCGCGAAACTTTAAAACATCAGTTTAGCAAGTCCCAACACAATTGCAGATCTCAACAAAGTCCCAGGATCAGTGCACATTTCGGATGTGACGGAGACGAGCTTCAGAGCCCGGTGGGCGGCCTCTCCCGATGTCGGAGTCGAGTATGAAGTGAGCTGCGCTGGCAGAGTGCCAGACACAACCGCTGTGTGCACAGGCCAGCCATCCGGAGCCTCTGTCACAGTCACAGTGAGACCTGTCAAGACTGGGTTTCCGCCTGCACCTTTCATTCATGGCACAGCTTTGACCAGTGAGCTCAAAAATATTAATTACCTGTTAATGATATGTTTTATAAAGTATTTACAACACTCAGTCATCCATGTGTGACCTCTAGGCATCTTTGGCTGATATTAAATCACTAGAGGAGTTTATCAGCCTTTTGAAAATAAATCGTAAGTGCACTCAGTCCAGTGTCACTCAGCCAATCCATCTGACAAGTGATATAGAGCTCATTAAATGATTGCAGCTGCTCTCATGAGGTTGCTTTGATGTGGTCTATTGGGTCCGTTTCATTGCAGAGCTGTTGGCATCGACGCCAGCTCCAATCGATGTGGTTTCTTTTATTTGCACCGCTGTGAATCTAGCGGAATGGGCGACGCTCGCCTCCCCGCTGCGTCTTCGGACCGCCCTGCAGCTAAGTCAACCGCTGTGAATCAGAGACAACAGTTCGTTGCACATTGAACTCTCACCTTTCCCAAATGGTTTTTTGTGCATTTTGCCTTCCACGCATGCCTTACAAAATGAGATGCCGTCAGCCTGCATGCTGCTCTTATCCATTGCGATTCCTTCGACTATGCTTCCTCGAAACAGTGATTTCAGAGCTTGCTCTCCATTAGCAGTTGCTGCTCCATTAGCTACGGTGAATTCATCGAGTTAGTAAAGCCTTCCAATTTTCATGACGTCTCCAGCAACGTTTCTACTTTTGTCTACAATTTTATACAGTTTTGAAAAATGCACATTAAAGTTTTTTTCTTGTAGCCGCTAATACTGAGAACAAGTTTTGGTTTAACTAGCTAACATTATATCACACCACAGACCACACGACATGAAATAAATTATTGATTCGAAATGCTCACTGATTTTGAGAAACACTTATATTTCTACTTGCTAAAAAACAAACATTTGCAGTCATTAGATATTTATCAGGCAGGCATGCCCCGGTGTAAATTGATAATAAGACAAAAATTGGGACTTTTAAGTCAGGAGCTGCTCACCCACCTCGCTACCACAGAGCTCTTCCCGATTGACGCCAGCTCAGTGAGTTTCACCATCACAGAGACTTCCATCACCCTGACTTGGGCGGCGTCCATCACTGAAGGAGTTCTGTACCGGGTGACCTGCAGGCGAGTCAGCACAGGGACGTCAACATCTCTGCCTCCATCACAGTATCTGAGTGCCAGCATCAGCAGTCTGCAGTCAGGAGAGGCCTACAACCTGAGTGTGGCTGTGACTAAGCAGGGCGGCTTCGATGAAGTTGTCACCTGGCTGCCAATCCAGCTGACCAGTGAGTTGGAGCTCAGTAAATGATTGCAGCTGCTCTGATGAGGCACAGCTCGCTTCTATTGGGTCCGTTTCATTGCAGAGCTGTTCGGCATTGACGCCAGCTCAGCTCAGTACAGCTCCAATGAGACCGCCATCTCTGTGACTTGGCAGCCATCCAGCACTTCTGGCGTCTCGTACCAGCTCACCTGCAAGCGAGTCGGCTCAGGTGAAGTCTCGACCGCGTCTTCACCCACTCCGTCTGCCACCTGCGGCTCCCTGCAGTCTGGACAGGAATATGAGCTGCGGGTGGCTGTGCAGAAGGAGGGCGGCTTTGATGACGTCATCACGGCTTTGTCAAATCAGCTGACCAGTGAGTGCTCGGCTGCTGCGGTGCCACCGGTTTTCCTGCATGCATCTTTTTAAACAATATTTACCTGAGCATAATCATTGATGCAGATGAATACTCGAAGGGCAGAGCAGCTGTGGCAAACGTTTTTGACTTCCACAATGTCGAAATTTTTAACTTGTCGGAATTATATCACATATCAGTGACTGACTGACTGAGTTTCCCTGACTTCTTACTCTTCTTCTTACTTCTGACTCAGTAAATTGATTGCAGGCCTTCCTAAAAGTGACTGATATTTGCTGTCATTAGATATTTATCAGGCAGTAGGAGGTCTCTGTATCGGATGATAATTTTGGCAAAAATTTGGGCCGATAAGTCAGGGGCTGCCCTCCCCACAGATGGACACAGAGGTTCGTGTGCGACAGCAGACTGGCTGCAATTCAATGGCTTCTGCTACCTCCTGGTCAAGGGATCCAACGGACGAAACCTCACAGCGGCAGTTTCTGACTGTCAGAGACGAGACCCGTCTGCTCACCTGCTGTGGATCACATCTCAGTCGGAGATGAACTGGGTGATGGACTACTCAGCAAGGAACTGGAGACTCAGAGAAGACTACAGAGCTCAGTGCAGAGACTGCAGGTTTCAAGGAGACGCGGCGTGGACCGGACTGTACAGAGACGAGGCAGACGGAGGGAAGTTCAAGTGGCTCAGAGACAACTCCGGCATCAACGTCAGCGTGTGAGCTCTGGTTGCAGGTGGCCTGGGACACTCTGGGAAGCTACTGGGACATACCAGTCCTATTCAGTTAGCGACTATTCAGTTATTCCCTACGAGTAGCTGCAGTTGAGACATTTGATTTGTTTCGCGTTTTTGAAAGCTACGAAAGCTGAACTTTATTCATCAAGGCATGGATAGGTTTGGGAAGTCAGGTATTCGTAGCAGGGGGCATAGCCAGGACTGCTCAAAAGTTGGCTTCCTCATCTAAGGAGCGCCAGCACCAGGGGCTTTAGCACCAGGGGCTTTAGCACCAGGGGCTTTAGCACCAGGGGCTTTAGCACCAGGGGCTTTAGCACCAGGGGCTTTAGCACCAGGGGCTTTAGCACCAGGGGCTTTAGCACCAGGGGCTTTAGCACCAGGGGCTTTAGCACCAGGGGCTTTAGCACCAGGGGCTTTAGCACCAGGGGCTTTAGCACCAGGGGCTTTAGCACCAGGGGCTTTAGCACCAGGGGCTTTAGCACCAGGGGCTTTAGCACCAGGGGCTTTAGCACCAGGGGCTTTAGCACCAGGGGCTTTAGCACCAGGGGCTTTAGCACCAGGGGCTTTAGCACCAGGGGCTTTAGCACCAGGGGCTTTAGCACCAGGGGCTTTAGCACCAGGGGCTTTAGCACCAGGGGCTTTAGCACCAGGGGCTTTAGCACCAGGGGCTTTAGCACCAGGGGCTTTAGCACCAGGGGCTTTAGCACCAGGGGCTTTAGCACCAGGGGCTTTAGCACCAGGGGCTTTAGCACCAGGGGCTTTAGCACCAGGGGCTTTAGCACCAGGGGCTTTAGCACCAGGGGCTTTAGCACCAGGGGCTTTAGCACCAGGGGCTTTAGCACCAGGGGCTTTAGCACCAGGGGCTTTAGCACCAGGGGCTTTAGCACCAGGGGCTTTAGCACCAGGGGCTTTAGCACCAGGGGCTTTAGCACCAGGGGCTTTAGCACCAGGGGCTTTAGCACCAGGGGCGCCAGAACCATAGGCCCCATTTCCCTGAAGTGGGATTGTGAGGCAGCCCCATCCCTTCCGGCCGAAACCCAAATCCGTGTGACATGAATTCAAACACTCTCTTTTGTCATAGTTGGGTCATACGCCTTACATGTGAATGCTTCACGATTGACTAAAGCGTGATTTCCATTCCTGCCGGCACTGCAGAAGCTGGCTTGTCGGTCCCAGCCGCCCGCCCATGAACTTCGGCTTGCTGGTCGACGCCGAGACCCGTCTGCTGTGGCGCACCTACCAGCCTGAGGCGCGACATTTTCACTTTTGCAAGGCGCCGATGCGAGTCCAGCAGCCGGAGACAGCTAAGAATGATGCAGCTGATGCTGCTCAAGAGAAAACCGTCAGGACCAGATGTCCATCAGCCGCCTGGTCGCCGATTTCCAGAGGTCCTGGTGCCAGCCTACAGATGTGCTACACGAAAATCTATCCGGGAAGTCTTCCCAAAGCTCGAGAGGAGTGCCGCAGATGGGCGCCCAATGCTGACATTCTTCCGGCCAGAAGTCTGCACGGACTGTCTCGGTGAGCGAGCTGTAGGAATGCTCTTAGTTTCTGTGTACTTCTTGACTGTGACACGCTAAAATGTCTGTCGTCAGTCCGCCACAGCCACACACGGTTCTCTCCCGCCAAGCTTAGTGTCCGCAGGATGTTCTTTAATGGCTTTGTGAGGAATTTTACAACTCAAATCTTTATTTGTCTACTTTTCTCAGTAGTCTGAATTGAATCTTAAATGAAAATCGTCAGGTCAGTTTAGGACGATTATAAAGTCAGGTCCGATGTGACTCCTCTGTCATTGTGTGCCTGCGTAGTGGCTCAGGTGAATGGGCACGACTGTGTCTTCTGTGGTCTTTCGATTTTGTGCGATTGCTCAAAGCCCTTCTCCAAAGTAACGATTGCTACTTCTAATGTAATCATACCTACAATAAATAGGTAGTTTTTAATTACAGCAAGCGCAGTTCAAATTTTCAGCTCAAAAAGTGTATGCAGTTGGAATAAGAATAATGACATAACTTTACCGTTTTTCATATCAGTAGGAGGTCGCTTATACTACTAAAGATAAAACCAGAAAGTAGTATACATAGAGCTTCCTCGATAATGCTATTCGAATGTTTCAACAGCATGACACATTGATTTAAAGTTACTGCCTACCCCAAGTTCGAATCTCTTGTTCAAGAACGCTTCAACGCTTCAATCTCACATTCAGAAGCTAGTAATCATCACCCTTACAGACCCTTGAGAAGATTTGAACCCAGGATCACTGAGAAGTTACCCTTGCACCGTTGGACTTTAGTAGTCCTTGAGCTTAACCCTAGATTAAAAAACCGAGTGAATTTATTTTTGAATGGGATAATCACTATTTATGAGTATGGTCAATGAAAAGCTGTTCAATTGCCTTATGCAGAGATATTTCGTAAATAACAAAATTTCGAAATCTCCTACGTTTTTACTTTTTCAGATTTGATCGAAGAATTCTGTTTTTGCACGTCTGCTACATCGGCAAGAAGACAGGCAAGAGCGACAGTTGAGGAGCACAACTGCAAGACTTCAAAAATATTGTCTATTCGACTTCGTTGGTTGATTTTAAAAATGAATCAGACTTAAAACTGCTTCTTGTCATTGATTCCAAATTTTATACTATTCAATAAAAATTTAATAACCGATCTTCAATTTAAATTATGATTATGTCTAATATGAAAAGGTTTCAGCGTTTTTTTTCGTTTCTTGTGTTTGCATAAAAGTAGATTTGTTTGGAAGGCTCTTTTAGTAGATTTATCTACAAAGCTACCTGATAGCTATCTGAAAGCTTTTCAAACCTCTTGTGGGTGTATTCACAAGATTGATTAAAATGCTAAGTCGATTTACAAAGTCATAACAGAAAGGCAATGTCTCATTAAATGTTTTAAGGAAGGCAGTCTGATATATTTCGTGTCAGTCACCACTTCAAGCCACATCATTTCAGGTTTGCGTTCTCAAAATGTGGCCGGGATTCTGTAGTGCAAGTAATACCCATGAGAGCCAATCCCAAGGGACTCGGACAAGGACCACTAGAAGGTACGGTGACGGTAACTTCTAGTGGTCCTTGAACAACGGAGAGTACATGCTAGGATTTTGTACATGTAATACCCTTAATTTTGTATTAATTGGGACTCTTAGTATTGCTACAAAAGATGTCTATCAATTTTCAAATTTGAGCAATCTGTAGACATGGGAGTTGGCAGATGTCTGCCGCTTCTGTGGGTCAGAGAGGCTCAACAGTGTAAAGGGTAAGGTAGAGATGTTGGTGTTTTATTAGATTTTGAACTTTTTCGACTGATGCCTGCTGGCATCCTGGTTTTCAATTTAGCAGCCTGATTCTGGACTCAGAATGCAAAAAACCCAGTGTACATGCCTGAGATGATGAGGATGTGTGAGAGTGTGTTTGAGGTGTGCCTGCGAATATGCAATATAATGTTTATAACGCCTCACCGCTAGCGCTTCGCCATCGCCAAGGACCATCTGGGACTCATGCAAATATTTTGTGCTTATGTCTTACAATACACTCGAAACTTGGCATCCAAGGCATTGCGGTCACCTTTGTGTGTAGTTATCGAGGGAGATCGATAGGTACCTGAAACTTCACATGGATACCTGGTCTCAAGTTCAAGGACATAAAAAGCCGGAACTTCATTAGCACCAAATGTATTGCTGTTTAGCACTACCATCACAATGGCTAATAAATAGTAGATATTCGCAGAAGACACGGCCCTTGAGCGCACACGAGAGGGAGATGTGCCAACGGACTGTGGGGGTAAAGTTTGACAGCTTTCAGGTTAGCATGAAAAGCTTTGAACAAAAGCAAAGTTCACCCTTGGCAAGGGAGTCAGCGCCAGCGGGTTCTGATCACCGCCCTCGTGGCTCCTCAGGCAGCTGCCCAGCAACATCTGGCGTCTCTGGAGCAGGGTGACGCTAAGGGCCGGTTACTCGAGCCCGCGTACCGCAGCAGGGACCTGTACAGTGCGTCCATCGACTGCTCTCGTGCTAGTCACGGGCACGGCTTCCCGTACACGATGCTCGAAGGCGGAAAAGGCGCGCCTTCGGTTAGGTCAAGGGGAACCTGTCTTCCCAGTAAAAGATATGGGGACATGCCAATGCTTTGTCCCTACAGTCTACCACCACACCCTGAGACCCGCTATGGAAATAATGATGTAACCACGCTCTGGTCGCGGGATATGGCAGGGGAAATTTTTCAAAAGTACCTCCGATCTCGGTGCAGCCCTTGAGCAGAGCTGTCGAGACTGGGCCAGGTCTTTGACCAGGCCTGCTGACTCCCGCTCTGCTGCGCCTCCTGCTGCCTCGGCTCCGTCTCCCACCCCACCACACGAGCCTTTCCGGAGCCCCTATCCCCCTCTGCTCCCTCACCCGCTACTCTATTTCCTATGCGCTCTAGCCTATCTATTATGTACTTTTCCCCCAAATCCCTCTTTTTCTTTCCTTTTGGACTGTTTTTCCTGCGCTGTCCCCCCTTCTTCCCGTGCCTACTCACAGTACTTTGTGCGCTCACCGCCTCCCAACCCTTAGTAAACTCCCAAACGGTGACGCAAACCTTGTGACCCTCTTTCCCCTCGATGACTCATCGATGACTCACCACCCCCTCTTGCGCAACCTTTCTCATGCTATTGTTCTCCTCCCCAAATTTCTCATGCGACACCCACCCACCTCCGCTTCTATTGTTCTCGTTTTTGGTTCTTTTGTTCTCCTTTTCGCACCCAATTAGCACCTTTTCTCCAATGTTTACTTTTATATTGTTCTCGATTCTCCCCAATTATCCCCGATTTCCATTTCCTTTGTTCCCGACCCCAGCCCCATTGTACTCAATTTTTGCTTGCGCAACACTTTCTCGACCTCCCGCTGCGCCAATTATCCCCTCACCCCACTTCCGGATTGCGCAATTGCCCCATTTCTCATGTTGTTATGCCGTTCTCATGCTTCTCATCATGACTCATTCTGACGTCATTTCGCCGCCAGCCAATCAGAGAGAGGGAGTCATGGAAACGACCTTGGAGCGGCGGCTGGGAAGGCTATTTAAGGAAGCGGTTTTCGGCATGAGAATCCTCAGAAGCGTTACTACGCGTCCCTTCTCTTCCTACTGTGGACTCGCTGTCAGACACCGATCTGACCCATTCGTCTATAGGACGAACCTCTGCCGGCCCGCGGTCTGTTACCGCCAAGCATCTTCAGCATCGCCTAAACTACATCAGCGCCTCGTCGCTTTAGCGCATCGCCGCTTTACAGCCTGCCTGTCTACAGCCAACAGCCGCCCACGGTCACTCCGTCGCGCTCTCTCTCTCTCTCTGTGCAGCTGCCGGTAAGTTCCTGTTACTAATTTGTGCTCTAATTGCCTTGCTTATCCGGGTTTTGCCTATTTTCCATTGCTTGATTAGAGAGCTGAGCCAATTGTGATACCGTATTACTTGCTGTATTTATTCAATAGTGAAGCCGCCTAATTGTCTGATTACTTTGCCTAAGGGCCTAATCGTTAACTATTACTAAACTCCTCATTATTCACACTTTCACCATCATTTCACTCATGGCTTGCTAAGCCTTTCTCCCTGGGTGGCAAAGCAAAAGGAAGTTTGGGCAAGCTAATGGCCTCTCCCCGTGCAAAGCCCGCCTGTGAGTGCGTGCTGCGGGTCCGAGTGTGCGTGCGGTAGAGGGGATTAGCGAGTCTTGGCACAGAATGGCAGTAGGAAGGTTGCAACCCCATGCTGACGCGTCCCTTCGCCCTGAGCAATCTAAACTATAGACAGTACATGTTCGCCTCACACTACTCTTAGTAATCAAAGCCGCAAGTCAGCCTCGCTCACAGCCACAAAGGATCCCCTGCTGAGAAATCCTCTAGATTGAGCCCAGAGTTCCCGAGCATGCCCCAAGCAGAGTCCCTGTACTCGGCTGCATGTGTCTCCCTGTTAGCCTAAATCCCCTGGTAACCAATCCATGCGGGGCTCTAAAATGAGTGCCCCTGGCGCTAAAATGAGTGCCTGCGGCGCTAAAATGAGTGCCTGTAGCGCTAAAAGGAGTGCCTTTAGCGCTAAAATGAGTGCCTGTAGCGCTAAAATGTGTGCCTGCGGCGCTAAAATGAGTGCCTGTAGCGCTAAAATGAGTGCCTGTAGCGCTAAAATGTGTGCCTGCGGCGCTAAAATGAGTGCCTGTAGCGCTAAAATGAGTGCCTGTAGCGCTAAAATGAGTGCCTGTAGCGCTAAAATGAGTGCCTGCGGCGCTAAAATGAGTGCCTGTAGCGCTAAAATGAGTGCCTGCAGCGCTAAAAAGAGTGCCTGTGGCACTAAAATGAGTGCTGACAACACTGATTCTGAAAATAATTTTCTTGGCTACGCCCCCACCATAAAATCCATGGTGACGCTTCTGGGTTAGGTCACCCCTCGCTACGGAGTTAAGGATGATGCTGAGCTGGTGCGCTGATCGCCAGGTCAGGGACCTCCTGTCGGAGACAATGGAGTCAAGATTCAGCACCATGGAAGTCGAGCTACCTGAAGTCCTCGCACTGAGAGAATCCGTGTTCGTTCGGCAGGGTCACTGTAGGGCGCTGTCAAAAAATATAATAATAATTATTGATACTGGGCTTAATTTGTTTAGGTAACTTGTGATTCAAACTTATGCAGTGATCTCAGAATTCAGATCTCAGAAGACTGTTAGGTTTACTGAGTAGAGTCTCCTTGTGTTTTAAATTGCTCCTTGACCAGCCATATTTGCATGCAAATTGTCAGAAGCACTGCAGCAAGCCTCCAGATCCATGACTTGATAGCGGCTTTCCAGGTAGCTCTGCACTGCGGCAGATAAGAGCAGGTGCGCACAAGCTCTACTTATCATGGCAGACGCAAAACAGGCGATAGTGACTTTTCGAGAAAAAAATTGCTTTTTTACTTTAAGTCCTGTGGTCGGCTCAGCGTGCGTGAGTTTTACCTTTTCTCAAAAGCGAAAGTCCGCGTTAATTTTGACTGGATTTAATCAGATTGGCACAAACTCGCAAAATGCACTGCGTGTCTGCTGGAGCCCGACGTCTCTTCCGCTGCAGTTGCTGCTGCTGGCTGCTTCCGGTTGCTGCTGCAGCTGCTCTGCTGCTGTGCGATGAGGCGGCTGCTCAAGGCACGTCGTGTGGAAAACTGGTGCCGGGTCAGGTGGATCCTGTGACAGTGGCTGCTGTTCGCTCTTCTGCAACTTCATCAATAACAGTTAATTGGCTGGCACCAGACCGTGGCATCACAGGGTACTTTTACATAGTTAACTGCCCCAGCTGTCCCAGTCGGCAGCACAACACTACAGATGAGACATTCACATTTCGAGGTCTCACAGCGGCTACTGAGTACAGCTTCTCAATTCAGGCTGGACTTCGGAATTGCAGACTCAGCCCTGCATTCCATCTTTCTGGAAGGACAGGTGAGAATGAAAACTGTGCGGGTCCTCGAAAGCGCCGTTGGCTGCTTCACCTGGCCACCTGAATTTCTAAGAAAAATACATGCAATGTCTTACTTTATGTCTAATCCGAGTTGGATTATTAAATGAATTCTGTTCCAACTTGTATTAATTACTGATTCAAATGCTGTTCAAATACCAAACCATCTGGTGGAAGTTAAGCAATTCCCAACACAATTGCAGATCTCACCAGAATCTCAGGACCAGTGCACATCTCGGATGTGACGGAAACGAGCTTCAGAGCCCGGTGGGCGGCCTCTCCCGATGTCGGAGTCGAGTATGAAGTCAGCTGCGCTGGCAGAGTGCCAGACGCAACCGCTGTGTGCAGAGGCCAGCCATCCGGAGCCTCTGTCACTGTCAGAGTGAGACCCGTCAAGACTGGGTTTGAGCCTGCGTTTTACATTTACGGCACAGCTTTGACCAGTGAGTTTCATTACCATATTGGAGATATTTTAGCTGCACTGCAATACAGACAGGCCCAAAACTATAAAGTATTATTGATGTATTTTGCAAACTCTGTTAATTTGAACTGTGAGCTGAGATTTGATCAAACTGCAGTTTCAAATCGTGTTGTAATGATATTAACTCTAAATCAATTCAGCATCAATCAAAGAAACTTCCGTAGCAATCAAACTCGTCAGAGATGCTCATCAATTGCAGAGCTGTTCGGCATTGACGCCAGCTCAGCTCAGTACAGCTCCAATGAGACCGCCATCTCTGTGACTTGGCAGCCATCCAGCACTTCTGGCGTCTCGTACCAGCTCACCTGCCAGCGGGTCGGCTCAGGTGAAGTCTCGACTGCGTCTTCATCCAGTGCGTCTGCCACCTGCGGCTCCCTGCAGTCTGGACAGGCCTATGAGCTGCAGGTGGCTGTGCAGAAGGCGGGCGGCTTTGATGACGTCATCACGTCTCTACCTGGACAGCTGACCAGTGAGTTCCCTCTGGTGCTTTGCTTTGGAAATAAAAAGCGGTGGCAAAAGTCAAGGCTCGCGTTCGCATCGCCGTCAGTTGAGCCAGCCGTGTGCATTGATTTGACAGTAGGAATCGATGGCTTTGGCTTGAGCAGTCAAGATTTTGCATCTCCATATTCTGCATTATGCATGCTCATTAGTATTCAACTTGAGATTTATGAGCAACTGAACTGCTTAGATTTTTTGCTGAGCTGAGACTGTAGACAAAGCGTGTTAATTGTTTTATACGCTTGGTCTTAGTATTTATTGAAATTAATACTTGAGTATAAAATATTTAAAAAGTATTTCTCACTCAAAACATACCTACACGTGATTTCCATCGGGGGTACCAGAGAGTATGTGATGTGTTCCTTACTACCAAGACTTTCTCAGTAATCAAGGAACAATCACTTCTAGCTACTGCTAGGCAACCCAGTAATCAAATGAAGGTATCTCCTACCTTGATTCCTGTCTTGGAGAGCTCCTCCTTGTGTTGCAGTTCTCTGTCTTCTTTACTCGTTAGACGTCTATATTTCGTAGACCAGGTTCGCGTTCCTTTTACTTCCACTGAAGTCGTTTCCGGCCGGTATCTGTCGTTCGGACCAATCAGAAGCTTCGTATTATAAATGGGGATCCCTGCGCCTTAATGCGGTTTCAAATAAGCCTTCTCCTTCTAGAAGTGCCTTAATGCACTCTAGGTATAGCTCCGGTAGTCGCTGATAGTCCTCTAAGATCTATCAGGGTAGTCCTTCTGGAGACTACAACCAATGGAGCCTCAATAGACTCAAGAGTCTCAACAGACTCTAACTCAACAACAACAGTGAGTCGACTTAAACAACAGGCGCAAATGAGTTAGGCTTACCGCAAGAACTCAGCCGAGTCTCGATTGACTTGGTCTGCAGGAAGTCCTGCTGAGGCTTCCTCTTCGGAGCTTCTCCTTCTGTAGGTTCGGTTGTTGGCTCCAGGTCCGCTTCGGACCACTTGTGTTTATAGAGAAACAGACCCTCGTGAGGTCGTTCATCACCTTTTTCGTAAATGTCAAAGGGTCACGCTTTGGTTGCTGTCAAGCATGACAGGGTAGAAAGTTAAGCCACTAGTCTAGTGTAAGCGCGCATGACTGGTTATCGTGGTTGGGTTATTTTGGTCTTTCTTTGATCGGTTCATCCGGTGCAGGCCGAATGATGAATCGCAGATGGGTCTACACTTGACAATTGTAGGTCACGCATGATTGGTCGGTTGCTATAAATAGCATGTTCGACTTTACTCTCTTGTGATTGGTTAATTAAAATATATATGTGATTCAGTACTTCATTTTATACATGCTACTTGGTATACTACTGAATAAAATGTGAGTAGTACATTAACACTTTTTAATGTCTTTTTATGGGAAGTAGAACAGAATAAGTAGCGTCGTTGCGGTAAAGGCAAATGTTCTACTGGTAAACACAAAATAAAAGCAATAGGCCTCAGTTTAAAAAATGCAGACAGTTTTCGCAGCTACTTTAAATAGTTGGACTGTTGAACTGAACGCAAAAATGAAAAACTATGGCGTCATCGCAGAATTTTTAAGGTAAATTTGCCGAATTCACATCGCTTAAACAAATTCGTGCATTGAAACTTTGCAGAGCTCTCTGGCATTGACGCCAGCTCAGCTCAGTACAGCTCCAATGAGACCGCTATCTCTGTGACTTGGCAGCCACCCAGCACTTCTGGCGTCTCGTACCAGCTCACCTGCAAGCGAGTCGGCTCAGGTGAAGTCTGGAATGCGTCTTCATCCACTCCGTCTGCCACCTGCGGCTCCCTGCAGTCTGGACAGGAATATGAGCTGCGGGTGGCTGTGCAGAAGGCGCGCGGCTTTGATGACGTCATCACGGCTCTGTCCAACCAGCTGACCAGTGAGTCTTGCTCAGCTGCTGCGGTGCCACAAGTTTACCTGCATGCATCTTGTTAAACAATATTTACCTCAACATAATCAATGATGCAGATGAATACTTGAGGAGCAGAACAGCTCTGTGGCAAATGCTTCTGACTGTCACGTCATAAGGTGCGCAGCGTCAAAATTTCAAGTTGCTAGAATTTCATCAGATATCAGAAAGTGTGACTGAGTTTACAGTGACTGTTTAGATGTTGATTGAGTCCTCACTGCCCGCCACTGCTGCTTATCCGTGGTTGTGGTTTTACCCACAAACTACCACGGAATGTAAAGGGCTTAGTGCTACGTTGAGCATTTGCAATCATTTGATACTTAGGAAAGAGGTAATAAGCAGCGTATGGCAGTACAAAATTGTCTCTTAAGCTTGACATAGACAAATAAAGCTTTACTGTAAGACAAACACCCACAATAGATAAATAATCAGCGGTCCCAGTGCGTGACAACGATTGTCTGGCGAGCGCCGGTAGGCGCGAGCCATAGACAAATCGTTGTCACGTGCTGCGACCGCTGATTCTTTTCATTGTTTTTCTGTTTGACGATCCTACAGACAATTCATTGTTTGTAGTAATGGATTGTTCTGCATTAAAAATGTGAATAATGATCGTCAAATTGCTAAGCAATGGGTCACATATTCAGCAATAACTTTTGAGGTAAGTTTTAAAGAAAGATTAAATATTGCGCTTTAAGGTAAATCAAAGATGCAGCTTTCAGCATTCACGGAATGAGCCCTAGGGCCAAAACTGCCGCCACTTTCTGAACACCGCTTGAAGAAGCGAGAATATCCACTTATTTTGCGCTGTATTTAAATTGCTGCGTGCTCAAAAGAAACTGATATTTGCATTCAGTAGAGATTCATCAATCAGTTAGTGAAGGGGAGACAAAGAAAAAACAGGCATTGGGATGCGCCCCAAGGCCAAACTAACAAAAAACGAACGAATCAGATAATTTACAGAAAAAGGGTAAGGCAAGGGATAAGAGCAGAAATATGAACCCTGAAATCACATGTAAAAGCCCATCAAGGCAATTCTCTTTAAAAGCATTAAATCTGCGGCAGCCACAGCATCACTTCGCCAATCTCCGACGCATTTCACCTCTTGAGCAGACAGCACAAGAATAATGGGCCCAGGCAGCGCCTCCTCTGCACAGGCTGTGCGCTGAGAACGAGCGAGCGAGCGTCCTGCCCATCAGTTGCTAGGCAGCAGAGGATCCGCTCGCCAACTGATAAGAGAACACGGGTTGCCAAGCTTTCTGATGCGAATGTGGCTCTCTAACGCAGACACCGGGCAAAGCGGGTGTCCTTCTTTTAGCCTTGGAAGCAACACTCGGAGCAGCTTCGCGAAGAATTGGTTCGTCTTGCCATAACTGACGGAGAGCACGACCACATTTGGGTGGCGTTGAAAGGCTGAGACGGAGATTGGCGAAGCGGACTGCTGACTGGGCAGGAGACTGGAACGCCGAATCATCCCCCAACCAGCAATCAGCGTCACAGGCCAGCAGACTCTATCAAGGGAACTGCTCGAATTACGACGTAAGTCACTTCCTCGCAGACAACAACATCGCAGGCGAGATCGGCAGCTTCCGTCTTGGCCGCTGGCTCATCCTCCGTTTGGCGCCGTGAACGAGCAGTGGGACCAGGTGGTATTTTGATAGGTCCTCAGTACCAAAGGCTTTTAACCAGCTGGACAGTGCACTGATGTGAGTACGCAGACTGTTAAAAGATCTCAGGTGGCATTTGACCAGGTGAGTCGGGTGTGTCGAATTGAGTCGGGTTAGTCGGATCGAGCCGGGTTGGTCCGACTGAGTCGGGTTGGTCGGATCGAGCCGGGTTGGTCGGATTGAGTCGGGTTAGTCTTGCTCTTGTTGAGTAGCTACGCCAGGACTGGACGGCTGATGAGATCGCCCTACGGTACTGCGAAGCATCTGCTCCGGCGAGGAGGCGAGGCGGCGTTGCAGGGAGGCGCTTTGTGAAAATAAAATACGGGAGCCGAAAACAAGGCAAAGGTGCTGGCAGATGTGAAGCACAAATTCCGTTCTGACTCGAAAAATTCATTGACTGAGGCGCCAGGTGGCAGGCTGCAGTCATGAATGAGGCAGATGGAAGACGAGTCTGCCTTAGCGATCGCACCAAGTGCACTTCCGAAGAGCGGTCGATTGCCTGCTTGGCAGCGCCATTAGCGGTGCTGCTCAAGCTCCTGGCGCACCTGGGCCTCAATAGCTTGCTGGTGAAAGTAACTGATCTGTACAAAAGTAACTTTGTTAGAAATACAGAAGTCGTTCTTCAAACCATCGAGCACGAACCTGACTCGGTCCTCCGGCATCTCGGACCCAGCCAAACTGCAAAGACAAGACTGCTTGACAACTCTGTTGAACTCGGTCACTTGGGGGTGGGCGGTTCCACCGTCGTGGGGGCACAGGAGGGTAACCCGACGATAGACTCTGAGTCCTGTGCCTCAAATCACACGCTAGATTTTTTAAAGTTGACCCGAGTCTCCATCAGCGTGGGCTCGGGCTTCGCAGTGCGGCTGTGTGCGTCTGCTTCACTGATGAGCTGTTGAAGTCGAAACAGACCCGTGGCTGCGTTCGCTTTTTAGACGCTGTTGCATTTATCATTTTTGTTGGTGCCATCAAGTGTGTTGCCACCAGACCCAGGACTGTGCTGATAGCATTCCACCGCGTTCCGTCAAGCTGGAGAAGCCGAAACTCGTCATCATATGACATGACTTTTGTGCGATCGAAGACTAAATCTAGCAGGTCGGAGATGATCGACTCGGAAAAATCGATTCTACCATCAACAACATGCAGCATTTGAACCTGTAATTTATGGCTGCTGGAGATAAAGTTGCCAAACAACAGGGACTCAGGCTTTACCACTCCAACAGCAGACTGGATTCCTTGCCTCTGATGACGCTCACTGATATAATCAACCACTCTGTACACCACCGGCGCATGAGCATGCGAAGCTTCAGCCCCTGTCTGCCCAAAATACATTCGTTATACAAATCATGCCACTCACCGGGAGTCTGATCTCGTCAGACTCATTCTTTCGCGGCCGTCGCGCCACATTGGTTCGCTTCAGCGAGTTCTGCCTCGAGATCGAGATCCAGCAGCCGAATACGCAGTTCAGTCTTCTGCAGCTGTTCCTCGACTCTGCCTCCCGTCGCCGCTCAACATTCGGCCGAGGCGCCCGCTACCAGTTGCATCTCGCTCTCAGGTGGAGCCAGACTAATTAAATCGGGTGTGCCAGCATTCGATGGTGGTGTCTTGTCCACTTGAGTACGACGGGATGAGCTTCTGTCCTGCTCGAGCTCCTTGGCAATGCGACTCAGGCGACTTTTCAGCTCTTTCCTATTGCCATGAGTAGGCAGGCCGCGCTCTCTAAGGGCTTCTCGAAGCGCTTTGTTTGATGGAGGCAGTATGAGTACGAAGGTGTTTGACATGATTTAGAAGTAAAAAAAATTAAACCTGAGCAAACGCAATTAGCCACAAAGGTAGCGGTCTAAATAGACACACGGCGTGGACGACGCACTCACCACCCCACCACACAGCAAAAACCCAAACAGCCATTTCACTAAAGGCGGCTAGCAGTCTCTGTATCAGATTATAACTCGAAAAAATCGGGACTTTTAAGTCAGGAGCTGCTCACCCACCTCGCAACCGCAGAGCTCTTCCCGATTGACGCCAGCTTAGTGAGTTTCACCATCACAGAGACTTCCATCTCCCTGACTTGGGTGGCGTCCATCACTGAAGGAGTTCTGTACCGGATGACCTGCAGGCGAGTCAGCACAGGGAATTCAACATCTCTGCCTCCATCAAAGTATCTGAGTGCCACCTTCAGCAATCTGCAGTCAGGAGAGGCCTACAACCTGAGTGTGGCTGTCACTAAGCAGGGCGGCTTCGATGAAGTTGTCACCTGGCTGCCAATCCAGCTGACCAGTAAGTTGGAGCTCAGCAAATGATTGCAGCTGCTCTGATGAGGCACAGCTCGCTTCTATTGGGTCCGTTTCATTGCAGAGCTGTTCAGCATTGACGCCAGCTCAGCTCAGTACAGCTCCAATGAGACCGCCATCTCTGTGACTTGGCAGCCATCCAGCACTTCTGGCGTCTCGTACCAGCTCACCTGCAAGCGAGTCGGCTCAGGAGAAGTCTCGATTACGTCTTCATCGACTCCGTCTGCCACCTGCGGCTCCCTGCAGTCTGGACAGGAATATGAGCTGCGGGTGGCTGTGCAGAAGGCGGGCGGCTTTGATGACGTCATCACAGCTCTGTCCAACCAGCTGACCAGTGAGAATTGCGTTTGTACTGACTTTTGTTACAGCCTGTTTTCAAATCAACTCTGAATGTGCTGGTACTTTCACGGAATTCAGAGGACAGCGTTGCACCTGCGGTGTCCGGCCTGACGATTCTGCTAATCCCTGGCGGTCCCGTCCGCCTCAGCTGGAAGCCGCTCAGCCCCGAGCTCGGCCGGGGCGTCGTGTTCGAGTTCGAGCTGCGACTGGACGGTCCGGGCGGCTGCGCGGCGGCCCGGCGGCTGAACTGCTCCGACTGCGGCCGCCACCGCCTCCAGCTGCAGTCTGAGGAGGCCCGGCAGCGGCTTGAGGCCCTGACGGCCGACTGCTCAGCGCCGGTGCTCGTGCGAGCCTTCGAGTTCGGCGACGCCTCGCTGTCCGCGGAGGTCGCCGTCAGCTCCGAGGGCGCCTCCCCGCGCTCGCTGCTGCCCTGGACCGAGTACGGCGCCTCGCTGTGGCCGGTGAACCTCGCGGGGCCCGGCGCCGTCGCCTCCGCCTCCTTCCGCAGCCCGGAGACTCGCAGCGGCGCCGTCGGCGGCCTGCGGGCGACGCCCTCGGAGGCGGAGGCGCTGGTGGAGTTCGAGGAGCCTCGGCTGCCAAACGGCCTGCTGCAGGCGTTCGCTGTGCAGGTGTGAATCATGAGTACTTTGATTGAGGCTACTGAATGGTTCATTTCGTACGAGGCATTTCATGACATTCCGCAGGTGTTCAAAGTGGCTTCCAATGTCTGCTCGCAGCTGCTGGTGCTGAACTCCACCAACGCCGGCTGCCAGTTGCTCTCCTGCACCACGGGAGGCCTTCTGGACCTGCTGTCCAGGACGTGCGCCAGCACCCAGTACGTCAACAACAGCGGTAACGGCTCAGACGCGTACGCCGTCAGAGTGCGACAGCTGCAGCCGGGCACCGAGTACTCGGTGAGGGTGACGCCGGTCAGCCAGACTTTAGCTGGGGACTCAGCTGAGCTCAACTTTGTCACTGCTGGTGGAGACGGTGGCGGTGGCGCAGCGACCATCGTGGTGGCAGTCGCGGTGCCGCTGGTGGTCATTCTGGCTATCGTTGCGGCTTCGCTGATCTTCCTTCGGATTCGTCGGCAAAACAGGTGCGACTTAAATTTTGTGCTCAAAGCAGCTGAGCTGGGAAGGTGCAGAGAAACTGAGAGTCCCGGTTTCGATTCCGTTAATTTGTGTGCACGTACCTGATGGTGAGGTGGTCAGGACCGATGTGCACTCTGTGTGAGCCTGTGTTATGCTGCAAACTTTCATTGGCTGAATGATGTCCCCAAACTACAAACTGAGCACCTGGTCTGAGAGCCATTGGTTAGTGCTGGTGGCTCGAACTCAAACCGAATTTTACAGAGTGCTCAACTTAATTTAACAGCAGGTGCTGTCATTTCATTGAACCCTTCCAGATCTCCACAGAAAGCTGCCAAGCCAGCTTCTGACAGCCCTGCAGGCAGCGGAGTCAGCGGTGCACCAAACGATTACGCCACTGTGGTTGGAGGCTCCGCTCAGTCAGCTGAATATGTGGAGATCCCTGCTGTGAATGGCCGGCGTTAGAGACTTGAGGTTACATTGCTCAGTGAAACTGAGTGAACCTCAATATTTGAGTCTGTTTGCACAAAATATAATAATATGTGTTACACACAGATTGCAGACTAATCATTGCATTGATTGACTATTCTAACGAAAACTGAATTTCCATATCTGTGCTCTGCTGTGATGTCACAATACTACTAATGGGTAGCAATCGATAGCCTGTTATGTCAGGTTGATTTCTCTCTGATTGTCAAACCCTGCATTGATGACTGCTTTTTCAGAATTATATGAAATATATTTTAAATCTAGCATGTACGATACACACTTATTGGTACATTCAGACTACATAAAAAAGACATTCAGATGGCATAATGAGTACGTGACATTCAGATTGCATAGGGATTGACATTCAGATTGTATAGGGAATGACATTCAGATAACATAATGAGTGACATTCAGATTGCACAGGGAATGACATTCAGACTGCACAGGGATTGACATTCAGACTGCATAGGGAATGACATTCAGATTGCATAGGGAATGACATTCAGATTGCATAGGGAATGACATTCAGATTGCATAGGGAATGACATTCAGATTGCATAGGGAATGACATTCAGATTGCATAGGGAATGACATTCAGATTGCATAGGGAATGACATTCAGATTGCATAGGGAATGACATTCAGATTGCATAGGGAATGACATTCGGATTGCGTAGGGAATGACATTCAGATTGCATAGGGAATGACATTCAGATTGCATAGGGAATGACATTCAGATTGCATAGGGAATGACATTCGGATTGCGTAGGGAATGACATTCAGATTGCATAGGAAATGACATTCGGATTGCGTAGGGAATGACATTCAGATTGCATAGGAAATGACATTCAGACTGTTAATATTGATATCAAAATGAAAACTGTATTTTGAAGAGAGTCTTGAGCAATATGACTCACTGATAGCACAGAAAACCTGTGGATAAGCCAGGTGTTTCCGTGATGCAAAACCGGAGGGCTACTGCTCAAAACTGCAAAAGGACACTCCAACTGACAGTCAGCCATGCATGTGGCTTCTCTGCACTACTTTGAGCTGCTCAATATCAGCTGGTGAAACTGCAGATAAGAACAGCTGTGTCTGTACTGCGCATGGCTGGGCGAAGCCACTGATAAACAAGTCTTTCTGAAGAAAAAAATATTCGTGACTGTCCGCAACATGGAGACTCAGCTAATGGCTCTGTTTATAGCTGAGCTCAGGCTGACTTGGCGAGCGTTGTCAGACTCAAAATGTCAGCTGCAGCTGAGGCCGTTGACCGTTGAGGCGGTTGCTCAAAGTGACCTCGTTAGGAAAATCCTGACTAACCATGACTTTGAGTACTGTATTGACGGATCCATAAGTTGCTATTTTCCAGGTAGCTCTGCACTGCAGCAGATAAGAGCAGGTGCGCACAAGCTCTACTTATCATGGCAGACGCAAAACAGGCGATAGCAACTTTTTGCAATAACTTTGCTTTTTTCAGTTTAAGGCCTGAGCTTGGCTCAGTGTGCGAGTTTTTTTAGAGCGAAAGTCCGCAATAAATTTGACTGCAAAAGCCACCTCTGGGACTTTTATCGGATCAGCACAAACACAATTTTCGTCACACAGGTTTCTCAAACTCGCAAAATGCACTGCGTGTCTGCTGGAGCCCGACGTCTCTTCCGCTGCAGTTGCTGCTGCTGGCTGCTTCTGGTTGCTGCTGCAGCTGCTCTGCTGCTGCAGCTGCTCTGCTGCTGTGCGATGAGGCGGCTGCTCGAAGCACGTCGTGTGGAAAACTGGTGCCGGGTCAGGTGGATCCTGTGACAGTGGCTGCTGTTCGCTCTTCTACAAATTCATCAATAACAGTTGATTGGCTGCCACCAGACCGTGGCATCACAGGGTACTTTTACACACTGAGCTGCCCCAGCTGTCCCGCTCAGCAGCACAACACTACAGATGAGACATTCAAATTTCGAGGTCTCACAGCGGCTACTGAGTACAGCTTCTCCATCCAGGCAGGACTTCAGAACTGCAGCCTCAGTCCTGCATTCCATCTTTCTGGAAAGACAGGTGAGAATGAAGCTGAAACTTCAGTACAGAATGCACTTTAGGTGCCACGCTGGCTGCCACACTTTGTCCACCTGAATTTCTCCCGCATTTGTACGACTGTAAATACGCTCGTGAGATCATAGCATTTCTCACTCTAACAAATCAATTTGATTATTTTGAGTTTTGTCAGCATTCCAATTTTTATTTAATACAAATTTAATGCTGTTCAAATACCAAAGCAGCTCGCGAAACTTTACAACATCAATTTAGCAAGTCCTAACACAATTGCAGAACTCACCAATATCTCAGGACCAGTGCACATCTCGGATGTGACGGAGACGAGCTTCAGAGCCCGGTGGGCGGCCTCTCCCGATGTCGGAGTTGAGTATGAAGTCAGCTGCGCTGGCAGAGTGCCAGACACAACCGCTGTGTGCACAGGCCAGCCATCCGGAGCCTCTGTCACTGTCACAGTGAGACCCGTCAAGACTGGGTTTCCGCCTCAGTTTTACATTTACGGTACAGCGTTGACCAGTGAGCTTCAAAATATTTTATAATGTTTTACTGATGTTTTTATGATGTTTTTACAAAGCATTTGTAGTCAATTAACAAAAGACCTCAGATATTCAGCTCTAGCTCGTAGCTGCCTTGAACTGAATTAGCAAGACGTAAAATAGAAAAAATTTATGTTCTTTACGGACGATCGCATGAACCCGGCATGTCTTTGGCAGCTTTCTTGGTTGATCAAATTAACCTCAAGAAAGATGCTACTAAGGCGAAATATGTGCATGAAAAAAAGTTTTATCTTTTTTTTATTTTTTTGTTTTAAGAATGTGGTAAAACCTGTTTGACTCGATGTTTTCTGTGAGATTTCTGATAAGCAATTCAAACTTCTACTGATCCTTGGCCCTACTGATGAGAAAGTCAGGGTGGCTGTGGGCTCAGCATGTGTGTGGCTGAATTCGTGTCCGTGTCAGCAGGATGGGTATGACTTGCTTGCCTCCTCACTCTCACTGCCATCGACAGCCGCCTTGACTTGTAAGTGTCACTCAGCTCACAGTGTCACTCAGCTCACAGTGTCACTCAGCTAACAATGTCACTCACCTCACAGTGTCACTCAGCTCACAGTGTCACTCAGCTCACAGTGTCACTCAGCTCACAGTGTCACTCAGCTCACAGTGTCACTCAGCTCACAGTGTCACTCAGCTCACAGTGTCACTCAGCTCAGCTCACAGTGTCACTCAACTCACAGTGTCACTCAGCTCACAGTGTCACTCAGCTCACAGTGTCACTCAGCTCACAGTGTCACTCAGCTCACGGTGTCACTCAGCTCACAGTGTCACTCAGCTCACAGTGTCACTCAGCTCACAGTGTCACTCAGCTCACAGTGTCACTCAGCTCACAGTGTCACTCAGCTCACAGTGTCACTCAGCTCACAGTGTCACTCAGCTTACAGTGACACTCAGCTCACAGTGTCACTCAGCTCAGCTCACAGTGTCACTCAGCTCACAGTGTCACTCAGCTCACAGTGTCACTCAGCTCACAGTGTCACTCAGCTCACAGTGTCACTCAGCTCACAGTGTCACTCAGCTCACAGTGTCACTCAGCTCACAGTGTCACTCAGCTCATAGTGTCACTCAGCTCACAGTGTCACTCAGCTCACAGTGTCACTCAGCTCACAGTGTCACTCAGCTCACAGTGTCACTCAGCTCACAGTGTCACTCAGCTCACAGTGTCACTCAGCTCACAGTGTCACTCAGCTCACAGTGTCACTCAGCTCACAGTGTCACTCAGCTCACAGTGTCACTCAGCTCACAGTGTCACTCAGCTCACAGTGTCACTCAGCTCACAGTGTCACTCAGCTCACAGTGTCACTCAGCTCACAGTGTCACTCAGCTCACAGTATCACTCAGCTCACAGTGTCACTCAGCTCACAGTGTCAATCCGCTCAATCTCAATCTCCATCTCCCCGCCCTCCCCAGGGCCGCTGCTCATCGCCGACCCCGCCAGCCGACCCTCAGCCGCTGCCACGGTGTCGCATCCGAGCGAGTCGCAGCCCGCTGAGGCGGTGCTGCTGCTCAACTGGACTTCCAGCGCTGCCGAGGGCGCCGACCTGCTGCAGTTCCGCGTGAGCAGCGCCTCGAAGCCCGACTTGCTGAGGGAGGCTGCGTTCAACTCGACGCGGCTGCTGCTGAGCCTGGCGGAGGCGGAGCTGCTCTCGCTGAAGCTGACGGTGGCGGTGGCTGCCGTGGCCAACAAATCCGGGCTGAGGCAGGAGGGCTCGGAGATCGTCATTGCTGAGCAGCTGCAGATGCGTGAGTTCAGCTCAGAGTCTTTGTTGTGAGTCTTGGTTCTGAGTGAGTCTTTGTTCTGAGTGAGTGTTGGTTCTGAGTGAGTGTTGGTTCTAAGTGAGTGTTGGTTCTGAGTGAGTCTTGGTTCTGAGTGAGTCTTGGTTCTGAGTGAGTCTTGGTTCTGAGTGAGTCTTGGTTCTGAGTGAGTCTTGGTTCTGAGTGAGTCTTGGTTCTGAGTGAGTCTTTGTTCTGAGTGAGTGTTGGTTCTGAGTGAGTGTTGGTTCTGAGTGAGTGTTGGTTCTGAGTGAGTGTTTGTTCTGAGTGAGTCTTGGTTCTGAGTGAGTCTTGGTTCTAAGTGAGTGTTGGTTCTGAGTGAGTCTTGGTTCTGAGTGAGTCTTGGTTCTGAGTGAGTCTTGGTTCTGAGTGAGTCTTGGTTCTGAATGAGTGTTGTTTCTGAGTGAGTCTTGGTTCTGAGTGAGTGTTGGTTCTGAGTGAGTCTTGGTTCTGAGTGAGTGTTGGTTCTGAGTGAGTGTTGGTTCTGAGTGAGTCTTGGTTCTGAGTGAGTCTTGGTTCTGAGTGAGTCTTGGTTCTGAGTGAGTCTTGGTTCTGAGTGAGTGTTGGTTCTGAGTGAGTGTTGGTTCTGAGTGAGTGTTGGTTCTGAGTGAGTCTTGGTTCTGAGTGAGTCTTGGTTCTGAGTGAGTCTTGGTTCTGAGTGAGTCTTGGTTCTGAGCCCGGTTTCCCCGCCGCCGTCCTGCAGCGCCCGGCAGCCCTTTGGTGTCGCTGCTGCCGGACAAGCGCGCCGTCGAGGTGTCGCTGACTGCCAGCTCCGGCTCCGAGCTGCTGACTGCGGCCGCCCACGCAGACAGCGGGAGCTTCGCTGCTGCTACCAACAGCTGCCGGCCGGACTCCGGCAGGTGCACCGTGGCTCTGCAGCCGCTGAGGCCGTTCACCAACTACTCGGTGGAGGCGGTCGCCGAGCTGTCGGGCCTGGCCTCGCTGCCCCAGAGGTCGGAGGTTCGAACGCTGGAGGACGCGCCGTCGCAGCCGCAGTCGGTGAGGCTGGACGATGCATCATCGCAGTTGCTATGCGACTGGCGGGCTCCCAGCGAGCCGAACGGCGTCATCCGCAACTACTCGGTGGCCTGGGGCTCGCTGAGCTTCCCGGACGGCGCTGAGATTCGCATCGGAGCCAAGGAGGCGGCGGCCGACATGACCCGCCTGCCGCTGGAGCCGCCGCCGCTGCCGGCCCACGTCGGCTTCTGCCGCGTCGGCGCCTGCACGGGCGGCGGCTGCAGCCGCGGCAGCGACAGGGCGGAGCGGCGGCTGCCCGATGGCGAGGCGCCCGCGGTGTCCGGCGGCCTGCAGCCGCTGGCGGTCCCTGGCGGTCCCGTCCGCCTCAGCTGGAAGCCGCTCAGCCCCGAGCTCGGCCGGGGCGTCGTGTTCGAGTTCGAGCTGCGACTGGACGGTCCGGGAGGTTGCGCGGCGGCCCGGCGGCTGAACTGCTCCGACTGCGGCCGCCACCGCCTCCAGCTTCAGTCGGAGGAGGCCCGGCAGCGGCTTGAGGCCCTGACGGCCGACTGCTCAGCGCCGGTGATCGTGCGGACCTTCGAGTTCGGCGACGCCTCGCTGTCGGCGGAGGTCGCCGTCAGCTCTAAGGGCGCCTCGCCGAGCTTGCTGCTGCCCTGGACCGAGTACGGCGCCTCGCTGTGGCCGGTGAATCTCGCGGGGCCCGGCGCCGTCGCCTCCGCCTCCTTCCGCAGCCCGGAGACTCGCAGCGGCGCCGTCGGCGGCTTGACGGCGACGCCATCGGAGGCGGAGGCGCTGGTGGAGTTCGAGGAGCCTCGGCTGCCAAACGGCCTGCTGCAGGCGTTCGCTGTGCAGGTGAGAATCACGAGTACTTTGATTGAGGCTACTGAATGGTTCATTTCGCACGAGGCATTTCATGACATTCCGCAGGTGTTCAAGGTGGCTTCCAATGTCTGCTCGAAGCTGCTGGTGCTGAACTCCACCAACGCCGGCTGCCAGTTGCCCTCTTGCACCACGGGAAGCCTTCTGGACCTGCTGTCCGGGACGTGCGACAGCACCCAGTACGTCAACAACAGCGCGAACGGCTCAGACGCGTACGCCGTCAGAGTGCGGCAGCTGCAGCCGGGCACCGAGTACTCGGTGAGGGTGACGCCGGTCAGCCAGACTTTAGCTGGAGACTCAGCTGAGCTCAACTTTGTCACTGCTGGTGGAGACGGCGGCGGTGGCGCAGCGACCATCGTGGTGGCAGTCGCGGTGCCGCTGGCGGTCATTCTGGCTATCGCTGCGGCTTCGCTCATCTTCCTTCGGATTCGTCGGCAAAACAGGTGCGACTTAAATTTTGTGCTCAAAGCAGCTGAGCTGGGAAGGTGCAGAGAAACTGAGAGTCCGTGTTTCGATTCCGTTAATTTGTGTGCACGTACCTGATTGTGAGGTCAGAGCCGATGTGTACTCTGTGTGAGCCTGTGTTATGCTACAAAGGTTCATTGGCTGAATGATGTCCCCAAACTACAAACTGAGCACCTGGTCTGAGAGCCATTGGTTAGTGCTGGTGGCTCGAACTCAACCGAATTTTACAGAGTGCTCACCAACTATTATATCTATTATATATTATATCTATCATGTACGATACACACTTTTTGATAGATTCAGACTACATAAAAAAGGACATTCAGATGGCGCAGCGACCATCGTGGTGGCAGTCGTGGTGCCGCTGGTGGTCATTCTGGTTGTCGCTGCGGCTTTGCTGATCTTCCTTCGGATTCGTCGGCAAAACACGTGCGACGCATTTCTGTGCTCAAAGCAGCTGAGCTGGGAAGGTGGAGAGAAGCTTAGAGTCTTTAGTTTCGATTCCGTTAATCTGTGTGCACGTGCCTGATGGTGAGGTGGTCAGGGCCGATGTACAGACAACCTGGGTGAGCACGTGCCTGTGCTATGCTACAAAGGTTAATTAGCAGAATGGGGGTCGCGGCGGTGCCACGAGCTGCCCTTAAAACTAAAGACTGAACACCTGGTCTGTGAGCCATTTGTTGGTGCTGGTGGCTCGAACTCACCCGAATTTTACAGAGTGCTCACCAACTCGATTTAACAAATGCCGTCATTTCACTGAGCCCTTCCAGATCTCCACAGAGAGCTGTCAAGCCAGCTTCTGACATCGCCGCAGGCAGTCAAGTCAGCGGTGCACCAAACGATTACGCCACGGTGGTTGGAGGTTCCGCTCAGTCATCTGAATATGTGGAGATCCCTGCTGTGAATGACCGACATTAGAGACTGAGATTCCATTGCTCAGTGAAACTAAATGAACCTCAAGATTTGAGTCATTTTGCACAAACTGTAATTGAAGTACAGCCAGATTACAGACTGTATGTCTGAGACATTGAGAACTAATCATTGCATTGATTGACTATACTAATGAAAACTGAATTTCCATATCTCTTCTCAGACCTGATAGAACAATTCTACTAATGAGTAGAAATCGATCGTCTATGATGTCATTGTTGTTGATTTCTCTCTGACTTTCAAACCCTGCATTGATAACTGCTTATTCAGTATTACATGAAATATAGTCATACAACTGTTGCTTATGATAAACATACCTATTTCTAACCAAAGTAGTTTAAAATTTCCATTTCTGGTTACCGATTAGGATGACATTCAGTTTGCAGAGAATGACATTCAGATTGCAGAGAATGACATTCAGTTTGCAGAGAATGACATTCAGATTGCAGAGAATGACATTCAGATTGCAGAGAATGAAATTCAGATTGCAGAGAATGACATTCAGACTGCAGAGAATGACATTCAGTTTGCAGAGAATGACATTCAGATTGCAAAGAATGACATTCAGATTGCAGAGAATGACATTCAGATTGCAGAGAATGACATTCAGATTGCAGAGAATGACATTCAGATTGCAGAGAATGACATTCAGATTGCAGAGAATGGCATTCAGACTGTTAATATGGATATCAAAATTAAAATTGTATTTTGAAGAATGCCATGAGCAAACTGACAACAGAAACACCTGTGATTCCGTGATGCAAAACCAGAGAGCTCAACACTGCAAAAGGACATTCCAACTGACAGCCAGAAATGCATGCCGCTGCTCTGCCCTACATGTACTCTGAGCTGCTCAATATCAGCTGTTGAAACTGCAGATAAGAATTACAGCTGCGCCTCTGCTGCGCATGGCTGAACGAAGCCACAGATAAACAAGTCTTCAGCAAAAATATGCATGACTGTTCGCAACATGGCGACTCAGCTGATGGCCCTGTTTTTATACATTAGCTGAGCTCAGGCTGACTTGGCGAGCGTTGCCAGACTCGAAAAATGTCAGCTGAAGCTGAGTCGGTTGCTCAAAGGTGACATTGTGTGGAAAAATGACTGACCATTTTTTGAGTACTTAATTATCGGGTCCATAAGTCGATATTTTCCAGGTAGCTCCGGACTGCAGCAGATAAGAGCAGGTGCGCACGAGCTCCATTTATTGACAAACAGGCGATAGCAAATTATCGCAATAATTTTACATATTTCAGTTTAAGGTCTGCGCTCGGCTCAGCATGCGAATTTTGTTTTCAAACTCAAATTTTTATTTTTCAAACTCGCAAAATGCACTGCGTGTCTGCTGGAGCCCGACGTCTCTTCCGCTGCAGTTGCTGCTGCTGGCTGCTTCTGGTTGCTGCAGCTGCTCTGCTGCTGTGCGATGAGGCGGCTGCTCAAGGCACGTCGTGTGGAAAACTGGTGCCGGGTCAGGTGGATCCTGTGACAGTGGCTGCTGTTCGCTCTACTACAAATTCATCAATAACAGTTGATTGGCTGCAACCAGACCGTAAAATCACAGGGTACTTTTACATAGTAAACTGCCCCAGCTGTCCAAGTCGGCAGCACAACACTACAGATGAGACATTCACGTTTCGAGGTCTCACAGCGGCTACTGAGTACAACTTCTCCATCCAGGCAGGACTTCGGAATTGCAGCCTCAGCCCTGCATTCCATCTTTCTGGAAGGACAGGTGAGAATGAAGCTGAAAATTCAGTACAGAATGCACTTTAGGTGCCACGCTGGCTGCCACACTTTGGCCACCTGAATTTTCCTGGATTTTTACGAGTGTAAATACGCTCGTGAGATCATAGCATTTCTCACTCTAACAAATCAATTCGATTATTCTAAGCTTCGTCAGTATTCCAATTATTATTTGATACTAATTTATTGCTGCTAAAAATACCAAACCAGCTTGCGAAACTTCACAACATCAGTTAAGCAAAATTCCCAACACAATTGTAGTACTCAACAATATCCCAGGACCAGTGCACATCTCGGATGTGACGGAGACGAGCTTCAGAGCCCGGTGGGCGGCCTCTCCCGATGTCGGAGTCGAGTATGAAGTCAGCTGCGCTGGCACAGTGCCAGACACAACCGCTGTGTGCACAGGACTGCCATCCGGAGCCTCTGTCACTGTCAGAGTGAGACCCGTCAAGACTGGGTTCCCGCCTGGGTTTTACATTTACGGCAGAGCTTTGACCAGTGAGCTTCAACAATATTTGTAATTGTTGTAATTACCTATTTGTAATTACCTATTAGTGATACATTACAAAATACTTTCGCCACCTTGCTTGCCTTCTAGCTCTGCAGCTCATGGTGCCACCAAGCTCACAGTGTTACTCAGCTCACAGTGTCACTCAGCTCACAGTGTCACTCAGCTCACAGTGTCACTCAGCTCACAGTGTCACTCAGCTCACAGTGTCACTCAGCTCACAGTGTCACTCAGCTCACAGTGTCACTCAGCTCACAGTGTCACTCAGCTCACAGTGTCACTCAGCTCACAGTGTCACTCAGCTCACAGTGTCACTCAGCTCACAGTGTCACTCAGCTCACAGTGTCACTCAGCTCACAGTGTCACTCAGCTCACAGTGTCACTCAGCTCACAGTGTCACTCAGCTCACAGTGTCACTCAGCTCACAGTGTCACTCAGCTCACAGTGTCACTCAGCTCACAGTATCACTCAGCTCACAGTGTCACTCAGCTCGATCTCAATCCCGATCTCCCCACCCTCCCCAGGGCCGCTGCTCATCCCGGACCCCGCCAGCCGACCCTCAGCCGCGGCCGCGGTGTCGCAGCCGAGCGAGTCGCAGCCCGCCGAGGCGGTGCTGCTGCTCAACTGGACGTCCAGCGCTGCCGATGGCGCCGACCTGCTGCAGTTCCGCGTGAGCAGCGTCTCGAAGCCCAACTTGCTGAGGGAGGCTGCGTTCAACTCGACGCGGCTGCTGCTGAGCCTGGCGGAGGCGGAGCTGCTCTCGCTGAAGCTGACAGTGGCGGTGACTGCCGTGGCCAACAAATCCGGGCTGAGGCAGGAGAGCTCGGAGATCGTCATCGCTGAGCAGCTGCAGATGCGTGAGTTCAGCTCAGTCTTTGTTCTGAGTGAGTGTTGGTTCTGAGTGAGTGTTGGTTCTGAGTGAGTGTTGGTTCTGAGTGAGTGTTGGTTCTGAGTGAGTCTTGGCTCTGAGTGAGTGTTGGTTCTGAGTGAGTGTTGGTTCTGAGTGAGTGTTGGTTCTGAGTGAGTGTTGGTTCTGAGTGAGTGTTGGTTCTGAGTGAGTGTTGGTTCTGAGCCCGGTTTCCCCGCCGCCGTCCCGCAGCGCCCGGCAGCCCTTTTGTGTCGCTGCTGCCGGACAAGCGCGCCGTCGAGGTGTCGCTGACTGCCAGCTCCGGCTCCGAGCGGTTGACTGCGGCCGCCCACGCAGACAGTGGGGACTTCGCTGCTGCTACCAACAGCTGCCGGCCGGACTCCGGCAGGTGCACCGTGGCTCTGCAGCCGCTGAGGCCGTTCACCAACTACTCGGTGGAGGCGGTCGCCGAGCTGTCGGGCCTGGCCTCGCTGCCCCAGAGGTCGGAGGTTCGAACGCTGGAGGACGCGCCGTCGCAGCCGCAGTCGGTGAGGCTGGACGATGCGTCATCGCAGTTGCTATGCGACTGGCGGACTCCCAGCGAGCCGAACGGCGTCATCCGCAACTACTCAGTGGCCTGGGGCTCGCTGAGCTTCCCGGACGGCGCTGAGATTCGCATCGGAGCCAAGGAGGCGGCGGCCGACATGACCCGCCTGCCGCTCGCGCCGCCGCCGCTGCCGGGCCACGTCGGCTTCTGCCGCGTCAGCGCCTGCACGGGCGGCGGCTGCATCCGCGGCAGCGACAGGGCGGAGCGGCGGCTGCCCGATGGCGAGGCGCCCGCGGTGTCCGGCGGCCTGCAGCCGCTGGCGGTCCCTGGCGGTCCCGTCCGCCTCAGCTGGAAGCCGCTCAGCCCGAGCTCGGCCGGGGCGTCGTGTTCGAGTTCGAGCTGCGACTGGACGGTCCGGGCGGCTGCGCGGCGGCCCGGCGGCTGAACTGCTCCGACTGCGGCCGCCACCGCCTCCAGCTGCAGTCGGAGGAGGCCCGGCAGCGGCTCGAGGCCCTCACGGCCGACTGCTCAGCGCCGGTGCTCGTGCAGACCTTCGAGTTCGGCGACGCCTCGCTGTCCGCGGAGGTCGCCGTCAGCTCCAAGGGCGCCTCGCCGAGCTCGCTGCTACCCTGGACCGAGTACGGCGCCTCGCTGTGGCCGGTGAACCTCGCGGGGCCCGGCGCCGTCGCCTCCGCCTCCTTCCGCAGCCCGGAGACTCGCAGCGTCGCCGTCGGCGGCCTTCGGGCGACGCCCTCGGAGGCGGAGGCGCTGGTGGAGTTCGAGGAGCCGCGGCTGCCAAACGGCCTGCTGCAGGCGTTCGCTGTGCAGGTGAGAATCACGAGTACTTTGATTGAAGCTACTGAATGGTTCATTTCGCACGAGGCATTTCATGACATTCCGCAGGTGTTCAAGGTGGCTTCCAATGTCTGCTCGCAGCTGCTGGTGCTGAACTCCACCAACGCCGGCTGCCAGTTGCTCTTCTGCACCACGGGAAGCCTTCTGGACCTGCTGTCCAGGACGTGCGCCAGCACCCAGTACGTCAACAACAGCGGTAACGGCTCAGACGCGTACGCCGTCAGAGTGCGGCAGCTGCAGCCGGGCACCGAGTACTCGGTGAGGGTGACGCCGGTCAGCCAGACTTTAGCTGGAGACTCAGCTGAGCTCAACTTCGTCACTGCTGGTGGAGACGGCGGCGGTGGCGCAGCGACCATCGTGGTGGCAGTCGTGGTGCCGCTGGTGGTCATTCTGGCTATCGCTGCGGCTTCGCTGATCTTCCTTCGGGTTCGTCGGCAAAACAGGTGCGACTCAAATTTTGTGCTCAAAGCAGCTGAGCTGGGAAGGTGCAGAGAAACTGAGAGTCCCGGTTTCGATTCCGTTAATTTGTGTGCATGTGCTTGATGGTGAGGTGGTCAGGACCGATGTGCACTCTGTGTGAGCCTGTGTTATGCTACAAAGGTTCATTGGCTGAATGATGTCCCTAAAGTACAAACTGAGCACCTGGTCTGGGAGCCATTGGTTGGTGCTGGTAACTCGATTTCACCCGAATTTTACAGAGTGCTCACCGACTCGAATATTTAACAGCCATAGTTAAGTGTCGTAATTTCAACTGAACCCTTCCAGATCTCCACAGAAAGCTGTCAAGCCAGCTTCTGACAGCACTGCAGGCAGCGGAGTCAGCGGTGCACCAAACGATTACGCCACGGTGGTTGGACGTTCCACTCAGTCAGCTGAATATGTGGAGATCCCTGCAGTGAATGACCGACATTAGAGACTGAGATTCCATTGCTCAGTGAAACTTAGTGAACCTCAAATATTTGAGTCTGTTTGCACAAACTATAAAAAAACTCCATATTTCCATAAATGGCCCCGAAGGGGGACTAGATTGCTAGTCAAAATACCTTTGAGTAGCAATCGATAGTCTGTTATGTCAGGTACTTGATTTCTCTCTGATTGTCAAACCCTGCTTTGATGATTGCTTATTCAGAATTATATGAAATATATATATATATTATATCTATCATGTACGATACACATTTTTTGATAGATTCAGACTACATAAAAAAGGACATTCAGGTGGCGCAGCGACCATCGTGGTGGCAGTCGTGGTGCCGCTGGTGGTCGTTCTGGTTGTCGCTGCGGCTCGCCTCGGGTGCGCCGTTGGGTGCCACACCTGGCAACCTGGGTAGCTAAATAAATTCTTAGCATTTCTCACTCTCTGACTGATCTGAACTTTTCATTATTCGATGAGTTCTCCGTGTTTGAATTTGTCATGAGGGGGTTTAAGGACAGACTTTTCCGCTACCCCCCATAATCCTAATAATTGTAGCTGTAGCATTCCCAAGCAAATCGGGAAAATCTTACAAATGAGTTATTCTACATGCTACTGGCTTAGTCTATTCTCAATGAATTACTTTCACGCTAAATTTGCCATAAAAAAGAAATTTTAAAAAAAGTTCCCTGTTGTCTCACCAGATTCCTACCAATTGCAGCTCAAGCAAAAGACAAATCCTTAAGTACCTGTGCAAGAAGTAAAGCTATTTTTGATATGCTAAAAATTCATTCTTTTACCTTTAAAGACCAAGTTGAGACTCGGATTGCTGCGAATTAAATTATTGTAGTCAAGCCTTTAACAATATAATCAATATTTAGCGCTAAAAACAAACCCTGTTTGTAAACTTTTGTCTCAAAACCAAACCTCCTATAGCATGCGTTGCTTTAAAGCTCCATCTCTACCTACTCATGGACTTGCAAGACAACTCTCATGACAGACAGATCATAGGATAGTTTAAATAAGAACAGTTTATTACCAAGTGTGCCTTCGTATAGTGAAAACATTGTCCAGGAAGTGTCGGAAGATCTTGCTGACTGATACAGTTTTGATCATCCCCGATTGTAAGTTCGTCTGTTTTCCCGTCAGTGACAATGGCATACATGAGTTCTGTTGGTATTCTAAATTTTATTGCTACAAATTTAATGCTGTTCAAATACCAAAGCAGCTCGCGAAAATTTACAAAATCAGTTCAACGATTCCCAACACAATTTCAGTACTCAACAATATCCCAGGACCAGTGCACATCTCGGATGTGACGGAGACGAGCTTCAGAGCCCGGTGGGCGGCCTCTCCCGATGTCGGAGTTGAGTATGAAGTCAGCTGCGCTGGCAGAGTGCCAGACACAACCGCTGTGTGCACAGGCCAGCCATCCGGAGCCTCTGTCACTGTCACAGTGAGAGCCGTCAAGACTGGGTTCCCGCCTGGGTTTTACATTTACGGCACAGCTTTGACCAGTGAGCTCCATTATCAAACTGAAAATATTTTGAATGTACTTCGATAAAGAGATTGTCAAATAGATCGATGTACATTAATTGCTGATTCCAAACAATAGCAAGGCGGATCAAACTAATTTATAAAAAGCCGATATCAAGATTCTGTCGCATTACTGTATGTGCCATAAACTTTACTCGTAGTTGTGAATACTTATGCACTATATAACAGCTGCATGTATCTATTGAAATTGAAATCGCTGTTCTGGATATTGCTAGGATAAGCCATTCACACCAAAAAATAAAATAAAGACAGACTTGCTCAGTGAACAGGCAGACAGGTACGGTAATAGTCACGAGCTGTGCTGAAAATTTCCAATAAATTTCTGCTTAATAAACGTAAAATCTTGAAGCTGCTGCTGTGTAAGTCTGTAAGTGGCAGGATTAAGCGTACTCCTAATACCTGTATGGCTGCTTTTAAATGGCTAATTACTTATGAATTAATTAAGTTTAGCCGCCATCCGTAGGAACCAAAATCATCAGAGATGCTCATCAATTGCAGAGCTGTTCGGCATTGACGCCAGCTCAGCTCAGTACAGCTCCAATGAGACCGCCATCTCTGTGACTTGGCAGCCATCCAGCACTTCTGGCGTCTCGTACCAGCTCACCTGCAAGCGAGTCGGCTCAGGTGAAGTCTGGAATGCGTCTTCATCAACTCCGTCTGGCACCTGCGGCTCCCTGCAGTCTGGACAGGCCTATGAGCTGCGGGTGGCTGTGCAGAAGGCGGGCTTTGATGACGTCATCACGCGTCTGTCCAACCAGCTGACCAGTGAGTTCCTTCAGATGCTTTGCTTTGGAAATCTTTGCAAGCAAAGTAGCGGTGGCAACAGTGGGTCGCGTTTGCATTGCCATCAAATTACATCACAAAGCACAATAAAAGTCACATGGATAGATTTAGCAATAGTGATTGAGTTCTTTGGCTTCTGCAATGAGGATTTTACATCTATATTTCTATACGTGCGTATGCACGATTATTTGTATTGAATTTGAGGTTTTTGAGCTGCTAAACTTCCGCTGATATTTTGCTTTTGCTGAGGCTGTAGAGAAACATTACTTAATAAGTTGATATATAGCTTTACTTGGTGTTATTATTTATTAAAATGAATGACGGGGTATACAAGTTAAATGCGCATCAGGTAATTCACGCTTTAAACATTGCCTATACTTCCATCGGAAACAGGATTATCGGCCAATATGCTATAATTAGAGGCAGTTCGGTAATGACCGATGTTTTACTGGTAAACACAGAATAAAAACAGTAGGTCTCTCAGTAAAACAGTTTTCGCAGCTACTTTCAGTAGTTAAACTCTTTAGTAAACTGAACTTAAAAAGAAAAAACTATTGCATCACCTCTCAAGCTTTTTAGGTACATTCGTCTATTTCACAGCGTTTAAACAAACTCGTGCATTGAAATTTGCAGAGCTGTTCGGCATTGACGCCAGCTCAGCTCAGCACAGCTCCAATGAGACCGCCATCTCTGTGACTTGGCAGCCATCCAGCACTTCTGGCGTCTCGTACCAGCTCACCTGCAAGCGAGTCGGCTCAGGTGAAGTCTCGACTGCGTCTTCAGCCACTCCGTCTGCCACCTGCGGCTCCCTGCAGTCTGGACAGGAATATGAGCTGCGGGTGGCTGTGCAGAAGGCGAGTTTTGATGACGTCATCACGCGTCTGTCTGACCAGCTGACCAGTGAGTGCTCAGCTGCTTCGGTGCCAGTATTTTACTTTATTTTGGTTGGTTTACGTCACACAGATTGGCCATCTACTTGTTTGACAAAAAGACCGTGCTCACCGGAACTGTTCGAAAGGATCGTGGAATCCCGAAAGAATTGCAAGAAAAATTAGTGGCTGCTCCGGGTCAGGGCTTCGATCGTGAGGTGCGATCAGACCTTTAACATTTGAGAGTGAAAATATATAACGGAAATGCATACTGGACTTCTTTAAATCAATCATGACCTGCACAGCAGGCCATACTGGGCACTTGCTTTAGTGACTGGGAGATGGTTTTTGATGCCATAGACATTTTTCAATCTCTGGGTTTTTGAGCCGTTTCGGTATTGCCTGCGGTGCAGTCCTTTGGCTTCCAAATGGTTAAGGTCCAGACCAGCGTTGTGGCAAACGCGTCTGACTTTCACACCAAAGGCTGCACATCATTCAGGATGTGGGAATGTCATCATATATAGAAATGTGTTACTGAGTTTCCTTCTTCATATTTTATACAGTCCATCAGCATTAACCTTTACAACAGCCCCCTTTCTAACCTTCATAATCGCGCCATTCGTTTTAATCCCTAAGTACATTCATTCAGAACATACAGTGTTGCTTCTTGCTGCTCCAACTAACGGGGACACTTGGATAATTTGAAAATATGTTCACTCATGAGCGTCTGACATTCTGATCAAAGGCCAATTAGGTAGATTAATTTTGTTCAGCGACTTAAAAAAGAAAACGAATCCAAACTAAAATGTTCGTTCCAATGTTGTTCAATCGGGTCAGAGCTGTAACGCGACAGAACTTCCATTGCTGCTGACACAATTCTTGTCGGGTGGTGTGGCTTGTGGTGCGTTATTTAGACTTCCTACTGCTGCCTGATGCATGGTTTTATCTACTCTAATATCGCAGTCTTGAGAAGTGTGAAGCTTTGGTTTGCAGTTCTCCGTGTTGAATTTTGCAAGAGCAGAGTTCAAGTATCTTAGCTCAATGAGCAATTTATGCCATCCATCCAGGTTGCTTGTACTCCAGAGGAAGTAATTCACAGTTCTGAATTCGCTTGCATTAGACCAAGGGTGAGAAGCTGTTCACGAAGAGCTCATAATCTACTCCGTACTCTTGAGAGCACCCCTTCACTACTAATCTCACCTTGAATCTGTCAACTGGGCCATCTGACTTGTACTTCACTCGAAACACCCATCTGCAGCCAATAGTTTGTCGTTCTTTTGGTAGCTGAACTAACTGTCTGACAATTCCTTCAGAGTCTTCGGTTCTTCAATTTGTGTTGCATTAGGTGCTAAGTTTCTGTCGACGGGTTTCTTCTCCCGAGTCGACATCCGGACTTCCTGGTTGTCACTGGTACGAGCGTACGAGAGCCGCATTTCGATTCAGTCACCATTGGTTCTGTATCCGTCTGTAACCGAGGTGTGTCCTGATGATCTGATTCTTGCTTCTTAAAACACGACTCTTGAAACGTTACCTCTTGGCTGAGAGCGTTTTGTAGTATAGACATCGATTAGTTTCCGAGTATCCTATAAATCCTACTTCTCGGACTTTTAAGTCAAATTTGTGACGGTTTTTGACTAGAAAGTGAGCGTAGGCCACGCATCCGAATACTCGCAAATGTTGCACGTTTGGCTTATTGCCAGCCAGAAGGTACGGAAGGTATAGGTACAGAAGGCTTTGAACTCACCTGATACAGACTCTCTACCAGTATCAGTTCGAATAACTTAAATGAATTTAATTGATTGCTTTGTGGCTTGTGCTTGTGAATTCTTAAATCTGTCCAAACAAATCTAACTTGCTTTTTTTGCAGAAAGTTAGACTCAGCAGTAGTGCGAGCTGTCATCAATGAATGTTTGCATTGGACCGCACAAATCGCTGTAAATCTGGGCCAACAGTTTGCTGGACCTTGAACTCTCCCCCTTCTTAATTGGTGTTCTGTCCATTTTGCCTTCCACGCATGCCTTACAAAATAAAATGCCGTCAGTCTGCACGCTGATCTTTTCCAGTGCGATTACTTTGACTATATTTTCTTGAATTAGTGAGTTTGCTGTTGTTGTTGTTGTTAAACGGGGGTGGGAAGCTGGGCTTACTCGCGGATCAGCCCTAAAGGGGGCTCTGCCGCTAGTGGGGCACTTTCCAAGGGCACGGGGAATTCCGTGTACCCGAGTTACCCTCCTCGGAAGTCCGAGAACCAATTTAGTTGGGCCCTGACTTAGGCCAGGGGAGGCGAGGGACTTCAAACCTACGGTACAAGACAATTAGTGATTTTAGAGCTTGCTCTCCACTAGCAGTTGCTGCTCCATTAGCTACGGTGAATTATTCGATTTTTAAAGTATTCCAATTTTCATGACGTCTACAGCAACGTTTCCACTTTTGTCTACAATTTTATACAGTTTTGAAAACTGCACATTAAAGCCTTTTCTTGTAGCTGCTGATACTGGGAACAGGTTTTGGTTTAACTAGCTAACATTATATCACACCACACGACATGAAATAATTTATCGATGTAAAATGCTCACTGATTCTGAGAAACACTTATCTTTCCACTTGCTAAAAAACAAACATTTGCAGTCATTAGATATTTATCAGGCAGGCATGTCCGGTCTCAAATGATAAGACAAAAATTAGGATTCCCACCCGCCTCGCAACCGCAGAGCTCTTCCCGATCGACGCCAGCTCAGTGAGTTTCAGCGTCAGGGAGACTTCCATCTCCCTGACTTGGGCGGCGTCCATCACTGAAGGAGTTCTGTACCGGGTGACCTACAGGCGAGTCAGCACAGGGAGTTCTTCATCTCTGCCTCCATCAAAGTATCTGAGTGCCACCTTCGCCCGTCTGCAGTCAGGAGAGGCCTATAACCTGAGTGCGGTTGTGACTAAGCAGGGCGGCTTCGATGAAGTTGTCACCTGGCTGCCAATCCAGCTGACCAGTGAGTTGGAGCTCAGCAAATGATTGCAGCTGCTCTGATGAGGCACAACTCGCTTCTATTGGGTCCGTTTCATTGCAGAGCTGTTCGGCATTGACCCCAGCTCAGCTCAGTACAGCTCCAATGAGACCTGTACGTTGTACGTTGAAGCTTAAAGTGCAACTTGATGAGAAATCTTTTATCAGTTCGCTCATCCTATGCTTTACTTCAGCTCACCTTATTTCCCAATTCGTTTTGAATTTCTTGGAACCCGGTAGTTAAAGTTTGAAACCCGGATTACGAGCCGCGAGCGGTCGCATTAATTTGGGCATTTTGGGTGACAAGGGGCACGCCTACATTTTTATGACAAGCACCACTTGAAGTTGCCATTGCAGTGGGACTTAACAGTCGTTTTGCATAGATGATTCAGTATTTGAAGGCTGAAACATTTTAAGATCCTGGTGCACGATCGCTTAAGCCTGGTTTGCGCTTGCGTGCAAAGTGGCTTCATTCTTTTTTTTATTTGAACTCAAGAAAACTGCTTTAAGGAGATTGTCGAAGACAGAAAATCTGATGCAAAAAAACTTTAGTTTCATATACAAATTTTTTTAGGTCTAAGATTGTGGTAAAACCCTATTTTGATTCAATGCTTTCTGTGAGATTCCTGATATGCAACGCCAACTTCTAGTTCTAGTGGTCCTTGGCCCTAAGGATGAGAAAGTCAGGGCGGCTCTGCACCCTGTGTGAGCGTCTGGGTCTGGTACATGTCTCGTCGCCTCCTCGCTCTTGCTTGCTTGCGTCTTCTTGCGACTAAAGGAACTCGCACCTCACCCATTCCCTCGCACCCGTCAACCGCCGCAGAGCTGTACTCAGTGAACCCCAGCTCGGTCAGCTACTCAGCCAACGAGTCGGCCATCAGCGTGACCTGGGACGCCTCAGCCACCGGTGCTGGAGTTCACCACCAGCTGCGCTGCCTCAGTGGCTCAAACGGCTCAGTCGTGATCAGAAATGTCACCTCGCCTGAGCAGCGGCTCAGCGCCACCTGCGACTCCCTGCAGTCGGGCTCGGAGTTCAGCCTGCAGATTTTCGTGCTGAAGGTGGGCGGCTTCAAGCCCGCATTGGCGAAGGTGGGACAGCTGCTCACCTGTGAGTCTCGGGCGATAATTGAAATAATCGATGTTTTATAGATGCCTGGTATCGTTTAAAGTGCATTAATTAGTGGGATCGCACTTTTTCAGATTTTCGGCACGAAACTTTAGAATATGTAGTCTAGTACAGCCGCCCCCGGGGGTAAGAGGCTTAATTAGGCTTTAAACAGATTATAATTTCACCGTGTAAAACAAAAATATTCATCTGGCATCTCTGCATTCTAAGCACGTATTTCATGGCATTATTTTCTTCAGATGGTTTTCTCAACGAATTTCGTACTGTCACTCAGCTCACAGTGTCACTCAGCTCACAGTGTCACTCAGCTCACAGTGTTACTCAGCTCACAGTGTCACTCAGCTCACAGTGTCACTCAGCTCACAGTGTCACTCAGCTCACAGTGTCACTCAGCTCACAGTGTCACTCAGCTCACAGTGTCACTCAGCTCACAGTGTCACTCAGCTCACAGTGTCACTCAGCTCACAGTGTCACTCAGCTCACAGTGTCACTCAGCTCACAGTGTCACTCAGCTCACAGTGTCACTCAGCTCACAGTGTCACTCAGCTCACAGTGTCACTCAGCTCACAGTGTCACTCAGCTCACAGTGTCACTCAGCTCACAGTGTCACTCAGCTCACAGTGTCACTCAGCTCACAGTGTCACTCAGCTCACAGTGTCACTCAGCTCACAGTGTCACTCTGCTCACAGTGTCACTCAGCTCACAGTGTCACTCAGCTCACAGTGTCACTCAGCTCACAGTGTCACTCAGCTCACAGTGTCACTCAGCTCACAGTGTCACTCAGCTCACAGTGTCACTCAGCTCACAGTGTCACTCAGCTCACAGTGTCACTCAGCTCACAGTGTCACTCAGCTCACAGTGTCACTCAGCTCACAGTGTCACTCAGCTCACAGTGTCACTCAGCTCACAGTGTCACTCAGCTCACAGTGTCACTCAGCTCACAGTGTCACTCAGCTCACAGTGTCACTCAGCTCACAGTGTCACTCAGCTCACAGTGTCACTCAGCTCACAGTGTCACTCAGCTCACAGTGTCACTCAGCTCACAGTGTCACTCAGCTCACAGTGTCACTCAGCTCACAGTGTCACTCAGCTCACAGTGTCACTCAGCTCACAGTGTCACTCAGCTCACAGTGTCACTCAGCTCACAGTGTCACTCAGCTCACAGTGTCACTCAGCTCACAGTGTCACTCAGCTCACAGTGTCACTCAGCTCACAGTGTCACTCAGCTCACAGTGTCACTCAGCTCACAGTGTCACTCAGCTCACAGTGTCACTCAGCTCACAGTGTCACTCAGCTCACAGTGTCACTCAGCTCACAGTGTCACTCAGCTCACGGTGTCACTCAGCTCACAGTGTCACTCAGCTCACAGTGTCACTCAGCTCACAGTGTCACTCAGCTCACAGTGTCACTCAGCTCACAGTGTCACTCAGCTCACAGTGTCACTCAGCTCACAGTGTCACTCAGCTCACAGTGTCACTCAGCTCACAGTGTCACTCAGCTCACAGTGTCACTCTGCTCACAGTGTCACTCTGCTCACAGTGTCACTCAGCTCACAGTGTCACTCTGCTCACAGTGTCACTCTGCTCACAGTGTCACTCTGCTCACAGTGTCACTCAGCTCACAGTGTCACTCTGCTCACAGTGTCACTCTGCTCACAGTGTCACTCAGCTCACAGTGTCACTCTGCTCACAGTGTCACTCTGCTCACAGTGTCACTCAGCTCACAGTGTCACTCAGCTCACAGTGTCACTCAGCTCACAGTGTCACTCAGCTCACAGTGTCACTCAGCTCACAGTGTTACTCAGCTCACGGTGTCACTCAGCTCACAGTGTCACTCCGCTCAATCTCAATCCCCATCTCCCCGCCCTCCCCAGGGCCGCAGCTCAGCGCCGACCCCGCCAGCCGACCCTCAGCCGCTGCCGCGGAGTCGCAGCCGAGCGAGTCGCAGCCCGCTGAGGCGGTGCTGCTGCTCAACTGGACGTCCAGTGCTGCCGAGGGCGCCGACCTGCTGCAGTTCCGCGTGAGCAGCGCCTCGAAGCCCGACTTGCTGAGGGAGGCTGCGTTCATCTCGATGAGGCTGCTGCTGAGCCTGGCGGAGGCGGAGCTGCTCTCGCTGAAGCTGACAGTGGCGGTGACTGCCGTGGCCAACAAATCCGGGCTGAGGCAGGAGAGCTCGGAGATCGTCATTGCTGAGCAGCTGCAGATGCGTGAGTTCAGCTCAGAGTCTTTGTTGTGAGTGAGTGTTGGTTCTGAGTGAGTGTTGGTTCTGAGTGAGTCTTGGTTCTGAGTGAGTGTTGGTTCTGAGTGAGTGTTGGTTCTGAGTGAGTGTTGGTTCTGAGTGAGTTTTGGTTGTGTGAGAGTATTGGCTTCGAGTGAGTCTTGGTTCTGAGTGAGTATTGGTTTCGAGTGAGTCTTGGTTCTGAGTGAGTCTTGGTTCTGAGTGAGTGTTGGTTCTGAGTGAGTGTTGGTTCTGAGTGAGTCTTTGTTCTGAGTGAGTCTTGGTTCTGAGTGAGTGTTGGTTCTGAGTGAGTGTTGGTTCTGAGTGAATGTTGGTTCTGAGTGAGTCTTGGTTCTGAGTGAGTCTTGGTTCTGAGTGAATCTTGGTTCTGAGTGAGTCTTTGTTCTGAGTGAGTCTTGGTTCTGAGTGAGTGTTGGTTCTGAGTGAGTCTTGGTTCTGAGTGAGTCTTGGTTCTGAGTGAGTCTTTGTTCTGAGTGAGTCTTGGTTCTGAGCCCCGTTTCCCCGCTGCCGTCCCGCAGCGCCCGGCCGCCCTTCGGTGTCGCTGCTGCCGGACAGGCGCGCCGTCGAGGTGTCGCTGACTGCCAGCTCTGGCTCCGAGCTGCTGACAGCGGCCGCCCACGCAGACAGCGGGAGCTTCGCTGCTGCTACCAACAGCTGCCGCCCGGACTCCGGCAGGTGCACCGTGGCTCTGCAGCCGCTGAGGCCGTTCACCAACTACTCGGTGGAGGCGGTCGCCGAGCTATCGGGCCTGGCCTCGCTGCCCCAGAGGTCGGAGGTTCAAACGCTGGAGGACGCGCCGTCGCAGCCGCAGTCGGTGAGGCTGGACGATGCGTCATCGCAGTTGCTTTGCATCTGGCGGGCTCCCAGCGAGCCGAACGGCGTCATCCGCAACTACTCGGTGGCCTGGGGCTCGCTGAGCTTCCCGGACGGCGCTGAGATTCGCGTCGGAGCCGAGGTGACAGCGGCCGACACGACCTTCCTGCCGCTCGAGCCGCCGCCGCTGCCGGCCCACGTCGGCTTCTGCCGCGTCAGCGCCTGTACGGGCGGCGGCTGCAGCCGCGGCAGCGACAGGGCGGAGCGGCGGCTGCCCGACGGCGAGGCGCCCGCGGTGTCCGGCGGCCTGCAGCCGCTGGCGGTCCCTGGCGGTCCCGTCCGCCTCAGCTGGAAGCCGCTCAGCCCCGAGCTCGGCCGGGGCGTCGTGTTCGAGTTCGAGCTGCGACTGGACGGTCCGGGCGGCTGCGCGGCGGCCCGGCGGCTGAACTGCTCCGACTGCGGCCGCCACCGCCTCCAGCTGCAGTCGGAGGAGGCCCGGCAGCGGCTCGAGGCCCTCACGGCCGACTGCTCAGCGCCGGTGCTCGTGCGGACCTTCGAGTTCGGCGACGCCTCGCTGTCCGCGGAGGTCGCCGTCAGCTCCGAGGGCGCCTCGCCGAGCTCGCTGCTGCCCTGGACCGAGTACGGCGCCTCGCTGTGGCCGGTGAACCTCGCGGGGCCCGGCGCCGTCGCCTCCGCCTCCTTCCGCAGCCCGGAGACTCGCAGCGGCGCCGTCGGCGGCCTGCGGGCGACGCCCTCGGAGGCGGAGGCGCTGGTGGAGTTCGAGGAGCCGCGGCTGCCAAACGGCCTGCTGCAGGCGTTCGCTGTGCAGGTGAGGCCGCCTGCGACTGGGAGCCCCATTGCGAGGCATGAGAGGGACTGAAGGGACACCGGAGGCACTGAAGGGACAGCGGAGGCACTGAAGGGGCAGCGGAGGCACTGAAGGGACAGCGGAGGCACTGAAGGGACAGCGGAGGGACTGAAGGGGCAGCGGAGGGACTGAAGGGACAGCAGAGGGACTGAAGGGACAGCGGAGGGACTGAAGGGACAGCGGAGGAACCCATGGACAGGAAGTGACTGATGACTCAATGCAGTGACCTAAGTGGCATTGTCAAGCACATTATTCTGATGCTAAAAGCTACCCAGTGGCAAATATTAGCGAATATTTTCATAGACCCTGTGCTCACTCAGAGTTTCAGTCCTGACTCGCCTTCTGTTGAGATTCTCACACAGTCGGCACGATGCTCTGGGTTGGCCAGATTTTGTTTGTGTGGAGTTGGCGAATCGATAAGAAAGCAGCAGTGCGCATGCAGAGCTATCTAAACTGCATGCCAGTATCCGGGTTATTTTTATTCCTTATGCAGCAACCGCTATAATTGAGTGTACATATTTAGTGCTATGCTTATGGTTGATAACAGGGTAGATATGATAGCTTTGGAGGACTTGACTGACTGTGCATTGCCTCTCTCGCTGTGCCTCTCATTATCTATTTTTTCCAAAAGCCTGCAGGTGGAAAGTTAATCTGATATAAGTACATGCTGATATATATATTTTCTATACGAACTACTTATAGCCATATCTGATTGATTAATATTTTTTATTCGTGATGGGGAGAGTGAAGGGGAGAGTGATAGGGAAAGTGAAGGGGAGAGTGATGGGGAGAGTGAAGGGGAGAGTGAAGGGGAGAGGGATGGGGAGAGTGATGGGGAGAGTGATAGGGAGGGTGATGGGGAGAGTGATGAATAGAGTGATGGGGAGAGTGATGGGGAGAGTGAAGGGAGAGTGAAGGGGAGAGTGATGGGGAGAGTGATAGGGAGGGTGATGGGGAGAGTGATGAATAGAGTGATGGGGAGAGTGGTTGGTAGAGTGATGGGGAGTGTGATGGGGAGATTGGAGAGTGATGAGCGTGATAGAGAAAGTGATGGGAAGAGTGATGAAGAGAGTGATGGAGAGAGTGATGAGGTGGTAAGTGATGAGGAGACTGATAGGGAGAGTGATAGAGAGTGTGATGGCGAGAGTGATGGCGAGAGTGATGGCGAGAGTGATGGCGAGAGTGATGGCGAGAGTGATGGGGAGAGTGTGAGAGTGATGGAGATACAGAGGAGGGAACTGTTAGAGCTGAGCCGTTTAGTCAAACGCAGTCATGAAAACTCAAACTGCAGCTAAAAGCTCCATAGAGGTGTTCCAGCAGCCCCAAGTTGCATCCAGCTTGAAACTGCAGCTGCCAATGTCAGTCACTGGACAGCCAAATCTCCCCCAACTCCCCAGGTGCTGAACTCATCCTCAGGCTGCTCCCAGATGCTGGTGCTGAACTCAAGCTCAGCTCCTGGCTGCCAGCTGCTCAACTGCAGCACCAATGAGCTGCTTAATGAACTCGCTGCTGAGTGCGGCTTCGCTGTTGTCAATCCACTGGTTGCTATGCAGACTGGCGGCCCTAGCAACGGCTCCACCCGACACACAGTGAGGCTGGAACACCTGCAGCCAGGCTCAGAGTACTCAGTGAAGGTGATTCCCGTGAGCCAGACTCTCACAGGAACTCCAGCTCAGGTCAAATTCGTCACAACCGGAGGCGGCGGTGGCGGCTCGATGACCATCGTGGTGGCGGTTGTGGTGTCGGTGCTGGTTGCCATGGCGATTGCGGCTGGCCTGTTGGGCTTTGTGTGGCACCGCAGACGCAGCAGGTTCGGCTTGTCGTGACTTTTGATTGGATTCCACTGACTGGAAATCCCCTGACTGGGATTCGCCCTACTGTGATTTCCCTTACTGGGATTCCCCTGACCGGAATTTCCCTGCTGGGATTTCTACTGTCTGGGATTCCCCTGTCTGGGATTCCCCTGACTGGTATTCCCCTAACTGGGATTTCACTGACTCCCCCTCCCTGATTGGGATACTTCTGACTGGTATTTCCCTGACCGGGATTCCCTTAACTAGGGTTTCCCTTACTGGGATTCCCCTGACGTGGATTTCCCTGACGTGGGTTCCCCTGATAGGGATTTCTCTGACTGGGGACTTTCATAACTGGGATTCCCTGAGGAGGCCAGCAAGCAAGCCCTTCCACCTGATACCACTGTCGTTAGTTGTAAGTTTGAGTGTGCAAAATTTGATGAATCAATTTTATTTTGTAGTCGATAAAAAATAAAACACCAAGGAATCCCATTGAGGAAGGCCATGTTTAACCTGTTGTGGAAACCAATCCCTGATTTTTGCTAACTGTGGCTTTCATTTAACCAGTTTAATTGCGAAAAGTTTCATTTTTCAAAAACTTTTCCAGACGTACCGACCAGAATCAACAGTCGACATCCATGGAGAAAATTTCGAAAGGATTGTCCAACCAAGGACTTCAAAAGGAACGTCGGTCAGGAGACTCGTTGAAAAATGATTCAAACCCTGTGTAAATTTTGACAGTTTTGTGTTAGCACCTAATGGACCATTGACCAGTTCTGTATAATCTTTATATTGTAGGTTTCCTGGAAAATATCATAAAGTTTAGAACCCTCCGCACATGTATGTTACCAGCATCACCCACCCCATCAACCACCCCATCACCCACCCCATCAACCACCCCATCACCCACCCCATCAACCACCCCATCACCCACCCTATCTCACCAAATCACTCACCCCATCACCCAACTCATCACCCACCCCATCACTCACTCTATCTCATCAATTCAATCACCCACCCCATCAACCACCCCATCACCCACCCCATCAACCACCCCATCACCCACCCCATCACTCACCCTATCTCATCAAATCAATCACCCACCCCATCAACCACCCCATCACCCACCCCATCAACCACCCCATCACCCACCCTATCTCACCAAATCACTCACCCCATCACCCAACTCATCACCCACCCCATCACTCACCCTATCTCATCAAATCAATCACCCACCCCATCAACCACCCCATCACCCACCCCATCACTCACCCTATCTCATCAAATCACCCACCCTATCACCCACGCCATCACCCACCCCATCACTCACCCCATCACCCAATCACCCACCCCATCACCCAATCACCCACATCACAGCATCAGCACATAACCCTCACTCTCTCCATCATTCCATCACTCCATCATACTGCAGGTCTCAGCAGTCATCAGGTGACACCAGCAGCACCTCAGCGAGAGCCAGTGTCCATGAATATGCCATTGTGGTGACACCAGCTGTTCCCACAAGCTCAGAATATGTGGAAGTTGTCGGCACAAAGGATGGTACTTAATACTTAGCCACGTGACTGGTTGGCTTTTGCAAATTTGAACTTAAAAAGCGTCTATTGCTACTGATAAAGTCCGATAGTGTACACTAGAAGTAGTTTGACCTGCTTTTTACTCACAAATTCTTTAAGAGATTAAAGAAAATCAAACTCATTTTTTTCGATTTATTTGTTTAAATGATTGTCCTATGTTTCTATGAAAGAACCTAAGCATAACTGAGCCTTTTAATCTCATCACTAATAACCAAAAACCATTTTTATGTAAAATAATTGATAACTGTTGTTTGTTCAAGTCTGACGTTAATAATAAAATTTCATTAGACTGTGCACTCAATTAAAGATTTCTTTTAATTAGGAAATTCGCCGGAAGAAACCAAAGAAAAGCAAATATTTTTTTCAAAATTCCTGTAAAGGAGTCTAGGATCATATTTAGAAAGTTGCAATGCTGAAAATGTAGCTTCAGGCAGTGACAGTCCCGCCTTGGTCGAGCAGCTTTTGATGATGGTGTATCAAACATGAAATTCTAAGAAAAAAGATTGATTCTGGGGAATATTTTCCTGTTAACAGATTTCCTACGTTACGTTTTGTACTATAAGTTGCTGTGGTTATAAGCTGAGCCATGCATTCTCTTCCTAAAATAATGTTTTTGTGTTGTGTTTTCTTGTGAATTTTGTCAAGACAGAGCGTGTAGAGTAGATGAAGTAGACAGGGTAGAGATGGAAGTGTAGATAAAGTAGACAGGGTGGAGACGTTAGAGTAGATAAAGTAGACAGGGTAGAGATGGAAGAGTAGATAAAGTAGACACGGTAGAGATGGAAGAGTAGATAAAGAAGACTGGGTAGATATGGAAAGGCAGATAAAGTACACAGAGTAGATATGGAAGAGTAGATAAAGTAGATAGGGTAGAGATGGAATAGTAGATTAAGTAGACAGGGTAGAGATGGAAGAGTAGATAAAGTAGATAGAGTAGAGATGGAAGAGTAGATAAAGTCGACACGGTAGAGATGGAAGAGTAGATAAAGTAGACAGGGTAGAGATGGAAGAGTAGATAAAGTAGACAGGGTAAAAATATAAAAGAAGATAACACAGACGCTACTATACGAGCTAAAAATAACTGCTCTAAGAAGGTCTCAGATTTGTTTTAAAGAGATGAGTAAGCCTCGGTGTTAGCAAAATGTCAATAATTTAAATTTGTTACCCGAAATAAGAAAAATGAGCATTTATTAACTATAGAGAACTGCTTGAACTTGTTCGCCAATGAAAGGTGCAATTCTATAATTGCTATGTGCATCAGGCAGAAATGTCTACACATAAATAATTTATAATTATATAGCTTCGTGGAACTTCAGTCCAAAGAGAGACTCATTCGAGGTCGCGCGTGATTTTCGCGCGTGTTTTCATCATTGTTTTGCACCAGGGCTTATTATAGCCGCACAGGTAAAAAGGTATTGGAATTTGCCTATACATGGACAGTCACCACATGCACTGGGAAGCGTCTCCCTGTACGCGTTCGTGTCCGAGTGTCCGCGTTTTCGCCTGTGTCCTACATTTAAGTGCAGCCACGTGTGTTGAGCGCGGCAAAGGCAAAAAAGACAAACAAAACGCTGCTGAAGGCTCTCCTCAACTGATCGAATCCCGTGCAGATCCCACAGCTACTAAAGACACGTCTGAATCCCAGCAAAGGAATTGGGAATCCGATGCAATGCGCTCAGATGAAGTCCAGATGCAGGGGGAGGCAGACAGAGAGCGAATCTGCATGCCAATCTGCTTTAATGGAGAATTAATTCCCTGTTCGAGTCCAGCTTATAGCTGAGACATTGCCGTCATGCGGGTAGCAACTTGAGCAGACAAGGATGAGTAATCTTCAGTTAAGTCTTCTTTAAAGCTCGACAAAGTCGCCTCCCAAAACAGTTTTTCTGTTGGCTTGATTGAATGGCCTGATTTGCGTCAGCTGTAGGCGAGGCTGCCAAGCAAATCTCTGTAAATGCATTTGAACAGGGAGCCTTCTAATGGTCATTAGCGAGCTTAGCGAGTTTCATTGTTTACAATCTCTGTTGTATTGTTTACAATCTTTATTCCATTGTTTACTATCTTTGTTCCATTGTTTACAATCTCTGTTGCATTGTTTACAATCTCTGTTGCATTGTTTACAATCTCTGTTGCATTGTTTACAATCTCTGTTTCATTGTTTACAATCTCTGTTCCATTTTTTACAATCCCTGTTTTATTGTTTACAATCTTCATTTCCTTGTTTACAATCTTCATTTCCTTGTTTACAATCTCTGTTGCATTGTTTACAATCTCTGTTGCATTGTTTACAATCTCTGTTGCATTGTTTACTATCTCTGTTGCATTGTTTACAATCTTTATTCCATTGTTTACTATCTTTGTTCCATTGTTTACAATCTCTGTTGCATTGTTTACAATCTCTGTTGCATTGTTTACAATCTTTATTCCATTGTTTACTATCTTTGTTCCATTGTTTACAATCTCTGTTGCATTGTTTACAATCTCTGTTGCATTGTTTACAATCTCTGTTTCATTGTTTACTATCTCTGTTCCATTGTTTACAATCCCTGTTTTATTGTTTACAATCTTCATTTCCTTGTTTACAATCTTCATTTCCTTGTTTACAATCTCTGTTGCATTGTTTACAATCTCTGTTGCATTGTTTACAATCTCTGTTGCATTGTTTACTATCTCTGTTGCATTGTTTACAATCTTTATTCCATTGTTTACTATCTCTGTTCCATTGTTTACAATCTCTGTTGCATTGTTTACAATCTTCATTTCCTTGTCTACAATCTCTGTTGCATTGTTTACAATCCCTGTTTTATTGTTTACAATCTTCATTTCCTTGTCTACAATCTCTGTTCCATTGTTTACAATCTCTGTTCCATTGTTAACAATCCCTGTTTTATTGTTTACAATCTTCATTTCCTTATCTACAATCTCTGTTCCATTGTTTACAATCTCTGTTTTATTGTTTACAATCTTCATTTCCTTGTCTACAATCTCTGTTCCATTGTTTACAATCTCTGTTCCATTGTTTACAATCTTCATTTCATTGTTTAAAATCTCTGTTCCATTGTTTACGATCTTCATTTCATTGTTTAAAATCTCTGTTCCATTGTTTACAATCTTCATTTCCTTGTTTACAATCTCTGTTCCATTGTTTACAATCTCTGTTCCATTGTTTACAATCTCTGTTCCATTGTTTACAATCTCTGTTTCAGTTTTTACAATCACGGATATATTTTTTACGGATCCTTGTTTATCCATAAATTCACTTTATAAAAATCAGAACTGTAATTTTCACAATTCAGAACCAGCATTTAGTAAGCAAAATTAACCAAAAGATTAACCATGCTCAGACCTCACCTTCTAATTAAAGTATGGAGCTTTGAAAAACTAACACACTTTGAAAAAAATAAATTTTTCAAAAGTTTTTAAAGCAGTTTTTTGGAGAGAGAGAGAGAGAGAAAGAGAGAAAGCGTTGTTCGCCTACAGCCGCCTGCATCCCCATTTCCCAATGAGGTTCCGCCCCCATCTCCTATTACTCATCCTCTTCTGCTCACCTCTTTTTCCCCGCCTTCTTCTTTCCTTCGCCCCCCCGGCCATTCCAGTTTGTTCCGACGTTCCGGGCACTCCTGACTGGCCTGGCAGGTCTTCCCCGGCAACCCCCCACCCCCCCCCCCCTGCGCCTTCCCAGTCGTCGACCACGGGCTGAGCAGGTGGCGGCATGGGTTTATAAATGAGGCAAGCGATGCGGAATAACTATCTAGATTACACCCAGGAGCTGCAAAGTCTGACTGACTCTTCCAGCTTACTCTCACTCCCTAGCGCCCTGCCTCATCGAGAGCTACCCAGGGTCCAAGCCTAGGTTTTAAAGTGCACAGTAAACAGCACGATCTGTCATGTTGCGTTCAAATTATCGCTACAGCCGCGACCATCACCATCAACAGTCTGGTCAGCATCACAATCACCATCATCACCATCAACAAAGTCAGCACCAGCTGCCGTCTTCTTCTCCGTCAACCGGCGGCGCCAACTGCAGCGCCTGCGGCAGCGGCAGCTCCCCGGTGTCTGTCTTCTTCGACGAGATGGAGTCGCGCTGGGGCGAGACGCCGCCCGGAGCCGGCGGAGTCGCAGCGGCAGCGGCTGTCGGGCACGCGGGCAGGCAGGGCAGCCTGAAGCAGCAGCTGGGCCTCTCGGCGCTTGGCCGACGAGCTCGCGAAGGTTTCCGCCGCTGCCAGACGTCTCGGGACTCCTCGGCGGAGATGAGCCGCTCATTCGAGGCTTCGGTTGTCCAGCAGCTGGGCGGCGGCGGCAGTGCCAAGCTCGTCAAGCTTCTCGGCGAGGAGGTGAAAGCCGACGAGAAGGTGCTGTTCGACCATTTCTACGACCGCGGACGTCGCAACGCCTTCGCTAACATCTTCTGCGGCCTGTCCAGTCGGGGACTTCGTCGACTGTTCGCCGTCTACGGCATCGACGAGGTGCAGATGAAGCCGCCGGCGCCTGCGTCGCCAACGCAGCTGTCGCCGCCGCTGGCCTCGGCGATGTCGCTGGTGACGGACGCGCACCATCGGGAGCGTCGACGCAACCGGCCGGAGCTGGCGACGTCTCGCGGTGGCAGCGTTGAAAGTCGCGACAGCTCCGGCGGTCGCAGCGGCGTCGGCGGGGGCGGCAGCGGCGGCGGCTACCGCCCGAGAGCGGGCAGCGCCAACCAGCAGCTGCGGCAGCGGCGCAGGCGGCAGCAGCAGACAAGCCAGCACCAGCAGCTGGCATCGGCCGCCTTCACGCTGCTCGGTTGCGGCAAATCTTCGTCTGCCGACGACGACCGAGACGACGCAGCAGCCGCCGATGCCGGCGGCGACTTTCTCGGCGGCAAAGACGAAGGCAGAGCGGCTGCAGGTCGCCGCCGCGACACCGTAGAAGACCTGGGCGTGGTGGCTGCAATCAATAACCAGTAGCTGGCGGCTTTGAGCCAGGGAATTGGGTCAATGACTTTTCCGGATATTGCGTTCGAGCGTTTGTGTCACATCCGAACAACAACACTGAATAGCCACTGCAACCACAGTTGCTTCCTTTGATGCACCGAGTGTAAATAATACATGGCCTCTGTCATAATAATTAACCTGAGTCATTTCGTTGATCATTTCTAAGAAAGATCGTTAGTGTTAGTATAGTATCATACTGTCTGCCTGTCTGTTGTTTGCAATACTGAATGCAATAAATATACTCATCTCTATTCAGTCTTTACAATGAACAACAATGAACAGGGAAACTTTTCCATGTGCGAACTAAAAATTACACAAGGAAAAAAAAGCCACACAAGGAATCTAACCTCGAGAGCCCGATGCGTTACCGCTCTGAGCTAGAACTAGAGCAGAGTTTCTTGTCCGTTTTTGAGTCCGCTTCTTTGTGAACTCGTTTCGGTTATTTTGGTCGAGGCAAACCTCATGGTTTGGAACACTGCATGGCGTGTTTCTGACTTGCAGAGAGCTGAGACAAAACAGTGGCAGCTCTAGAAATAAAAAGACATACTCATCAGCATCAAAATCAAATAATTCGAACCAAAAATCAGGCCCAATGAGGCTTTCTACGAAACTATCATTCTGTCGTACTATTTCAGATTCACCATCAACCAAACTGAGAAGCAGCAGCCCAATCTGACACTCCACGGGTCTCCAGCAGGCCATCATGACCTTAGTGCGTTCACCTTCTTTCACTGCTGGACGCGGCCTACCAATCTATATCCGGGCTGTCCTTCAGTTCGAAGCGCTGCCCGATCGCCAGAGGGCTCAGCTGCGACAGCCGGTGGTCGAGAGCGTCCTGCTGAACAGCGTGAAGCGTGCAGAGCGGACGGAGGCTCAACTACAACGCTCGTCTGACATCCTGCGTCGGCGACGACTTTAATTGGCGGGCGCCCGCTAGCAACGATGAGAGGAGAGGTTGAGCTTCAGAGCTTGAGGTCCCGGGGACGTGAGTCACGACACTCGCCATCTCTTCGCTGCTGCCTCACGGAGTTGCACTTCTGGCCTCGGCCCCTTGGCCGCTGCCCCTGATTCCACGTGTTGTCAGGGAACCACTCGAGCTGGGACCCCTGAGGCTTACTATGCACACACAGGCACCGCTGCCGCCATCTGACGCACACTGACAACATGAGTCTCGTTTCTGGGTGGTGTCTTTTTTGTTGTTGTTTTTGATGATAATGGGTGAAGATGTAGCGTCAAACAACGAAAGAAAAAAGCAAATAGAAAAGAAACAAAGATGTGTTGTGTTGATTAGCAGGATTACAAGTATGCAGTAAGTAGAACTTTGAATAGCTATTATTTACCTTTCTTAGAATAGTTTGCAAATAAACCTCGGATCACCGAGGAACCTCGACTTCACCGAAGACTGCAGAGTGCTAAGATAAAAGCCATAAAGGCCCAGCTCGAATGTAAATCACCCGGCACTAAAGATCAAAACGTAGATCTTGGCAGGTGAGTTCAATTAGATGAAGAATGTGGAGGAGAGTTCGAACTTGCTTCCGGCCTTCACGGGTAGTTTTTTACAGCCGCAACCGGTCTGTTTAGAGAATTCCGGTTCTCTCACCTGAGGTGACACTGGTCAACAAGCTATGTAGGAGTCAGTTTTTTAATTTCCTGAAAGCTTTGTTAAGAGACTAATCCTTTAGAAACCCACTGGTGCTGCAGAAAACTCCGAGAAAGTAAAGAAGATCTATATTTTTATTTATGCTGAAGGCATCCAAAGTTGAAAACTTGGCAATAGAGCATTGCAAAGCGCAACACGTTCTGGAAAAAATCTATCTCTTTATTAGAAGTGTAACTTTGCTCAGTTTTACAGGTATCTAACCTTGCTAACAGCTATATAAGAATACATAAATCTAGGCCGAATGACCTTCGCTCTTCGGGACTTTCCAGGTAACTTAAGTTATTTCCTAGCACTGGCCCCGTGTTTACAGAGCGCGAGGCAACGAGATGTCATTGAGCCCTGCGAGCTGGGGTCCCTGTAGGCAGGCAGGCAGGTGCGAAAATCGATATTCGAACTAGTCAGATTAAGTTTCGAATGGAGAGCTGCTCGCAAAATCGTCCGATTCACCTGCGGATCGACCATCTTATATTTGTCTGCAGGTTCTCTGTGTCAAAGGCGATGAGACTTAGCTGGGTCTTAATCTCATCTGATTGATCAAATCTGCTCACGTGATGAGCTTTGCCGATTACTGCGGATGCACAGTTTGCTGTAATTCGATAGTCAAGTGATCGGGAAAGATTTGCTAGCTATTTAGATATAACTCTGAAGTTCAAGACCATTATAGAGTTCATCGTCTGCTGCAGATGCTAGGGCCTCACATGGAAGTTCGTGAGAATTTTGTAGCTCATTATTGTAGGGGAAAAACTGCTCACAGTTGCTCAGGGCGCAAGTTTTTTTAGACAGTTCGTCTTCTTTTTCAAAGCAAGAGAACTTTTCAGCACAGATCTGTAAGTTAATTACATGTAGCTCGTATGGCTCGAGCATTTTACTTTTTACAAAAGTACATCCAGCTGCAATAGAAGGGCAGGGTAGCTTTGCGGGACGGCAAAAGGCCTCAGCAAGAGACGGGCAGACAGACAGACAGACAGGCAGACAGACAGACAGACACTAAGACACTAAGACAGACAGACAGACACACAGACAGACAGACAGACAGACAGACAGACAGACAGACAGACAGACAGACAGACAGACACTAAGCAGACAGACAGACAGACAGACAGGCAGACAGACAGACAGACAGACAGACAGACAGACAGACAGACAGACAGGCAGACAGACAGACAGACAGACAGACAGACAGACAGACAGACAGACAGACAGACACACAGACAGACAGACAGACAGACAGACAGACAGACAGACAGACAGACAGACAGACAGACAGCTTCAAGCATGGAAATTAATCGATGCTGTACATCCTGTGTGGGCATGTGCCTTTGTATGTATCCATTTGAGTGTTGAGTAGTGTATTTCAATTAATTGAGTCGCTTGAGTTCTTTTGGAAGAATGTACACGAACTATAAGTTAAACTCTTGTTGGCAACAAAAGAATGCTCACAAAAGATTAGTTCCAACTTTGTCATGGTAAAGTAGTTGCAGTTTTCTTGGCTTCCTGCAGACATCTTCACCATCTTCACCACTGAGTTCATTAGGCTGACTACTCCCGTAGCTTCTCAAGCCTCAGTCAGACGCAAGCACAATGCAAGCACGTCATGCATAATTACTCCCGTGTGAAACTGGCACGAGCGGGGGGGGGAGGCGCTGACTCACTGATGTGACTATTACAAATTTGTGCTCATGCAGTTTTTGCCGGTCGACCGCGGCATCAATTAATCGAAGGCCTTATAGCAACCGCTTCGTGCCTCGATGCTCATATCTCGTAGTATCGAGCATGACGAAATTGATTAACTATTAACAGGAGGTGGAGGCTGAGATAAGACTGACACTATTTTCCAGTAGCAATTTTATTATTCTACAGACCAGACCGTAGTACTTTACTGCACAAATACTGGGACTCGTGCACTTTTGTCTGAATTATATGCAAAGTCAGGTCTTAGCCACCTGAGGGGTAGAAACGCGCTTAGCTATAACTATGAAGCGCAGGTGTCTGACTAATTCAACCTGGGTACTACAGGTAGTTGTTGTAAACATGTTAGCTATTGGGTCAGAGTACTATAGTTAATGGGTCAGGGAACTAGCTAATGGGTCAGGGTACTATTTAATAGGTCAAGGTACTAGTTAATGGGTCAAGGTACTAGTTAATGGGTCAAGGTACTAGTTAATGGGTCAAGGTACTAGTTAAAGGGTCAGAGTACTATAGTTAATGGGTCAGGGAACTAGCTAAAGGGTCAGAGAACTAGTTAACGGGTCAGAGTACTATAGTTAATGAGTCAGGATAATACATATATGGGTCAGAGATATCTTGATGTTAAAGTGTCGTGTCATCAAATTGCCAAATGCTTAGCTTGTTTATTTGTGAAGTGCGAAGGCGAGGGGTATAAAACCGGAACAAAGCGTACATGTATGAGCGTACGTGCATGCATACAAATGAGTCACAACGTACGTAGAAGTGAGAGCGCGAGACAGAGAAGTCACGAGTTTAAAACTGGGGGTGGCAATTACGCAATATGCAGAGCGAGTGAGTCCGTCAGTCACAACAGTGTGCCAGGGCTCAGCGCCCCGACACCACATCCCCTTTCACCAACGAGGAGCCAGGCGGTCAGGTGGGGCCCTTGGTGCAGCGCTCGCTCCTCCTTGGCGGCGAATCCGCCAGCTCGCCAACTCGGTCGTGTCGAGGCGGTTCGAGGGCCTGCGGTTCTTCTGAGTCGGTTTCCGCCGCCTCGCCATCAGCCTCCGCCGCCTCTGCCTGATCAGGCTCGGCTGCTGTGGTCGAGGGCGCGGCAGGCAGCATGCGCAGTTGGTCCCGGTGCGCCAGCAGGGCCGGTCAAACTTGCCCTTGGTAATGATCGCCGTGTTGTGCCCCGCCTGCACGACGAACCGGGCATGCTCAGCCGGCGTACCATGACGGGCTTGGTAGATGACCGGGGCGTCTATCTCGAACGTTAGCATCAAGGGGCTTCTCAGCTGACGGCTCATCAGCGCTGACGGGCTGCCCCGGCCATCGCTTCGTGGAGTCGCGCGGTAGTTCAACAGCAGCTTTGCGAGGTATGCATCGAAGGGTCCTTGGTGAGCAACAAACGCCCGAAGTCCATGCTTGACGGTCTGCACCATTCGCTCTGCGCACCCGTTGGACTGCCGATGGTACGGCGGCGTGAACAGCTGGGCGCAGCCGATCCTCTCCAGCCAGTCATGCAGCTCCTGGTCGTGGAACTCCGGCGCGTTGTCGGTCACGAGCGTGTTGGGCACGCCCTGCCTGGCGAATATCGCTCGTAGCACTCGAACCACCGTCTTAGCGCTCTTGTCGGCAACCGGCACTGCCTCCGGCCAGCCGGAGAAGGCATCGACCACCACGAGGATTAGGCCGACTCCAGGGACATGCGCGTGGTCCATGTGCACCCTCTTCCAGGCAGCGTCCTCTGCTGGCCAAGTGTGTCGGGAGCGGTCTGGCAGCCGTCGGATCTCGGCGCATCTCTGGCACTGCCGCACAGCCTTGAACGGTCTCTCTGCTGCCGAGCACTTGGACCAAACATTGTGCCGGGTTCGGTGCTTAATCTTCATCAGAACCGGGTCATTTTCCGTAGCCCGGGAGATCTTGTCCAGCTTTAGCACGTTAGTTTCTGTCCAGTGGATGAATTCGCCGCTTCGTAATGGTGTTGCCCCGGACGTAGGCGATGTCGTAGTCGAACGCGGCCATCTGGATCACCCACCGCATGATCCGGGCCGAAGTCACCATAGGCAGCTCCCGGCTGGGGCCGAAGATGAACTCCAGCGGCTGATGGTCGCACTGGAGCAGGAACTTCTTTCCTAGCAGGAAGTGCCTCGCACGCTGGATTGCCCAGACCACGGCCAGAGCTTCCCGCTCGATGTTCGAATAGTTGCGTTCGGCGAGGGTCAGGCGCCTGGACAGGTACAGCACCGGGTGGCCGTCCTGGGTGAGAATGCCGGAGACCGCTAGTTTACTCCCGTCGGTCGTCAGGGTCGTCAGCTTCTTGGGGTCAAAGATTCGGTACGCTGCGAGGGCCTTCTTGAGGTCGTCAAAGGCTTTCTGCTGTTCCGGGCCCCACTCGAAACTGACCTTCCGACTTCGCAGCGCCGTCAAAGGCTCGACCCTCCCGGATTAGGCCTGGGTGTAGCGTGCGTAGTAGTTGGTGAGCCCAAGAAAGGACTCGAGCTCCTTCCTAGTTGTTGGCTGCGTAACCTTCTGAATCTTCTCGACTAGCTTGGCGTCAGGCCGGACACCGTCTACGGAGACGCGGTAGCCCAGGAAGGAGATCTCGGTGCTCCTAAAGGCGCACTTGCCTGGGTTGATCTCCATGCCGGCCTCCAAGATGCTGAGCAGCTGCGCCACCGTTGTATCCAGCTGGGCCTCCGATGGAGCGCCTACGCAAATTTCGTCCTGGTAGATCACCATGTTCGGCACTGCATCGCCGATGGTGGCATCCATGGCTGCTTGAAACTGGGCGCTGGCCATCTTGACTCCACAGGGCATCCTTGTCCACCGCAGCAGGCCAATCAGCGTATTGATGGTGAGCACCTCTCTCGCGCTCTCATCTAGCTCGATTTGGTTGTATGCGTTGGTCAGGTCGACAGTAGCAACGTGCGACATCCCCGCCAGGGCGCAGAAGGCGGACTAGATGTTGGGCAGAGGGTAGGAGTCCGCACAGGTCTTCGGGTTGACGCCGACTTTATATTCCGAGCAGAGCCGCAGATCGTTGTTCAGCTTGCGCACCACGACGATGGGCAACGCCCACTGGCTTCCTCCAGGTGGGACGTGCTCTACTGGTAGAACGCCGCTTTTTACGATCTTGTGCAGCTTGTCTATCACCAGCGGCTTCATGTGGATCGGCACCGGGCGCGCCTCGTAGTAGCTGGACTGCACATTGTTCTTCAGTAGGATACTGACCTGAAAGCCTCGCAGCTTGCCTAGTGGGGGTGCAGTCTCCTCAGCATGATTGATGGAGACTCCATCCAGCTTGAAGTCAAGGGCGTCCGTGCTTAGTAATCCATGGCTCTTTTCACAGGCGGCCACCGTGACTTCGATGCAGCAGACTCTGTGGCTGAGCTCCACCACGGCCGTGAAGCAGCCGAGGGTCTTGACAGAGCCGTCGAATTGGCGAAGCTGCCGAGGACACCGCTCGAGCTTTGGTTCTCCCAAAGCCATTCAAAAGTTTCTCGGGATGACGCTAGCGTCGGATCCAGAGTCCAGCTGCATAGCCAGCAGCTTGCTGTCCAGCCTCAAATTCTTGATGCTGCTGGTTTTCACGCTGTGCGCGCTGCTGACCGTGAAGACTCCGCTGGTTGCTGGCCCCGATGCGTCAGGCAACTCCTCCGCTTCCAGCTCATGTGCTGACCTTGAGTTCTGGGCGCCACCTCGGCACACGGCGGCGAAGTGATTTCGGCGCCCTCACTTCGCGCATGTCTTGCACCAATCAGGGAGGGCATCGGCCGCTCTGGTGCCACTGGCCGCAGAAGTTGCAGGACTTCTCGGCCCGACGATTTTTGTCAATGCTGGCGATGGCGGCTGGGCCGGCTGGCTCCGCTGCTGGGATGGCTTCGGCAGCTTTACTGGTTCTGCTGTAATGCTGGATCAGCTCGAGCTGCTGGATGTACTCCACGCAGCTCTGCAGTCTCACTTGTGCTGTAGCGCTCTGGATGAACTCCAAGGTCTTGGTGCGCTGCTCTACGTTCTGCAGGCCGCTGATCATGAGGGTCTGGATGAGTTCATCTTCAGCAGTCTGATTCGTCTACGGCATTCAGATTGCTGAATTCGCAGTGGCGAGCCGCTGGGCGAATTGCTGGCTGACATAAAGTTGGAGCGCTCAGCGATTACAAGTCGCTTCTTTGGGGCCACCTTCTCCATAATGAGGGTCCGTATGTCCTTGAAGTCCATTGACTCGAGCTCTCCCGGCCGTGCCATTACGCGGATTCTCCGGTTAGCGTCCACTCCTGCCTTTGACAGGAAAGTTGGTGATTTGCCTGTCCTCCGGTTTGTCTGTCAGCTTTTTGCTCCGACTGAGTGCTGCAAAGCTACGGAGCCAGGCCTCATTCATAGCTGGGTTGTCTAGTGGCAATTCACCTGCTTGCGACGCCATTTGTCGTGTCGTCATATTGCCGAATGCTTAGCTTGTTTATTTGCGAAGTATTTGCCTTTACGTGCTTAAAACTGGGGTAGGCAATTACGCAATATACAGAGCGAGTGAGTCCGTCAGTCACAACAGTGTGCCAGGCAAGGACTACTTAATAACTCAGGACGCTACACTCGCGAATGGTACGAGTAGAAATTCTAGAAAAGGCCGCTTGCTTTAGCTGTGTCTATGGTTTTTAATAAGCCTTTTGGATAAAGAAGCAAGTACTAAGTGATGGATAATTATAAAAGTTTTGCGCTATAATAATTATTTTTACAGTTATACAAACAATAAATATATGCAAATATTCCCAGCATAAGAATTGCGAAAGCTGACGTAATGAATAGTGCCCATGAGACAATTCTGTCGACAGCATTGAAGGCAGTCAATTCATCAGGGGCCCTAGCTCTGTCGACTAACAGCACGCCTCGCCGACCAGCATCTCTAGAGCGTCCTAAAATATTTGAAACAGGCTGATACAACTTAGTAAGTAAACAAACCATTCATACTTACTTGAGACAGTCTGACGCAGGGAAGTCAATGAAAAATCTTTAAAGATTGAGGGTGGGTCGCTGGGGCGTGTATGGCGGTTAATTCGTTTCAGTGGTGCATTTTCAGGCCAGTGATTTTTGCAGACTCCCATGTAGATGCTAGCCTTCTACAGATAGAATGGAATGATCATCACAATTCAGTTAACATAAGTATCTTTATAGTAGAAACGAAAAATTAGGTTCAAAAGGCTACATAAATTACCTTAACTTGCACAGGCAACGCATGGAGCCATGCCTCAGCTTCAGCTTCTTCCTTTGGAAAGCCAAAAACAGTGCATTTTTCACCGCTCTTATAATTGCTTCTGCATCCAGGGATGCAGCACTTCATTGGCATTTTGATGAAAAAGAGTGTTGCTATTTATCAAGATTTTAGACAAAACAAATTATTGCTACAAACCAGCAGTGCTGGTCTGAACCAGCATTGAGAATATGAAAGAATGTTAGTGAAAAGGCTTCATTGCCATAGACACAGCTAAAGCAAGCGGCCTTTTCTAGAATTTCTACCATTCGCGAGTGTAGCGTCCTGAGTTGTTAAGTACGCTCGTAGTCCTTGGTGCCAGGGCTCAGCGCCCCGGCACAACATAAAGAAATCAAGCTAATTAAGTCGAAAGGGTACTAGATTTTATGGGTCAAGTGAGGAGATTAAAGAGTTTACCTTACAGGTGGTCAAGCATTGATTAGCAGCTGATCAACAGTAGCACGGGGCTTCAGAGAAAAAGCTATTTAAAATCTTTAACCAACAAGCGCAAATTTAGCTTATAGCTTTTAATTATTTTTGCCGGACATTGGCGATGCCGGCCTGAAGATAAGCGAACAAAAATAATAAGAGAGAGAGACAGAGAGAGTTGCTCAGAAGCCGCGTTTTAATTAACACGCGCAACAGAAACACGCGTGACCAGGGCGACGAGTGTGTTTTTTGGAAATGAATGAGCAATGGTCCCAGATGAGCATAATTACACACGTGACAACTTGTGGGCTACTGAACAACATGTTATTTTCCATGAGATACTCGAGGTGCGTGAAAATTGCTACTACTGAACTAAGCATATGCATTGAAGGTGACGCACTAGCTGGATAATAAATTGTTTAGTTTATTGTGAGACACCGATACTACTGGTGATAAGTAGGCATAGTAGGGACAGTCAGAGCACAATGTAGAAAAATTGCTGAACTCGCAGAGATGGGGATGTTTTATAAGCCATAGTTACGAAAAAGTTCAATCTGACAACAATTTGTAAGTCAAACGGCCTTCTATCTTCCAGCTACCCCAAATTTTCGCTTTTAAATATGCTGAAAAAAGCTTTTCTAGAAGCTAGAGACGAGAATGATGGTTTGATAATTTGGTTCTCATCAGTGTAAATTGAACCCAGAAACTCTGGTTCGAGGACGCCTTGAGCCCTAGTGCCAGCAGCTGTTGTCCCAGAGAGGAAAGCTTCACTCATGGGGCTTCTCAACTTTCTGTTTATTCATTTTGCATCTGCAGCTCGGGAGCTGGAAAAACGGTATAAAGGGCAAACACAAGCATCGTCAACAAAGCCTTCGCTTCGGTGCCTTCTCATGCCAACCTGGGCACAATGGAGTTGACGAAATGCGCTCGCTGCTTAAGCCTATCGAAAAGCAGACCTGCCAGAGAAAAAGCAGAGAAAAGGTGGGACAGAGAGTTGTGCTGCATATACCCGCCTCTATAAGTCTCGTCCCGCAGGCCAACTACAACGGTCTTTATGCGCGCATTTCTAAGCTCTGCATAAAAAAAGAAGCTGTCAGGTGGCACTGCAGACGGCAGAACCCTCGCCGTGCTCAAGTGAAGCCTCGCTTCGTTGCCTAACTGTGTTTATATACACACCTTCTAATTTTGTAAGACAGCAATTATTTGGTCTTCAGCGAGGAGCTCAAATAATATCCAATAATGACTGATATGCTTGATCCGGAGCTGTTCCTTTTGCGAAAGAAGCAGAAACAACAACAACAACAGCAGCAGCAACAGCAACAACAGGAACAGCAGAAGCCGCCAGCGCAACTAGACATTGACGATCTGCTATCAAAAGCCAAGCAGGACTTCCCGGATCCAGAGAAGCTGCAACAATCAAAAAGTGGAAAGAAGGACTTCCCAGATCCACCACTTCCTGCAGTAGGTGGGAAGAGGGATTTCCCAGATCCTCCACTTCCAGCGGCGAAAGGAGGCAAGAGCGACTTCCCAGATCCGCCACTTCCGGCGGCGAAAGGAGGCAAGAGCGACTTCCCAGATCCGCCACTTCCAGCGGCAAAAAGAGGCAAGAGCGACTTCCCAGATCCGCCACTTCCGGCGGCGAAAGGAGGCAAGAGCGACTTCCCAGATCCGCCACTTCCAGCGGCAAAAAGAGGCAAGAGCGACTTCCCAGATCCGCCACTTCCGGCGGCGAAAGGAGGCAAGAGCGACTTCCCAGATCCGCCACTTCCGGCGGAGAAAGGAGGCAAGAACGACTTCCCAGATCCGCCACTTCCGGCGGAGAAAGGAGGCAAGAGCGACTTCCCAGATCCGCCACTTCCGGCGGCGAAAGGAAGCAAGAGCGACTTCCCAGATCCGCCACTTCCGGCGGAGAAAGGAAGCAAGAGAGACTTTCCAAACCCGCCCTCGGGACAACCAAAGAAGGGTCAAGTAGAACTGAGCAGCACCACAGAATCACAGACTCAGCAAAAGCCGTCATCATTCGACTTGCTTGATCCGGAAGCGATGCTCAAAAAGCGTTTGCAGTCAAAAACGGAACCTTCGAAGCCAGCTGATGAAAAAGTAACTCAGCAACAGAGTTTACAATCCTCTGCAGAAGCAACTAACAAAGCAGAAAAGCCAGTAGATCTAGCCGCAAAAGGCGATTCTGAGATAACAATAAAGAATCAAGTCGACACAGAGTCTTCTAAAACGTCACGATCTGGGTTGCCCGATCCGACTGAGCTGCTGAAGAAGCGCAAAGGATCGTCAGCCGAGAAGGCTCCAATAGTAGAGACAAAGACCTCAGACATTTCAATGGAACCCAGTCCAGTAGAGAAGGACCGACAGTTGACTGACGGACAGGACCCGACGGAGCTTCCAAAGAAGACGAAAGGGTCAACGGTTGAACGGGTGTCAGCGGAAGCAGAGACTTCCAAGAAAACTGAAGATTCCAAGTTCGACACCTCTTCGAAAGAGGTAACTGAGGCCTCAACTAAATCTTCATTGCCAGACCCGAGCCAGCTGATTAAAATGGAGAAGCCCAAGGCCGATGAAGGACCGAAAATTTCCGTGACTGTCACATCAGAAGACAAAGAATCAGTGACAAAGACTTCAAAAATGACAAAGAGCAGTTCAGAAAAGCAAATAGAGTCTACCAAACAGTCAGTGGGGACAAAAAAAAGTTCAAACGACTCGTCACCGAAGCCTCCAGCTGTCAAAGTTAGTCAGAAACCACCAATTCAAGTCGTCGAGCCACCTGCTAGAAGAGAGCTACAAAGACGACCTATTGAAGAGGTGGCCACAATTGAAGAGGAAAGCGAGGACAGGGCAGCAGATACGGATTCTGATGAAGCATGGAGGCTGAGCTCCGCGAGGTATCAGCCGGCCGCATCGCCAAGATCGCCTCGACGTACGGGAGGTCAGGCGTTGGGACCACTGCCCACCTATTCCAGTTCGTCAAGAGATCTGATTGCCAAGATGCGGTCAAATTTGGCCAACAGCCAGGTATGAAGCGTATTTAAAGTTAAGTCTAAGTCCCTTAAGTACCTTAAGTCCCTTAACAGTAGTTGACAAGCAGGAGGTCCACAAATATCGTTCGACGCGTTTTAGAAGCCAGACTTTCGGCAATAATAAAATAAAAACATGACACCTTAATAGTTTTTGTTTAATATCTTGTTGTCGTTAAGTCTTGCGATTCAAAGCAACGCAGGGTTCCTACTCGTAATATACAATGGATATCACTATCACGGGAAATGAACCAATGTCCAACAACCATTCCAACAGCCTACGCCAGCTGCCAACGAAGACTACACAGTCTACGACGAGGAGGAGCGCGAAGCCATGGCAACCGCGGTTGCCGCCGGCGCCGCCATGGCTGCCTCCAGCCCCAGAGGCGGCGGCACATCCCGGATGACCGCCTTCGCGCCCAGCTTCGGCAACCAACTGCCGCACTTCCGACCTCCAACCTCGACGGCATCGCCACGGCTTCAGTCGCAGCAACAGCAGCAGCAGCAGCAGCCGCTTGGAGTTGCTCATGAGGTTCGAGCAAAGCTAGAAAGCGAACGAGCTGGTCGAGAAGCCGACGCCAATCTACGACAGGAGCTGCATCGCCGACAAGTGGACGTTGACCGATTGCACAACAGTCTGGACAGGTTGCAGAGGCAGAATGTCCAGACGAAGGCTTACCTGGTTGCGGCACTCGAGAAGGGCGAAAGCCAGGTAAGTATTTATCTACCCACCTACATAGCAACTTCCAAAATGCTTCTATTCAAGATTTCGCATGCAAAAGCCTCTGAAATACACGATATATCAACCCCAACACAGGCTAGCGAACTCATGCAGATCATGGAGGAGGACCGAGCAGTGCTGCAAGCGACTCGCCAAGAAAATCTTGAGTTGCGCTCCCGTGTCGAATCGGATTCTCGCGACATCGCCGGCTTGGAGAGTCGGCTCGGCGAGCTGGAGCAGCTGCTGCAGTCGGTGCAGCAGGAGAACCGCCGGTTGGCTCAGCAGCTGCAAGCGACATCAGCTCGTCTGGATAGGCAGCAGCAGCCGCAGTCTGGCTTCTACTTCAATGATGATAATAGCATAGGCGGCGGTAGCGGCGGATATTTTGTCGGCTCAGCCTCAGCCGAAACGGCGCGACTCCGACGAGAAGCCGTCAATCAGCGGCTGAAGGCAGAGCTGAACAGTCAGCAGCAGAAAGCGCAGCTGCCGCAGGCATTTTCATCGGACCTACAGACGGGAGCTTATCAACAGCAAGCCGGAACCGGAGCGCCGATGAGTCGACTGCAACGAGCCCTGCAGTTTCCGCTTCCAAAGCCGCAACCACCGCAGCAGCAGCAGCAGCAGAGACAGCAGCCGACTCAGCATCAGCCATCATTCCTAGCCAGAATTCGAAGAACCCATCAGACGCCAATGCAGCCACAGTCAGTCTACGGAGCTGTCAGTGCCAACGAGCCAGCCAGCAATTACAACTACGATCGATTCCGCAGCTCAGCCGCCACCGCGTCGAGTATCTGGCAGGGCTACGAGGCTTTGAACAGCTTCCGCAGCCGGTCTGGGGAAGATTCGGTTCCTAAGCAACGGGCTCTAGAGAGGTACGAGCTGATTGCGATTATCGTGAGACTGAGTAGCAGCGGTAACTTGTCGAACTCTCGTACCTGAGTTCAAATTCTCGCGACAACCTCCTAGGCAGAGAATACATGTATACTCAACAGCATTAAAAAGTCGCCACCTTTAAGAGTGCGCAGTAAATTCTAGCTCAGTATTGAGCTTTGAGTGCCGCAACTTGCGCCACGCGACGCAGAGTTGGGCTGGGTGAGTGAGGGATCCCTCAACCAATCGAACGTTGGTGACGGCGTCCATTAAACGTCCATGTAGTAATTCAAGTATAACATAGGGTAAAAAGTCTGATGGACGTCTAATGCAGACCTAAGTATTTTTCACGGACTTATTCCAAACTGACGTTTGCCTGGCAACTACTTTCGTTCAACTAAGCGTACATGTGTATCTTAAAAAACAGACTTAGGAGTCCGACGTTCAAAAGTCCAAAGTGGAGTTGAATTAATAGACGTCCATCAGACGTTTTGCCCTATGTTAAACTTCAATACCACACAGACGTTTAAAGGAGGACGTCCGCACCAACGTCTGATTGGTTGTGCGGGGAATCCGGGGATTGTGAAGAGTGGAAGGCGAAGATTGGATGGATTGAAGTTTCCGTCCGTTTTTTATTGTTTTTCAAGCATTTTTTCGCATCAAAATGATTGGCCAGGTGATAGACGCTGGTCGAAAGACACTGCTCACTGGGGCAAAGGGTGGCGACTTTTCAATGTTGCTGAGTATATGTCTAGTGGTATAGCGCGTCGCTCTGATGTGCCAGCGGCCCAGACTTGATTCTAAAGTGCACAGTCACATTCATTTGGGACTAAATTGGAATCTCGGCTTGGCTCTGCTCGTGCAGTTAACGCCCTTGAGGCCCAACCCCCAAGGCACAGTGAAGTGTACATGCTTAACTATAAATAAAGTAAGGGCCGCCGTACACTCCTGTGTGTGTCTGTGCGTATGACTGCGTACGTATCCGCGCGCTTGTGTGTCCGCTCAGGCTGGGAGTCGGTGTAATGGGCAATGATGCCTCTCGCCGGTTGTGTGACAATGTCGCTTAGAGTGTGCCAGGGTGCACGCAGCCCCTTAAAATTCGAATCCTAAAAAGATGGGTAAGGGGAATACATGTAAGTTCACCCACGATGCTTGGTTATAACAGCAAAAGTTAAAAGCAAGCACACGCATAGTTACATACAGTGACTTTCTAGCACTTTAGAATTTCGGAAATTAATATGATATCTAACTAAACAATTGCAGAAGCCTAACAGGAGCTCTGGATGACTATGTGACAGCCAGAGAGCTGGGCGCCAGCGCCAGACGATACGCTGACGAACTGCTGGCCAAGTATTCCAAGGAGCTGCAGCAGTGCTCAAGCTCTAATGGTGCTCAACAGTAATACTTAGTAACCCGAAGAGCGACATTCAAGACGATCATTTTATCCAAGATTGTTGCGATAGTTTTCGTTTAAAAGGTCGACCAACATTACTAAAATTTAGTTCTATTTAAATTATTGTTAAAATACAAGCATCATATAGCACGTGTATCACACTTGTAGCATCGATTGTAGCTTTCTAATAACCATACGACAATTAGATGACATGTTATATTCTATATTATTTTGTTTTACAGTGCCAAAATGATAAAATCTTGAATTGTAAAAGTGCCTAAGTAATTTATCTTCTATTTTCGTTGAACTAATTTTATAAGTATTAAATACAAAACAATTTTAGAATATATTTTCTAAGAGACCTAACATTTATTAATTGATTTTTACTTGAATTTTCTCACTAAGATAAAAAAATAATTCGGTAAAAGTATTCATAAAATCTTTTACCACTTTAATTCGCTTCAAGCTTAAATAGAGAAGCATTTCTGTTAAGAACAGTGCTAGGTATATTACGCTCGATTGTATAGGCACAAATAAACTAGATTATTTAATAAAATAAGTACTTCCGTTCATTTTTTGACAAAACAAAACTTTAGTTTCTACGCAAAAATATGATGACTAACAAATTAACTTAGGACTGCGAAGTAGATTAAGACTAACAACTGGAAACACACCGATTCATTGATGAAAAAGGGCTTAAATATATAAAATATGTAACTAAACAAAAATCTCAGAACACTTTATGAAATCATCCAAGAGGATGGCCCAACAGCAACTGAGGATCTGGGAGGCTGGCCTAGCAACTGAGGATCTGAGAGGCTGGCCCAGCAACTGACACTCTGGGAGGCTGGCTCAGCAACGGACACTCTGGGAGGCTGGCCCAGCTACTGAGGATCTGGGAGGCTGGCACAGCAACCGAGGATCTGGGAGGCCGGCACAGCAACTGAGGATCTGGGAGGCTGGCACAGCAACTGAGGATCTGGGAGGCTGGCTCAGCAACGGACACTCTGGGAGGCTGGCACAGCAACTGAGGATCTGGGAGGCTGGCCCAGCAACTGAGGATCTGGGAGGCTGGCACAGCAACCGAGGATCTGGGAGGCCGGCACAGCAACTGAGGATCTGGGAGGCTGGCACAGCAACTGAGGATCTGGGAGGCTGGCCCAGCAACTGAGGATCTGGGAGGCCGGCACAGCAACTGAGGATCTGGGAGGCTGGCACAGCAACTGAGGATCTGGGAGGCTGGCACAGCAACTGAGGATCTGGGAGGCTGGCACAGCAACTGAGGATCTGGGAGGCCGGCACAGCAACTGAGGATCTGGGAGGCTGGCACAGCAACCGAGGATCTGGGAGGCCGGCACAGCAACTGAGGATCTGGGAGGCTGGCCCAGCAGCTTCGGTAAGCCGAACCTTTGACAAACGCGATGGTCAAGTTACAGTTAAAAGCATAATATGGCCCCTTGCCTTGCCGTATGTTTAAATTGCTTTGCAGTTGAAAAAACTCAGTGAAAATGTGCATGCATGTCTGCAATATGGCATATATAATTTAATGGGCATAACTGAGATAAGCAATCAAATATCAATGAATCAGAGCATGCACAAGCACAATGCAAAAATTATTCAATGAACTACAAAAACACAACCTATTATATATTTACTTTAGTAGTAAAGCACACAAAAACAGACTAAAGGCAATTCAAAAACTTGCCAATATCATAATATATGAAAATGGAGAAAATGAAGGGTTAAAAATGCTTTTGAATAATTTTTATAAGCAATAATGAACAGGATTTTAATGACGAAATAATCGGACTTTCTGTTCCTGATCAAATACTACTTTGGCACCAGCTCTACAGTAGTCACTAACTCGAGCATTCGAATATTTGGATAAAATTATTAAAAAAAAACTATAGAAACAGAAGCGGGTTAGAAACTTGAGAGAAAGTATAATTTTACCAGTTTAAACAAAAAACTACTCAACGATGTAGCTATTCGAAACCCTGCCAGTCGCTGCACTCGCTCTCGTCCTCAGATCGAATCCCGATCGATCGAATACCATTCTTCAATGCCGGAGTGCCTTTGTGCTTGCCTGATTTAGTTTTTTGTAAGAGGATTAGATGTCATACCTTGCAATTAGCATTCGAAAAAGGATATTTTCAACAAGTATTTTTTTGCTTTGGTTCATCGTGACGTCACGCAAGTTCACATTTTTTGGCCTGACGAGGAGCCAAACAGGAGTCTGTCTGCGTGACCTGCTACCTTGGGTTGGTTTTTCACTTCTTCCACATCGAAAGTCAAATATATTAACACGATATTAAATGTGCCAACAACAACCTTACTGATAAGTGTCGCACTGCCTATAGACTATCAGGGCATTGTCACCAAGGCCTGTACTACGTTTGCTGCAACCTTGATTGCCTGATGACTGACTTCTTGACTCATGTGTAGGCACTCTTACCATAACATTGCTGTCTAAGCTACACTTAGAGAGTGAGAAATGTGACAGGTATCAGTCGCTATTATTAATTCAGTCAGCATGGAGCGCCTCGTTGCCGCTGAGCTCCCCGTCTGCAATCTTCAATCTTCAAAATGTTATATTACGAGTACATCATCTGGCCTCTGTCAAGGCTAAGCCGTAATCGTATGGTCTTAGGGAATTCCTAGATGCCGTGATTTTGTCAGAAAGTGAAATCCAAGAGTTCAAAATTTCATGGTTTCAATCTTCACCCGCGCTCTTTTAATGTACACTCAGCACCCAGTCAAACTCTTGTAATTTGTCACTATGAATTTCATCAGCCAATAGCTTTAGTACGGGGGTAAATTCCAGAACGCTGACCATAGACACTTGGATCCTTGCTACTCCTTCATAAATGGGCGGAGCCCCCACCAACTACCATAGACTATTTTTCTATAAATAAACTTCAGAAAGTTCCAGACAGTTAATAGAGTTTTAGCCATAGACAGTTCTTTGTATCGACCACTTCTACTACGCCTAGCTACCTACCTACTAGAGTTAAGGTGCTAAATAATACAGATACAACTATATAGGAAGTTATGGACACAGCAGATTTTTAAGACAGATAACATACAGATTATGTAACATATCTAGTTCCCATATCTGAGACTTAAAAGACTTGAAAGACCATTGGAGCCTTTATTTTTATGGGTGGGGGCTTAAGTTAAGATGAATGCAGCCCCAGCCATTCTTCTTATGTAATAAATAAGTAAGACACTGTTAATGAGTGATAGGTTAAACTATTGTTCTCATTCTTTACTTCCTCACAATATTACAGTAAAAGCGATACTCACCAAGCACTCTGGCGTGAAATTTCACCGCCATACTCTTGCCAGTGTCAGGATTTTCAAGCACAGCCACCTCTTGCATAAGTCTCTCTTTATGAGCGAACAACTCAAAGGTGAATGTGTCCAAGTCAGGCTCAGATGAGGCTTGCACATTCAACAGTCGGACAAATACATTCTGACTACACTGCACATTTTGGCCAAGGCTGTGGCTGATTGGCACTTCAATGCTATAAATGTGATCAACCTGCAGGAAGCCAAGGTGAACATCCATGGCGTCGTCGATGCTGTTTTGCTCAACTATAATCTCCAGATTGTGATGAGGAAGTTGGCTCGGGTCAAAGTGCACATGACTGTCAGCACTCATGGTGAAATTTTACTATCTTTTAGCATGCAATTGTATGGTTGTATACTGCTAACACAATGCAAATTAGTTATAAGTCCAGGAAAATCATAACTATCTTAGTTAATGGTTTATTTGTTGCAATAAAAACAATAGCATGAATGACACCAGAAATTTTAGCATCTAAAACAGGAAAAATACAACTTATAGTTGCTATAAGACTTAATAATTAAAACAAATAAGAATAAGACAAAGGTAACAAATCTGATGAGATTTTAAGTTTTTTTGTATTTTTTAATTCTATTTTATGAATTTCATGTGCCTAAGTAGAATACACCTTACTTTTGACAATTGGTCAAATAATAAAAAGTTATAAAACTTTTTTATCTAAATTTCAACTTTTTGGAACATACTTTGTCCATTACATACTTATATATATATATATATATGTATATAAATAAAGTAAATTTTCTTTATTTAACCAATGTGCATGCCTAGCCTAATATAACATTTTAAAGCTTTTTATCCTTTATCTATACTGATAAAAAAGTCTAATTAATATAAGCATAAGCACAATAGCCTAAATCTTTGTAATACTACATATAAAAGTTAGCCTTAAGCCTAAAATGTGTAGAGAAGACTATAAAGAACATTTTAGTCATTATTTATATTATTATTTTTATTTCTATTATCTTGTAATTAAACATAATTTAACCTATTAAAAGTTGCTTTCTAACTAATGACAACAAAGCTAATATGTTGAAAAAAAGAATAATAATTTTGTTAAAATTTAAGTATACTTTCTTACTTGTGTTTTCAAAGAAAATATGGCATAGTTTATTATTATCCTAATGAAAGCCAGATATATATATATATATATATATATATAATTACATAATTACATATAATTACATATACATAATTACATATATATATTATGTAAAGTCTTTTTTCTCTATAAACATACTTTTTTATATATATATTAATTATTAGAGTTCCACTGTACCTATAGATACTGCTATGGGAAGTTACAGATGTGGAGGTTTTTTGGCAAAGCATATGGATGCAGTGGATATGGTTACTAGAACATGTACTTTCCATATCTAGTAATAGTACTCAATTGAGAATTGAAAGACCATTGGAGCTATTGATTTGAAAGGGTTAGGGTAGTAGAAATAAATGAATTTTGCTTGTTTCAAAGTGAAGGAAACTCATAAGTCCCTGGACTAGAAGTTAGGACTTAAGCATCAACATAGATTGCCAATGCCATGTCCATGTTGTGGTTGGATGGTAGGGGCTTAAGTTAAGATGAATATTTTACTTCAAATGGTAGCTCTTAAGTCCCTACATGGATTTGGGGACTTAGCAGCAAAGTGTTTCAATGTCACATGCACACTATGGTTGGGTAGTAGCCTGGTAAAGGCCCATATGCAAGAAGGTGGCAGGTGTATGCCGGAGTGATTTTTGGGGATGGCTGATTATATGCCAAAAATGTAAGTGTATGCCAAAGTTTTCTTTAAAAAGGTCATTAAACTTAGACAAGCTATTCTTAATAAAGTCATTTAACTTGATGATTGTTTCCTAAAAATTCAATGCTTTTCTAACATTTTACCAAGTGTTTCCTAACATGTACACAAAAACAAAGAGTTTTGCAGAACAGAAAGCTTGTGTGCATGGTATGCAATGATAACTAATGACTTAAACTTAGCTGAATGCACTATATCATACAAAAACGAAAATAAACAAACATTCTTTGTTGCGACTTTTCCTAGTCATTTCTTTAGTTCACCTTCACTTGTCTCTATTTACACTGTTTTCTCTCTCTCTGTGTGTCTAGCTCAATCTTGTTATTCTTATCTCTCTCTCCCTTGCTGCCTTCTGATTGGTTCTCCATTCTTGCCTCTCTATTTAGTCACGCACTCTACCTCTCTCTTTATTATCTGCAATTCAAACCCCCTAAGTTAATGTCTGGTATAAATATACTTGTTTGGGCCCTGCGCCCACTTACTGGCTTATCTTAGATTCAATTTAACTCTAATTTAAATATATCATAATTCAATCGTTAGTATTTTCTTGACATTCTTTATTTTAAAATTTTATGTTGTCACTTTTTAAAACAAAAATAAAAACAAATGCTTCATTTATTGTATTATATACTAATTGATTTTTAGTTTAAAAGTTTTGCAATATTAAACTATATGTTTTAAAATAAAAAATAACATTTTTCATTTTTACACTTTATTATTCTTACCTTTATGTTAAAATTACATTTGGTAAATATTGTATTCCAGGTAAGTGACAGAAGTAAAAATGTATGCTAGTGTCACCAGTGTATATGCAAAGTATGTCAGCCATATTTTTTTTGTATGCCAGAGTTTACACCAGGCTGAATACAGCATAGCAAATGTATACCCAAAAAATTGTTATGTAAGCCTCCTTCCTGACTATGGGAAAGGGCTATAAAATGAAAGATTTAACTTTCAATGCAAGCCCAGCAGGAGCTCCTAATTTTGTAGATTTGGGGACTTAAACAATAGAGAGTTTTGATGCCACATGTACATTAGGATTGGGTGGTGGGGCTAAAGTTAAGATGAATATTTTCACTTTTGACGGGATTTCTAAATCCCTAGGGTTGGGGACTAGGATAGGGTTGGGATGTTAGGGGCTAAATTTAAGATGAATCTTTTCACTTTCAATATGAAGGGAATTCTCAAGTTGCTAGAGTCGGGGACTTAAGCAACAAAGACAGAAATGTTTGACACTACATGCACATTAAGGTTGGAATAGAGCAATAAAGTTAAGATATGTTATCACTTTCAATACAAATGAGCTCTTGCTCTTAAGTCCTTGGGAACAAAAAAACAACATTTTTGACATCATATGCACATTGTCGTTGGGATGGTAGAGGCTTAAGTTAGGATGAATAAAGATGATAGGGAAGCTGCCTAGCATTTACCACTATCAAAGAAGGCTAGATTGCAAAGGAGGCTTCTTGAAAACCAACTGATGAGTAAGCCATTGCTGTTGCAGATATTGGTAGGAATTGGAGATTTTGTTACTTTAGTTACTTAAACAATACAAGAAAAGGAGAGAATGAAGAAAAGGAAGAGAGGAGAGATAAAGAAACTAGTGAAAAGGGAAAAGAAAAGAAAGGAGAGAGGAGAGGGGAGAGGGAAGGAAAGAGGGGAGAGGAGAAAGAGAAAAGGGAATAGAAGAAAGGACATTTGCCTTTGGCCTTGCTTGGGCAGTCCCTGCAGCTTGATCAAGTGCTCAGCACTTTATATAGGTCTCTAACAAGGCAGCAGGTCTTAAACTGGATGACATGGCTAGCCAGTTGAAGTTGTCACCTGCATAGCAAGTCAGAAGGTTGCATCAGGTGTGCCCTTGTATAGAATGTGGCATTGGTCTTGCTGTCTAGACTGCTACATACTCTAAATATCACATGCAGCATCTAGCTGCCTCTCTAAGGCATCTATCAAGGTCTAGGTCTTGACAATATACAACAGTTACAGAAAGTTTACTAGCTATAGATATGGATAGGCTATGGAAAAATATTTGAGATATGACTATAGATATGGATATAGGAAAAATTTGGTTATAGCAGAACCCTATAGATTATTTTGCTTTTTATTCTTAAATTCAATTGGTTACATTTACATTGCAAAGTTCCTGATCATGCATGCACAACTGCTGGCCAACCTAGCCAATCTGGCCACCATAAATTGTGGTAGACCAGGGGTAAGTCGCAAAAATGCCTAGCCTAAAGAATACAGACGTAGTACTAATTAGATGACAAGGCATTTAGCCCTTATATTATAGTCATAGTTACTCCTGCCATTTACCCAAAATTGTGTTAGGGTTTCTTTCACAGGTAAATTGCATTTTTGGTCAAAAAGTATGTCGCATGGCTAGTGTAAATCAAGGGGGTTGCGCATGTATGTTCCTGATGCCCCCTTGGATATACCCCTAGTTAAGAGACCCTTATTTAAGTCCCTAATAAAGGCAAATATTCTTGAATTAATATGGAGTATTTTTTAAAATGAAAGCAATTCAACTTATTGAATCAATTATAGTTACAAGTATTGCAAAATTAAATAATGCTATATTCTTTAATCTTTAGACCTACTTTTTTAGAAAGTTGCCTAGCTAGGCCTAGTATTATAAAAATGGATACCTACCTAGTAAAATGCAGAATCTATAGTCGGTATAGATAGAATTGAATGGAATAGCACAATAAAATGCAGAATCTGTGCACAGTGGAATAATAAATTTTAAAATGACAGATTCCACTAACTTGAAATAAAACATGAAATATAAGACAAAAATTGTAATTTTTAGAATAGATAGATACTAACAGTAATGTGTTTCAATTCTTAACAATTCTTTAGAAAAATGAAAAAACATTTAGCTATAGGTTATAGCAATGTAACTATATTAAAAAGATATATAAAGAAATTTATTGTATGATTCTGCATTTGCATTATGAACTAGAGATGGTTCTGGCATATGACTAAGAGTCCAAGATGGCCACATACCAAAATGGCCATAGCTCTAAATGGCTAAATAGATTATAATAAGCTATAGTTATAATTAGTTTATATATTTCATTTATATCCTATTGGTAGCAATTTGTATTAGGTATAAATCTTCAAGTCTTATATTATGGAGATAATAGATACTATGATGGAACTATATTATATAATTTAAACATTTCCTTCTGTTTTAGCTTTAATTGTAGCCTGTTGCAGAACTTTCTCGAAATTTCTAAAAGTCAAACTTTCATTCTCTTTTTAGAAGCCTCTTTGAGTCAGCAGCTTATTCATAACGTACATATTATAAATAGTAAATAATTAATTTATTACATTAAAATAGCATATTCAATATCAGTAAAATTATCCGTAGTTTATCTGCGCTTTGGATTTGTTATACTGTAAAATACTGTCTAAAACCAAGGACGACTTAAGTAGAAGGACGGGAAACCTCGTTTCTTAGAAAAGTTTTGAAGGCACTTTTTCCCGTTAAAATACACTACGGAGATAGGAAGTTTTCATTTTTTTAGCACAAAAATTGTTATTGCGTTTGATAGGAGGCAGATCCAGTGTTCATCTTTTGATATGTTGTGCCTTTTTTATTGCTCTATCGATATTTGTGGAGCTTTTCGTTCAGAAAATTGGGATTCTATGTTAATTTTTTATTCTACGTATATTTTCGCGTGTCTTGTGCTTGAAATACATTAGAATGCCACGGCTCGGCTCTTTGGCTTCATGAGTCTTTTTTATCATTCTTACCCGACTGTGTAGCAAATATTTGTAACAGAGATGATAAAATAGGCTCATAAAACCAAATATTGGAGCTGTGTCATGCATTTTTGTGATTTTTAGATACAGGAAATATACGTAGAATAAAAAATTAACATAGAATCCTAATTTTCTGAACGAAAAGCTTTATAAATATCGATAGAGCAATAAAAAAGGCACAACATATCAAAAGATGAACACTGGATCTGCCTCCTATCAAACGCAATAACAATTTTTGTGCTGAAAAAATGAAAACTTCCTATCTCCGTAGTGTATTTTTACGGGAAAAAGTGCCTTCAAAACTTTTCTAAGAAACGAGGTTTCCCGTCCTTCTACTTAAGTCGTCCTTGTCTAAAACTTGTATTTGTATATAGATAGTACTTTCTAAGTCTATTTTCTAGAACTTTTCGGATAGTCAAATTATATCTATAATACAGCAGGCGCATCGCATCGCCAATTCTTCTCACTTTTTCCTTTTCTTATTTCCTTCCTATTATTCAAACGAATCACCACCTTGCAATTTTTTCACTAACCAACATATTAACATAAAGCTTCTACAGGGCTATTTAGGATTATTAAGACTGCCAACACCAACCCTCTACTGAAAACACAGAAAGGCCAAAAAGGTAAAAAATGCAGTTTTTTAAACCGCGAGGGTTTCGGAAAAACGAAGCCTAAGATTGACTTAAACAAATTCTATAATTTCTATTTCTATTTATGTACTGATCCAAATGTAAAGAAATTAAGCACTTTTTAAAAAACTTCATTCATGCAATCCACTTACATGTAGTTTGTTACCTTCCTTTAAGCCTTGCACTTTATATAGGTCGCTTCGACTCTGTTAAGCCCCTAAAATCTGGGATTTGGCAACTTTGGCACTTTGGCCAGCAGGTTAGATCAAATTAACTTGTACTAAAGTAATACATGTACAAGTTCATGCAGGCACGTCGCCACCGAGGGGGGGGGAACAGGGGGGACATGTCCCCCCAAAGTAAAAGCTATGAGAGGGGGGACATGTCAGTGCTTTGTCCCCCCACCCTACCTATAGTGACATTGTGTTAATCAATAATTTTTCTTCACGGCGCCAAAATATAGCACCTTCGGCGCCAAATGACTGCCTGCGGCGCCAAAATGAGTGCCTGCAGCGCCGATTCTGAAAATAATGAAATTTTAGGAAATTTGTCATGCACATGATAATTTTTCGCTTTAATTTGTCCTACCACCATAAAATCCACGGCGACGCCCCTGTGTGCATATGTACAAATCTTTCTGGGTCCTGTTTGAGAGGAGGTAAAAAATGATTAAGTAAATATAAATCATATATATACTCGTAGCTTTATTAACTTGGACTGCATTAGCGAGAGGAACGCAATTAATGCTGATGCATGTATGCATACATGCAGTATATGTTGTCTTCAGGTTCAGGGAGATCTCAGGGCGAATGGCGTTATGGTCTGGCAGTCCGCGCGGGACCGAGGGAGGTTGAACTATCACGGGAATTAAAGGTGAGCCGGAGTCCGCGTGATGTGGAAAACGGGAAATACATTTATGATGTATTTTATGTGCATGTACATGTATTGAGAGTCGCCTAGCTAGCACAAAAGTAGCCTATTACAGCTTGTCGATCGTGTACTTCTGTGATTGACCATAAAAAAAGGGTTTTGATTAATTGGTTCGACTAATTAATTCCAAGGGTTGCAATCTGAAGAATGTGTCACATGATGTGAGAAAATTAGGCGATAGGAATGAGATAAAAACGGACACCACCGCCTACTTGAATGATTTCAAGCAGTATCGCGCGTTGTTGTGATACATGTACATGTAGATGAAAAGCAGTGGGGCCGGCCGGGTGGGCAGTCATCTGATTTGGTCATCGGAGAATCGAGGAATCTGCATGGATTCCCTTGCAGGGTGAAGACAACTTACATGTACATACGGCTTGGGCGAAATCATCTAGAGCTTTGGCCTACCGCGCAATATGTTACATCATAATTCATGAACGCTTACTCGTGCGTCTATGGCCAAAGCACAATAAAGCACTCGTGCTTTTGCCATTGACGCATTCGTAAGCGTTCATGAATTTCATTCTTATTAGAGCCATTCTCCCCCTTCACTGAATTAATTTTATATGTCGGCGTGAAATAAAAAAGCACAAAAATCGATTTATTTTTAACCCCCGCCTCTCTCTTTCCTCCCTCCACACTCTCTGTGTACATTCTCTCTCCTCTCCATACATTCGCGTACAATTTTAAATAAATTGTTTGCGTGCAGGAGCGGAGAGTGTCATTCCTGCACGATGTCAATGTGTAAAACAGTGGAGATTTGGCCATAGATTATTTAATTCCTGCACGACTGCCTTCATTCCCACACGCTGGCTCAAATAAGAATGCATTTTTGTATATCAGCTATGTAACAAAGTCTGTGTGGCTTGCAGAGAGAAAAAACTTCTTAGAGCTGGCCAAGCCTAGCTCTCTCAATAAATACCAGTTTATTTTCCAGCCTGACTAGGCTGACCAATCAGCCGCTACCTCTGGCGTGCTCGCGCTCCAGAGTATGCACGTGCGCGAGTACAATCCGAGAGAGAGAGAGAGAGAGAGACAGCCCCCCCATCCCCCACTCTGCACAGAAAGCGAAACGCAGTCACCACATCCCTCCACACGTAGATGAAAAAAAGAAAAAAACAGCAACAAAAAAGAAACAAAAAAAAGAGAAAAGAAAATACTTCCCAGCACCACGACAACAATAACAGAAACAAAAAAAATCGAACACCACCCAAAGCTGTAAACAAAAAAAAAGGTCTGTCATGGAAAAAAACAAAAAAAACGTTCACTTGTACGTCAACCTGTCCGGGCATTTTCGGTTCCTCTGCGAACGCCGCGCCTGAGGAGTCGGAGGAAGCGGCGGCTGCGTGGGCGGCGGCGGCGCGGTCGGTGGCTGTGTGGGCGGCCGCGGCGTGGGCGGCAGCAGCGGCGGAACTTCTGCCTCAGCCGATTCGTAGCGCAGCTCGTCATTAATTGGCAGTTCCGTGCTTCCTGAGGTCAGCGGTTCGACGCCTGCAGAGGCTACATGGTCGGCGTGGCGGCGTACAATGCGATCATCAGGCAGCCGGCACTCGTAGGACAAAGGTGCTGTTTGTCGGCTGATGCTGGCCGGCAGCCACTTCTGCTGACCCGTGAAATCCCGCACTACGACGTCGTCGCCTTCCTCGAAGGACCTCGCTCTGGCGCGCCTGTCGTGTTGTAGCTTCTGTGCCTCCTGTCGTCGCGTGACCGCAGCCGAGACGTCCGGACGTACCAGATCCAGCAGTGTTCGCAGAGGCCGGCCCATCATCAGCTGGCTCGGCGGAACGCCAGTCGTGCTGTGCGGAGTCACCCGGTAGGTCAGCAGGAACCGAGCGAGCCGAGTCTGCAGAGCCGCCGGCTGTCCCTTTGCCAGAGCCGCCTTCACCGTTTGTACCGCGCGTTCCGCCAGGCCGTTGGACGCCGGATGATAGGGCGACACCTTGACATGCCGGATGCCATTGCTGCTCATGAAGCTCTCCATCTCTTGACTCACGAAGTTGGGCCCGTTGTCCGTCACCACGACCTCCGGCAGGCCCAGCTGGCTGAAAGTCCGCCGGAGCCGATCGATTGTAGCGGAGCTGGTCGCGGACTGGCAGATGTGCACCTCGATCCACTTGGAATGCGCGTCGACCAGAATCAGCAGCATCTTGCCTTCGAACGGTCCAGCGTAATCCATGTGGACCCTTGACCACGGTCTGTCAGGCCAGGGCCAGGGCTGCAGCGGCGCTGGAGGTGGGCTGTGCTGATGCAGTTTGCACTGCCGGCAGTGCTGCGAGAGCCGCTCGATGTCTCCGTCCATTCCCGGCCACCAAAAATAGTTCCTGGCCAGCGACTTCAGCTTGGACGCTCCTAGGTGACTTTGGTGCAGACACTCGAGCAACGCCAGGCGTCCCTGAACCGGCACCACCACTCTGGTGCCCCACAGCAGGCAGCCGTCCTCCACGCTAAGTTCCGCAGCTCGAGACGCAAACGGCCGCAGATCTTCGCTCCCTCGCCGATCCTCCGGCCAGCTTTCTTGCACGAACCTGAGCACTCGACCGAGTAGCGGGTCTCGCCGTGTCCAGCAGCGAACTTGAGCCGCAGTCACTGGGCCCTCGTTGAATGAGTCGATCAGCAGTACCACCTCAGCCGGCGCCGGCGCCTCCGCTGGCTTGGACGGCAGCGGCAACCGGCTCAGTGCATCCGCCCGCAGCAGGGTGGCGCCCTTGCGGTATTGCAGTCGATAGGAGTAGCTGGACAGCAGCAGAGCCCAGCGCTGAATCCTGGCAGATGCTAGTGGCGGAATGGCCTTGTTCTCGTGAAGCAGTCCTAGAAGCGGCTTGTGGTCACTCTTCAGCTGGAAGTTCCGGCCGTACAGATAGGTGTGGACTCGCTTGACGCCGAAAACAACTGCCAAGGCCTCCTTCTCCGTCTGGGAGTAGTTCTTCTCCGCATCGGCCAGAGTGCGGGACGCAAACGCGATGGGCCGCTCCACGCCATCTATTAGGTGGCAGATGACCGCGCCGAGACCGTAGGGCGAGCTGTCGCACTCCAGGATGACCTCTTTACCGGGGTCGAAATGCACTAGCGTCTGAGAGCTCAGCAGGAGCTCCTTGCAGCGGTGAAACGCACTCTCTTGCGGGCTGTTCCATTGCCAGGCAGCGCCCTTGTCCAATAGGCGGTGCAGCGGAGCGAGCAAGCTGGACAGGTTCGGCAGGAATCGTCCATAATAATTTATGAGGCCCAGGAAGCTGCGGAGTTGGGTGACGTCCTGGGGAGCTGGCGCCTCAACGATCGCGCTGACCTTGCTTTCCAGCGGGTGGAGACCGCCGGCGTCGATTCGGTGGCCCAGGTAACTCACGGACTCCTGCATGAACCGGCACTTGTCAGCTCGGCACTTCAGCCCAGCATCTTGTAGGCGCTGCAAAACGGCTTCCAGGTTCTCCAGGTGCTTCGCGTCATCAGTTCCTGTCACCAGCAGATCGTCGATAAAAGCCGCCGTGTGCGGTCTTCCTTGAAGCAAGCCGTCCATTGTCCTCTGAAACATGCCGACTGCCGGTGAGATGCCGAACGGCAACCTGGTGTACCTGAGCAACCCTTTGGAGGTGTTGATGGTGCACAGACGCTGTGATTCCGAGTCCAGGGGCAGTTGCTGATACGCCTGACTGAGGTCTAGCTTGGTGAATTTCTGGCCTCCTGTTAGCTTTGCGAACAATTCTTCAATTCTGGGCAGCGGGTAGGAGTCCTGCACAACGTCTTGGTTCACCGTGCGCTTGAAATCCGCGCAGATTCTGACGGATCCATCCGCCTTGAGCACCGGCACGATAGGAGACGCGTACTCGGAGTTAGAGACAGGCTGCAGAACGCCTTGCTCGATCTCCCGGTCCAGCTGCTCTTCCACCTTGGACTTCAAAGCGAACGGCACCGTCCGAGCTTTGAAAAATTTGGGCTGTGCACCTGGTTTCGTCCGCAATTTCAGTGGTTCGCCTGTGTAGCAACCGAGTCCGTCCGAAAATACTGCGCTGTACTTTTGCAGCTGCTCCACCTGCTGATTTCCCTGAGCCGGCAGTTCTCGCTCTCGCAGCTCCTTGATGCTTCTCCAGTCCATGGTTAGTTCAGACAGCCAGTTCCGTCCGATCAAGCTGGAGCCGCTTCCTGAGACCACCACCAGAGGCAGCAGTTTCTTTTCATTTCCTGGAATCTCCACAGTGACACGCTCAACTGTCCCAGCACGTTGACAGGTTGGCCGCCGTAGTTCCGCAGCCGAATCGTGGTCCCACCGAGCTTAGGGATACCTCCGAGAAGATCCTGGTAGACTTTGGCTGAGATCAACGACACCGCGGCGCCCGTGTCTATCTCCATCTGGCAGGACACGCCGTTGATCAGTACCTTGGTCAAGTAGGGTGGCACCTTGGCTGCAACGCTGGGCACGGTGTTAAGGGAGCTGCAGTCCTCGTCTTCTGCTTCTTGCACGGCGCCCACGCGGGGCTTGGAGTCCGCACCAGATGCCCCGGCGCCTCTACGGCAAGCAGCTGCGGTGTGCCCGAGCTTGCCGCACTTGAAGCATGCCTTCTTGATGAACGGGCACTTGTCCGCCAGATGTCGAGTCGACAAGCACCGGAAACACTTCTGTGGGGCTCGACCAGATCCGGTCGCCTTGGCCTGGTCGACTCGATCGACTGAAGCAGCCGCCGCAGGGCCAGCCACCTCCTGTGAGCTCCTGACGACCGTGCAGCCTTTTTCCGCCAGCTCCACCGCTTGAGCGATCTTCAGCGCCTTCTCGAGATCCAGCTCCGGCTCCGACAGCAGTCTGCGCTGGATCCGATCGTCCTGGATGCCGAGCACTAGCCGATCCCTGAGCATCGACTCCAAGCTGTTTCCGAACTTGCAGTCCACGGCCAGACGCCGCAAACTGGCCAGGAAATCCGCCACTGACTCGGTGCTGGCCCGCACGCGCTGATAGAAATGAAAACGCTGCACAATTTCAGAAGGCTCCGGCTTCCAGTGCTCCTTTAGTTTTTGGCAAATGTCTGCGTAGCTCGTCTCCGATGGCTTCCTCGGGGCCAGCAGGCTGCAAATCAGCTTGAATGTCTTCTTGCCACAGACACTGAGGAAGACAGCTCGCTTTTTGTCTTCGGACTCTATGTCGCTTGCAATGAAAACTTGCTCCACTCTTTCCTTGTACTGCAGCCAGTCCTCATTTTCAGGCTCAAATGGACCGATGCTACACAGTAGGCCCGTGGCCATTAGTCACCTCGTCGCCACTGTAACAAAGTCTGTGTGGCTTGCAGAGAGAAAAAACTTCTTAGAGCTGGCCAAGCCTAGCTCTCTCAATAAATACCAGTTTATTTTCCAGCCTGACTAGGCTGACCAATCAGCCGCTACCTCTGGCGTGCTCGCGCTCCAGAGTATGCACGTGCGCGAGTACAATCCGAGAGAGAGAGAGAGAGAGAGACAGCCCCCCCATCCCCCACTCTGCACAGAAAGCGAAACGCAGTCACCACAAGCTAATTCAAGCTATATATAGTCTTAAACCGATATAGAATTAAAGTCTTTAAAATAGCTTTTTGCAGCCCATTTGGGCTTACGCGCATTGAATTTAATCCAAGATATGTTTGTCAAAGTAATGGAGCTTTTGTCTATGGTAGCAAGGCTGGCACAGCGGCATTTAATTTGGTCCAACAAGCATCAATTTGGTCCATTTAGTTCATTTGCAGCTCAGTCCCAGAATTGTGGACCATATGCTAGGCTGTTGAACGAATGCCATTGGCTTGTGATCGAAGCACTCGACGGAGGTAGACACCCAAAGGACATTGCAAGGTGGCTGAATGTAAAAGAAAAGGTGGTTTACAGCATCCAGCAGCGCCTTGAAACTCTGCCGGCAGAGATTGCCTGCGAAAGGGTGGCAATCGCCTAGGAAATTTGCTCGAGAGCCTCAGGTCCAACTGCTACTCGATGCAGTGGAGACGAACCCTTTGTTGACGTTTCAGAAAATGCAGCAGAAGTTGAGGGAACAGCTCCAGTTGGTTATCAGATTTCGACTATCAGCAGAGCTCTGGAAAAGTAACTGAAAATTGCTGGTAGAGACGCTGACATTCCAGCGGTGCGCAACAACCTGAAGACGGTTGAGAGAAGGCAAGAGTTTGTCCAATGGCTCACGAGTGTTTGGACCAAATGGATGCTTGTTGGACCAAATTAAATGCCGCTGCGCCAGCCTTGCTACCATAGACAAAAGCTCTGTTACATTGGCAAACATATCTTGGATTAAATTAAATGCGCGTAAGCCCAAATGGGCTGCAAAATGCTATATGTTAATTAGTTCTCTCTGCGTGCGTCACTAATTCTAACCCTATTGGTCTGGCGGCTTTAGCTAGACTTCTATATAGGAATTGAATTTTTGGAATGTACATTTTGAGAGACCAGAGGAAGCCACACGTACGTAACTACGTATAGTTGTGTCCTGCAAGTCCTGCAAGAGTACGTAGGTACATGTACATTAGTGTATATAGACTGAATGAAAGGAATATGGTGTACATCAGGACAAATAGCAGAAGTTTAGGAATAGTGACTTAAAACTTCAGTCTAATAGGTTTAGCAGCTGGCATACAAACTCACGTAAACCGGAGTAAAATTTCTTGTTCAACACATGCAGTATCGTGACAAAATTCCTCAGTATATAATAATAAGCTTCAGCAGGTAATTCAAAGAGGCCCTGCTCCTAGGCCCAAAATGCTCCTGTAGCTTAGCTATACACACAGCTTGTCTAATGAGTTGCTGCACAAGCTTCAACAAGAAAAGTTGCAGGGAGAACTGAACCAGCTCTCTCAGTCTCCGCTCCATGCTAGCTCGTAACATACGTGTCGCTAGTCCTCGGAAAAAAACTGCTGGGGACACGCTCCGCTGACTTTTGCTGAGTTAAAAACTGTTGAATTGTTCAGATGCGTTGCCTTTGTTAACCATGAGCGCTTAGCTTTGCTATACCTTCATGTATAGCCTGCCAGGATCATCGCCCTCCCTCCATCTCACCACAGTCAGCACCTGCTTCCCCCCTACTGTTTGCTGCTAGCTATGGCAACAAAACAAATAGAAGCGAAGGCAGGCATCCGATGCGCATAAGGCCTGGACCCCCGGGGCGGGAGACGGGCCAGAAGCAGGAGAGAAAAGTTTTGTCACTCAGCAACACAGCAATCGGCAACTTCAGCAAGCACAGCCTGATGGGCCTCTCGGTGGCGACCTTAGTACTCCTGACTGCGGCACGGCTGACCGACGCTTCCACAGTCAGGGAGTTCAACTTCAACGCGTCTGATCGTCTGCCGTCGGGAATCGGCGGCCCCAACGAGTCCGCGGTCTCAGCCGTGGAGCTGAGTCCGGGCTCCATCAAGCTGGTGGGTCCGGTGGGGATGAACGCCAGCTGGCTGGGGAGTCTCCAGTGCGCGACCAAGTGCAGGGCGTGGGCTTTCTGCCACGCGTACTACTTCAATGCCAGTGCGGGCCTGTGCCACCTGGCTGACCAGGGACAGTTCGAGACCTACTGGACTGGCAACGGCACGGCTGGGGAAGCCGCCTTCGTCAAGCTGTACCACGGTGAGTGGGTCTTCTGTCACTCTGTACCACGGTGAGTGGGTCTTCTGTCACTCTGTACCACGGTGAATGGGTCTTCTGTCACTCTGTACCGCGGTGAGTGGGTCTTCTGTCACTCTGTACCACGGTGAGTGGGTCTTCTGTCACTCTGTACCACGGTGAATGGGTCTTCTGTCACTCTGTACCGCGGTGAGTGGGTCTTCTGTCACTCTGTACCACGGTGAGTGGGTCTTTAATCGAGCAGTTTCCTGTATACTTTGATTCATGAAAGCACACCGACTTCTCCTGCTCAGACATCTGCACCTGGCAGTCCTGGACCAACTGGGCCACCGCCTCTGGTGCGACCGGAGATTCCGACATCTGCAACGCGCTTGTGAATCGAACCCGCGTCCGCCAGTGCACCTGCCCCACTGACGAAGGGGCCTCCGTGAGCGGCTGGTGTCAGGGCGCGAAGGACAAAAGCCAGACGCAGGGCAGCTTCATCAGCTGGTGCCAGTGGTCTGAGTGGGCCACCGACTCGTCCGAAGGCAGCCTGGTCTGCGGGAACTGGAACAGCAGGCACCGGTCCAGGAGCTGCCGCTGCCCGATTGACAGGCCGCCTGAGACCATCGAGACGGCCGCGGTTGATAACATCACCCAGGTAAGCTTTAAGGTGTTGCTGGATTTAATTTTTATTTAAAAATGCAACAGGGATACTTTCAGTAGGATAAAGCCAATATTGTTAATTGTCCTTATTCCCCGAAGACTTGGAACTGGTGCAACTGGCAAGGCTGGAACGAGTGGACGAGTGACAAAGGCTATAGGAAGTCTTGGTACTACGCGAACAACTACGATCCCGGATGCAACCGGCAGTTCACTCGAAGGAGAGTCCGCAAATGCGGCTGCTCCACTCCAATCAGCGCGTCGGCTGGCCCGGAGGTGAGCAGCGAGTCGGACACTGCCTACACTGCCTGGTGTGACTGGGGCAACTGGGGCAACTGGTACAAGGACTGCAGATATAATTATAAAATTACGCGAAGTAGGACTCGCACCTACAACGACTGCATCAGGAGCTCGTCAAACAGCTGTTCACAAGAATGGAGGCAAAGACAGGCCGGTCCCTCGTGCCGCTGGAGTGACTGGAGCAGCTGGCAGTCATGGCGGCATTGTCGTTCTGGGAAAGCCAAATTCGCCACATGCAGGTGCGAAGATGATGAAGATTACAATACGGCCGCTGTCACTGACTACAGGTGTTATTATTCGTACGGTTTCTGGTAGCTTTCGTAAAGCCACATTACATTTTAGTCGCAAAATCGCGTATATAAACTCTGACATCTGCAGTAGAATTACTTTTCCCAGTCTATGATAGATCATGCCATAATTATTATTATATTTTAAGACAGGGGTCACCAGACTCCGTCCCACGGGCCACATGCGGCCCCCGAAGCCTCTCTATCCGGCAGTCAGTTACTTTGAAACTTCACAATAGCAATTCGGCCCGCTCAAGGCTTGTTTCTCTTCTCAGCTCTCCTCTCTCTTCTCTCTCCTCCCCTCTATCCCCTCTCTCTTCTCCTCTCTCCCCTCTCCTCTCTCCCCATCCTCCCTCCCATCTCTCCTCTTTTCTCTTTTAATCTGCTTTTAATCAGCCCCGAGCTGGATTCTTTATCTGGCCCTTGTGGTAAAAAAGTTTGCCCAACTCGCCACCGAGATATGTTTAACAACCAGAAAACGCTATTTTTTAATACGGTTACTATTTCAGCTTCAACTCTAGACAGTAGTGACTCTACTATTTATAAGAATAGAATACCTTTTTGCTTTCAAATATATAGAGACTATCACGAAAAATTGGCTATACGCTCTTACGAGTACACTGTAGTTTGGTTAAACAATTCCTAAAATGTGGCATTTCAAACCAAGTTGGAACGAGTTTCCTATAGCTACAGTAGAGACTGCATGCACTAAATAATGAAGTTTAAAAGTAAAGTGGCCACCAGAAGGAAACAAACTACAGTTTTCTAGGGGAAATTATTGTCAATGAATTTGGTTACACATTCTCAGAACAAGGCGCGCGCAATGTGTTCCTGGTTCCTTGTAATCCTTGATGTAAAACCCGTTAATTACCCACAAAGTTTTTACCTTTTATTTAGTACCTTACGTTATAAAGTTATCTTATTTTTACCTTATATTTAGTACTAATATATTTACCTACGAGCTTTGACAAAACACTTGGCATAATGGGCAGACGTGCAACCGACAGCTCAGCCGCAGCTATTGCGCAGCGCATCTGAAGGCTGCGTACGACTGTTCAGTCCAAGGTCGGGGGGGGGGGGGTCGCCACACACAAACTCAGTTACCCCAGCTAATTCTAGCACCCATTTTACAGCTGGGTGAGCTGAAGCAATGCATAGTTAAGTGTCTTGCTCAAGGACACAAATTGTTCCAGTGGGATCGAATCCCCGACCAAGCAGATGTAGAATAGGGCTTGAAGCTAAACACATTCTATGCAGTGAATAAATTGCCTAGACAAATCATGCAAATCCTTCAATAAATCATGATCTTCCCTTGACATTTCTGCCATTCCCCCAAGCCTAGACATCTCAGCAATCCCTCAAGACTTGACATCTCAGTAATTCCCCCAAGCCTACACATCTCAGCATTCAGCAATCCCCGTAAGACTTGAAGACTTGACATCTCAGTAATTCCCCCAAGCCTACACATCTCAGCATTCAGCAATCCCCGTAAGACTTGAAGACTTGACATCTCAGTAATTCCCCCAAGCCTACACATCTCAGCAGTCCCCCAAGACTTGACATATCAGTAATTCCCCCAAGGCTACAAATCTCAGCATTCAGCAATCTCCCTAAGACTTGACATCTCAGTAATTCCCCCAAGCCTACACATCCTAGCAGTCCCCCAAGACTTGACATATCAGTAATTCCCCCAAGGCTACAAATCTCAGTAGTCCCCCAAGACTTGACATCTCAGTAATTCACTCTTGAGCCTTGATGTCTCATAACATCTCAAAAATGCCCCACAAGCCTTGAAATCTCAGCAATTTTTCCCCACAAGACTTGACATCTCATAAATTCCCTCTTAAAGAGCTGCTATGGGATTATTGCAAAGCTGTTATGACATTATTGCAGAGCTGCTATGAGATTATTGCTATGAGATTATGGAAGAGCTGCTATGAAATTATTTGAGAGCTACTATGAGATTATTTGAAAGCTACTATGAGATTATTAAAGAGCTGCTATGAGATTATTGAGGAGCTGCTATGAGATTATTGAAGAGCTTCTATGAGATTATTGCAAAGCTGCATTGAGATTTTTGAAGAGCTGCTATAAGAATATTTCAAAGCTGCTATGAGATTATTGTAAAGCTGCTATCAGATTATTGCAAAGCTGCTATCAGATTATTGCAAAGCTGCTATGAGATTATTGCTATGAGATTATGGAAGAGCTGCTATGAGATTTTTGCAAAGCTGCTATAAGAATATTGCAAAGCTGATATGAGATTATTGCAAAGCGGCTGTGAGATTATTGAAGAACTGCTATGAGAATATTTCAAAGCTGCTATGGGATTATTTAAGAGCTGCTATGAGATTATTGAAGCGCTGCTATGAGATTATTGAAGAGCTTTTATGAGATTATTGCAAAGCTGCTATGAGATTATTGAAGAGCTGTTATGAGATTGTTAAAAAGATGCTATGAGATTATTGCAAAGCTGCTATGAGACTGTTTGAGAGCTGCTATGAGATTATTGGAGAGCTACTATGAGATTATTGAAGATCTGCTTTGAGATTATTTTTATGAATTACATGACGCTTCTTGTTTTTAATCCGGCGCTTTTTAAAGTTTCTTTAGATTTCTTGACGTTAAAAAATTTAATAAAAATCTCTAGACTCTAAAATTTCGAACCCACGTCGCTGCATTTGCAGTTCAGTCTGTTCACATGTAAGCTAGCTCGCATCGTTATGGTAACATGAATTTTATAACTTATATATAAATTTCAAACTTTTAATGCTCCAAGCATAGCAGTTATTACATAATCAATTTCTCGGGCAGTCTGTATCAGTTTCAATTAAAGTCAACATAGTTACGCAATCTAAATCTAGCTAGTCTCGTGCAATGCTTCCACGCAGAATTACAATTCAGCTGTGACGCAATCTATTTCAGTATTCAACCAGTCAGTTTTCTCTCTAGCATTCATACAATGCTTTTCACGTCGAAAGTTCTGCTTGACCTTTACAAAAAAGCATGTTTTTCGAATATTTAATGCCTTTAGCATCGAGCAATTTCTTAGCCAAGATGCATGTACCGAGACGCGAAAATTTCTGATCGAATGGTGCAAATTTGAAAAAAAAATCGGACAACGCGTTCACTTAAACGACGACAATACGGCTATTTTACATTAAGCCAATGGAAGAAATTTTCGCGTCTCGGTACATGCATCTTGCCTAAGAAATTGCTCGATGCTAAAGGCATTAAATATTCGAAAAACATGCTTTTTGTAAAGGTCAAGCAGAACTTTCGACTTGAAAAGCATTGTATGAGTGCTAGAGAAAAAACTGACTGGTTGAATGCTGATTCTGAAATAGATTGCGTCACAGCTGAATTGTAACTCTGCGTGGAAGCATTGCACGAGACTAGCTAGATTTAGATTGTGAAACTATGTTGACTTTAATTGAAACTGATACAGACTGCATATATATATATATACATATAGTTTTCATTTTTAGTATATCTGACTAGCCATTTAGCCCCCCGCTGGGGGCTTTAAAATGACACCAGGTGGTCTTTATTTTGGCCCAACAGTAACCATTATTTTTCATTTCAATTAATCAAAAATTACTTTTCCTCATTTTGATAAAAATAAATTGCTATGAATCAAAACTTTCACCAGCAAAAAAGTTTCTTTCATTAGCCCAAAACCCTTTTTCAATCAGCAAATAGTGCTTATCCTTTCAAGCACAAACTCTTAGTGCATATCGTCATTGGCCTGGGCATACTCTGGTCCGCAGCAGGAGCTCAATATGCCAATCCCTGACGGCCTTTGACCCCCTCTTTATTAGCCTAACTCAAAGAATCAAACCTTTAATAAATACGCTGGTATTTCCTACCAGCAGAATTCAGCATCACCTGTGTGTACTTTTTACTATCTGAATTAAATGAGCTACTTGAGCCGTACTACTTGACGATCTGACAATCGCTCAACAACCTAACCCCCTCCCCCCAACAATTCAGCCATCCCCCATGAGCCTTGATATCTCAACAATTCAGCCATCCTCATGAGCCTTGACATCTCAGCAAGTCCCCCAGTATGCCTTGACATCTCAGCAATTACCCCAGTAAGCCTTGACATCTGAGCAATTCCCATGAGCCTTGAAATCTCAGAAATTATCCCAAAAAAGCCATGAAATCTCATCAAATCAACCAATAAGCCTTGACATCTCAGCAATTCCTGAGATGTCTCCACAACAACCTGAAATTATCCCTTCCAATCCCAAAAAAACAGGCTTCAGTCATACTCTAGTGGCCTAGGATTGTCCCCACAGTAAACAATAATTTACTCAGAAGTCCACAGTAGTCCACAGTTACCTCCTCAGCAGTTTGCAGCTATACGCTCATAAGTCGGGAGCAAAGATAAAAGAGCAAAGAATATGGTCTGGAGGAACTCCGTCTGCACATCTCACATCTTTACATCTATGATATGATCCTCCAGACGATATGATCTATATGTCTGGAGGAACTACCTTAGCAGTTTGTAGTTTGTCCCCTTTGCAGTCTGCAATGAACCTTTTGACAATCTGCAGTTCTTCTGTCGGCCGGCTCCTCAGTCTCCTGCTTAGCAAACTGCAATGATATTTTCAACAATAAAAATTTGCTCACAATGTAGTACGGTTCACTAATCAATTTTCGATACATATCGGCAGTGTTTTGCACAAATCAGCATTAAGCAATACCTTCATTCCTAAATAGCAAGCATCCCCCAAAAGAAAGCAATCTCAGCAGTCCCCCCATAAGCCTTTGAAACCTCAATTCAAGCAATTCTTCCAGTAAGCCATGGCATATCAGCAATTCCCCATGGGCCTTGAAATCTCAGAAATTGCCCCAAAAAGCCATGACATCTCAGCAATTCCTGAGATATGCCCACAACAACCTGAAATTATCCCTTCTAATCCCACAAAACAGACTGCAGTCATTATCTTAGCAGCCTGGAGTTATCCCCTTGCAGTCTATAACTTTCATTAACATTAAGCATTTATCCCCTCAGCAGCCTGGAACTGTCCCGTCAGCAAACCATAATAATTCACTCAGCAGTCCACAGTAATCCCCTAAACAACCTGCACTTAATCACTTAAACTGTACAGTTTTGAAACTGATGTCTTCCTATCCTATCCTCTCTGAGAGTTGTCTTGCTCAGAAGTCTACCAATCCTCCAAGCAGCTCCCCTCAGCAGTTTTCAGCTATATGCTTAAAAGTCTGGAGGAACTACCTCAGCAGTTTTCAGTTTGTCCCCTTTGCAGTCTGCATGAATGACCTTTTCGCCAATCTGCAGTTCCCCTCAGCATCTGCAGTTCTCCTCTCGGCCGTCTCCTTAGTATCCTCAGCAAACTGAAAAATAAAGGATCCTTTCAAGAATCTTAATTTTTTCTCAGCATTTATTACGGTTCACTAATCAATTTTCGATACATATCGGCAGTTTTTTCACAATTCAGCCTTCATTTTAACAATAAATTTAGCAGCTTAGCAATTTGATACTTTCATGGAGCTAGGCAATACCCATTAATGCGATAAGTAATGCTCAAAGCACTTTTTTTACAAATCAAATTTGCTTAGTAAATTTGAATAATTTTGTATGGCAAATATTATTCATTAAGTGTGCGTTGCGAATTCAACAAAAATATTCCTATTAGTTGAGCCCGAAGCTATAAATGAATAAATTAATTTAATTTTAATCCTCCGCCGAGGAGGCAGACTCGAACCTTGGACCTTACGCCTAGCCTAAACCTAGTCCTAGTGCCTACACTGCGGCTATTCCGTCTACTGGGCGCAAAAATCAGCCATAAATGCTTCGGCACTGCAGTCAAATACATAGCAGTGATAGGCTGCTCAGTGTGCACAGGTTGTGCAGGCAGAGCCAATGCAAAATTGAGTGAAATCTATAAATAGCAATTGTCTATGCAGTCAGCCAGAGCAGAATGTACACACGCCGCCACTGAGCATTATTTTCCTCTCCCTTGCTGCATCCAGTACTGAGGCCTACTACACAATGAAGAGAGAAAAGTTGTGGCGCAATCTTAATTGGAATTGCTATTCAGTTAGTCAAGATTTTGACCTTTTCTAGCCTCCAATTGAAAGCATTGGGAAAACTCGTTTTTCGAATATTTAACCATCTTCCCATTCGAATTTTTCAATACAATTAAATCCACACAATCTCACAAGAATTTGCAATTGAATAAAGCAAGTTAGAAAAAAATCGGTTCAGGCATTCAGGCTGTAGACAAACCTTAGAGATTTAGTCTATTGTGATTGGAAAGCAATTGCATTTGAAAAGCAACAGTTATAACAAGCCTATTTTAAACCTCGCGTCAGAGGGGGGCCGATGTCAGGCATGCATGTAGTCTAAAATTTTGTTGAAGTAGATAAGGAGAGCTGCTTGTGAAAAAGTCTTTAAAATGTTAATTGTTCTCTCTATGCGTGCGTCACCAATTCTAACCCTATTGGTCTGGCAGCTGGCTTTCTAGACTTCTATATAGGAATTGAATTTTTGGCATGTAGATTTTGAGAGACCAGAGGAAGCCATGCAGTCGTCACACGTACGTAAACTACGTACACTACGCGTATAGTTGTGTCCTGCAAGTTTTGAAAGAGTAAGTAGGTACGAGGACGTACCTAGTGTACTAGTGTATTAGTGTATTAGTGTACATTAGTGTACATTAGTGTATTAGTGTACATAGACGAAAGGAATTAAAGACCAGGTGTACATCAGGAAAAATAGCTGACGTTTAGGACTAATACAGTAATACAGTTTCCAGGAAGGGCAGCTGCAGTGGCTATTGCCTTGTATATATTAGAATGGGAATAATAATAACTATAGTTACGTGGAACAAAAGGCTTGCATGTTCCAGCAATGCGCAGTCATATGTAGTACCATTTAAAATATCAATGCGATCGATGAATTGTAAACGCATTGAATTGTGTGCCACCTAGTGACAACTAATAATAAAATACGAATACTATAACTACAAGAATTATGTCTTTAAGACTGGGCCTGGGGTGGTTACTTTGAATATATAGAACCTTCCAAAAACTTTAGTCTAATAGGTTTAGTAGCTGGCATACAAACTCAGGTAAACCGAAGAAAGATTTCTTGTTTAACACAGTATCGTGACAAATTTCCTTAGTATATAATAATAAGCTTTAGCAGGTAATTCAAAGAGGCCCTGCTCCTAGGCCCAAAATGCTCCTGTAGCTTAGCTATACACACAGCTTGTCATTATGAGTTGCTGCACAAGCTTCAACAAGAAAAGCTGCAGGGAGAACTGAACCTCTCTCAGTCTCCGCTCCATGCTAGCTCGTAACATACGTGTCGCTAGTCCTCGGAAAAAACTGCTGGGGACACGCTCTGCTGACTTTTGCTGAGAAAAAATTGTTCAATTGTTCAGATGCGTTGCCTTTGTTAACCATGAGCAGACGGATTGCCCGAATTCGGGTCATGGCTCAACACCCAAACCCAACGGGGAATTTTTTTTATATCTATGGCCAAAAGACCAGCAAAATTGGCACACCCGTTCTGGACTTATGTGGCCCGAAACCGGGTCAAGTAGTGGCCAATAAGATAGTGAAAACGCACTTAGAAAATATAGACTGTAACAAAACAAAGTAATTTCAAATATTCATATATTTTTCTTCTGTTTAAAAGTTAACGACTTAAGTTATACTAGAACATAGTGAAGTGGGGTCATTTCTTTACTGGTCAAAACTGGAGGGAAGCTGTCACAATTGTCACGCTGTCACGTCATTTTCTGTGGAGTTGATTTTAGAAAGCTTTTAGAAAACTAGAAAGAAACGGATAATCTAAAAGCAAAAAGCATATAAATTTATTATAACTCCAAATTAAGTACGGAATAATGTAATTTCTATCCACGATAATGCAACAAATATATTATTTTATTTCGAGGGGCGTTGGTGCTAGGACTGAGGTCTAGGAGCTGAGAGACCGGGTCCCTGGATTGATTGCGAATCCTCGCCATCTCTAACACTAACACTCCCTGCCGCCCCGTCTCTGCGCCTGCGGTTATCACTGTGCGAATCCTATTGTAATTCCCTCACCTCTACCCCTGTGCTCATGACCCTACCCTCTTCTACTGTTTTCTGATTCCTACGTCCCATATTAGTAGTTTCTGTAACCAGGACAATTTCTGGACTATCTGTAACCAGGTGAAGTCGGATGTAGGTTGGCAGCTTGCAGTTCAGCTGGGATACCGCGGTTTTCCGTACTATCCCGGTTAGCAGTGTATCATGCTGCAGCAGCCAAGTAGCCAGCCGCTGAGACGTAAACCAACGGTCGGTGAAGACGTGGTGTCCAAGATACAGCAAACCGCGGCACAGTTCTGCAACAACCTTCGCACTCATCGTCAAGTCCTGACACCCGAGGCCTTCACCGAACTGATTATTGACCTCAGGGAATGTGTGGACGATGAAGTTCCATAAGTACGCACTCTCACTCTCACAGATACAAGACATTTTAATTCCATATTTACTTTTCTTTGTTGGAATGTACTGTTTAAAAGCAACTCTGCCCTTGTACAAAACGAGTGTCTCATCAACCGACAGTCGCTGCCGTGGCATGTAATTGCACAGATGCTTTACGCTGTGCAGAAAGGGCTCCATCTTTGCCAGAGGCCCATCTCCTAAAGCCTCAGCGCAGTTGTAAAAACGCAGTGTCTCTTGCTCAAGGACACATATTGTTCCAGTAAAGTCGGGAATCGAGCCTCCGACCTTCAAGTCGTGAGTCGGACGCTCTAAAAGTTATTTAGTTTTTTATATTCATATTTTTTGTTTCAATCCGCATGCACATGTAACAATAACCTGCACGAATTCTTTAGAACCTTTTTCCCGAACCTAGGCATACACGCGATCCAGCTGGGATGACAGGATAAATCGTTATTTGGTGAGTGCTAATTTATTCTGTACTGTTTTTTCAGCAACCCGGATATGTAACAGGTAAAACTGACTAAATTTTGTCAAATGCCTGATGGGAAACATGGTCTGGAATGGATTCGCGGATTTTTTCCCTATTTGCGATCAGAAAATAACGGATGCTGGCTTCTCGGAGTCATTCCGCATTGACAGCGTCTGAATTCCTGTGCAATTATTATTCAGCTTCTCCCACCTCCGTAGCCGCCCACGGAATCGCCCAAAAGCGCTGTTTCCATGGCAACCAACAAAACAAAGAGACGCATCAAGCCGGTGCATAAAACACCTGAGCCCGAGGTGGGAGACGGGCCAGAAGCAGGAGAGAAAAGTTTTGTCACTCAGCAACACAGCAATCGGCAACTTCAGCAAGCACAGCCTGATGGGCCTCTCGGTGGCGACCTTAGTACTCCTGACTGCGGCACGGCTGACCGACGCTTCCACAGTCAGGGAGTTCAACTTCAACGCGTCTGATCGTCTGCCGTCGGGAATCGGCGGCCCCAACGAGTCCGCGGTCTCAGCCGTGGCGCTGAGTCCGGGCTCCATCAAGCTGGTGGGTCCGGTGGGGATGAACGCCAGCTGGCTGGGGAGTCTCCAGTGCGCGACCAAGTGCAGGGCGTGGGCTTTCTGCCACGCGTACTACTTCAATGCCAGTGCGGGCCTGTGCCACCTGGCTGACCAGGGACAGTTCGAGACCTACTGGACTGGCAACGGCACGGCTGGGAAAGCCGCCTTCGTCAAGCTGTACCACGGTGAGTGGGTCTTCTGTCACTCTGTACCACGGTGAGTGGGTCTTCTGTCACTCTGTACCACGGTGAGAGGGTCTTCTGTCACTCTGTACCACGGTGAGTGGGTCTTCTGTCACTCTGTACCACGGTGAGTGGGTCTTCTGTCACTCTGTACCACGGTGAGTGGATCTTCTGTCACTCTTTACCACGGTGAGTGGTTCTTCTGTCACTCTGTAACACATTGAGTGGGTCTTCTGTCACTCTGTACCAGGCTGAGTGAATCTTCTGTCACTCTTTACCACGGTGAGTGGTTCTTCTGTCACTCTGTAACACATTGAGTGGGTCTTCTGTCACTCTGTACCAGGCTGAGTGAATCTTCTGTCACTCTGTACCACGGCGAGTGGGTCTTCTGTCACTCTGTACCACGGTGAGTGGGTCTTTAATCGAGCAGTTTCCTGTATACTTTGATTCATGAAAGCACACCGACTTCTCCTGCTCAGACATCTGCACCTGGCAGTCCTGGACCAACTGGGCCACCGCCTCTGGTGCGACCGGAGATTCCGACATCTGCAACGCGCTTGTGAATCGAACCCGCGTCCGCCAGTGCACCTGCCCCACTGACGAAGGGGCCTCCGTGAGCGGCTGGTGTCAGGGCGCGAAGGACAAAAGCCAGACGCAGGGCAGCTTCATCAGCTGGTGCCAGTGGTCTGAGTGGGCCACCGACTCGTCCGAAGGCAGCCTGGTCTGCGGGAACTGGAACAGCAGGCACCGGTCCAGGAGCTGCCGCTGCCCGATTGACAGGCCGCCTGAGACCATCGAGACGGCCGCGGTTGATAACATCACCCAGGTAAGCTTTAAGGTGTTGCTGGATTTAATTTTTATTTAAAAATGCAACAGGGCTACTTTCAGTAGGATAAAGCCAGTATTGTTAATTGTCCTTATTCCCCGAAGACTTGGAACTGGTGCAACTGGCAAGGCTGGAACGAGTGGACGAGTGACAAAGGCTATAGGAAGTCTTGGTACTACGCGAACAACTACGATCCCAGATGCAACAGGCAGTTCACTCGAAGGAGAGTCCGCAAATGCGGCTGCTCCACTCCAATCAGCGCGTCGGCTGGCCCGGAGGTGAGCAGCGAGTCGGACACTGCCTACACTGCCTGGTGTGACTGGGGCAACTGGGGCAACTGGTACAAGGACTGCAAATATAACTATAAAATTGTGCGAAGTAGGACTCGCACCTACAACGACTGTACCAGGAGCTCGTCAAACAGCTGTTCACGAGAATGGTGGCAAAGAGAAGCCGGTCCCTCATGCGGCTGGAAAGACTGGAGCAGCTGGCAGTCTTGGCGGCATTGTCGTTCTGGGAAAGCCCAATTCGCCACATGCAGGTGCGAAGATGATGAAGCTTACAATACGGCCACTGTCACTGGCTACAGGTGTTATTCGTACCGCGACGATGATGACTAGTGGCTATACATTGAAATTTAAATTCTGATATCTGTCGTAGAAATACTTTCTCCCAGTGTATGATGATAGAAAGCGCCATACTTATCAATAATCATTTTATTTGCCTAAGACAGAGGTCGGCAAACTTTGGCCCGCGAAACCTCTGTATCCGGCCCTTAGGTCCTTTGAAACTTCACAATAGCAATCCAGCCCGCTCAAGGCTTGTGCCGCTTCTCAGCTCTCTTCTCTTTTCTCTACCCTCTTCTCTCTCCTCCCCTCTCTCCACTCTCTCCTCTCTTCTACTTTTATCTTCTTTCTTATCTTTTAACTCAATTCATCTCTCGCCTCTCCTCTACTTCTCTCATCTCTAATCTTCTATTCCCTCTGCTTTCTTCTCTCATCTCGCCAGCAGTCGTGAGCTGGATTCTTTATCTGGCCACTGAGGTAAAAAAGTTTGCCTCAAAAACTCTTGTCTGCGATATGTTTAACAACCAAAAAAACGCTAATTTTTTTTTATAACACGGAACCTACTCTTTGATACAAGCCTAGATTGGTGATAAAACGTGACGTACTATATTTAAGCTGCCGTAATTTTTCAGCTCATATCTTCAACTCTAAACAGTGACTACTATTTATAATATTATTAGAACAGAACACCCTTTTGTTTTGAAACGTAGAGACTATTACAAAAGTTGTTATGGTTTGGTTAATATATTTCTTAATGTAGTATTTTAAATCGAGTTGGAATGAGTTTCCTAATGTGTGTGTTACAATAACGGCAACTGCACTGTGCCCAGAAGCATTCGAATAATTAAGTTTAAAAGTACAATGGCCACCAGGAGCAAACTAAGTGCAGATTTTGAATCTATTTGAAGTCAATACTAGTGGAAAATATTGTCTAGGAAGTAGGAATCCGGAACACATTCTCAGGACAAGGCGCCTGGAATTTGTTCCTAGCACCTTCGTGACCTTTTGATCCTTGATGTAAACGTGTAAAATGATACTCAAAACTTACTAATAGATTACTTATTACGAACTTAACTCCATACTTAACAAAATATTGAACTGCACCACAACTGAAGCACTGCAGAGTTAAGTGTCTTGCTCAAGGACACAAATTGTTCCAGTGGGATCGGGAATCGAATCCCCGATCAAGCAGATATAGAATAAGGGCTTGAAGCAAAACACAATCTATGCAGTGAATAAATTGTAAAAACTCGATAATTCGAGCAAGTAATCCATGGTTTGGTTCAATATGCCTAGGTGCTACTGCAAAAGCAAGCATCCGTCCATTCTAGTAGTACACGAATAAAACGGCTTGACAATTTTTTTGAGTAGTTACTATTCTGCTTGCCTGCCGCTACTGGCTGAGGGAGGACTCTACAGCTGCTATACTGTCTGTTTTTTTTTAATTTTTCGACTGACGTTTACATCCGTTATTTCTCTCTGACTCGAGCCAGCTCCAGCAGTCTCTAAAAATCCTTCATCTTGAAAAGAAAAAATCTAGCTAAATGACAACATGGCTATTTTTTTCATAAATCCAGGATGTAATAACTGCGTTTGTTATCCTTATTGTCCAAAGAGATACAAAGAGATACCAATAAGTAGATGCACAGTAAAGCAACGAATTTTTAACACAATCCTTCGTCTTGAGCAAAATCTGTGATACTTGAGGTTGAGAATTATTTTTTGAAGCTCATTCAATATTCACAAGGCTGGACGCTCTCAAGCAACTATAAAAGAACAAAAAGCCTGACAAGTCCGCACTGCATACACAGCTATAGGCCCTATAGATCGCATGAGAAAACAAAGATAATGAGACTGCTCTGCTTGTTGATTATCGCAGCCCTTGCCATCGCATTGTTTGCATCAACTGCAACCGCTAGAAGAAATGCTCGCAGAAGTGAATCTGCTGTTGCTAGGTGTCTACGGAGCTGCCCAACCAAGATAAAGTTCGTGTGCGCCTTCAAAGGGAGAATCGTTTACAGGAACGCGTGTCACGCCAGGTGTCACGGAAAGCGCTACCACCCGGGCCTCTGCAAGGTGCCATGGTATACTTGTCGATGCATAACGATGGTTAAAAAGCGGTGCATATACGGCATGAACTCGCGTAGTCCATGCTACTTTCACTGTCGGGGCAGCGTTCCGCGCTATGAGATGTACGATGGCAAATGCTGTCCAAGATGTTCGCTTCGGGTGAATGAGCCAGTCTGCGGATCGAGAAACCAAACGTACAGGAACGGCTGCTTCGCCAGGTGCAATGGCGATTGGATTACAAAGCCTGGGATCTGCCGAGCCGAGGTTGGCATCCCGGTCAGGCGCTGAATGATGAAAATCATCGCAGTGCAGTTCTTGACAAATTAGCCTGGACATACAAGATGTTCTTGCTTGTATAGATGCTGCCTTAAGTATACATGTAGAAGTATTTATACAGTTCAATTTGATTTTATTTCTAGAAATGAATTCCTACTAGCCTACCATATATTTTGTGTGTTTTTAAACCTTTTAGTTAAAATAGATTGTACTCGTAGATACTGCTACTTTCAGTAACCAAAGTTAGAACCGTGCGTAGTAAAACTCTATGTAGTATCTACTCAAGTAAAAAATAATCAGTCGACTTGTCCGCTTCTTTTTCCATAGAATACAGCTTCCAGGGTTTATTATCGAACACTGAAACAGTAAAACCTCTGACTAATTTTTGCTTTGATTACAAGCTGCAGATGTAGATCGGCAAACAATGTTTTCTAAATTACATGTATTCTTTGAAGACTGCATTGTATCATTCGGTTTTTGCTACGTAGCTACGTATAGACAATTACAGCTACAACATAAAACAATAAGGATTTTTCTTTAAAGAAAACTTATATGAAAGTCGATAAACTTTAAAAATCATTACAGAAAATGAGACATTTGGCAGACTTTATATTTTAGAAAAGGTTAATGTCCCACTGATCGTTATACAGATCAACAAGCTCCGTGGTGATAGCTTTTGACGCCGTGGCACAGAGCATGACAGAAATTCCTGTAGGTCTTCCCGTTTGCGCACACTGGCCGCAACCAGTTCGAGCAGGAGGCGCAGCCGGTCTTGCCGGAGTCGGAGCACCGTCCCGGCGTGGTTTCCGTGGCGCCGGCGCATTTGGCGTAACAAGCGTTGCGATAGGTCCTGCCAGAGCTAGATGAGCACACCGGATTTGAGCCGGGCGGGCACAGACAGAGGCAGCGACCGCGAACGAACTTAACAGAGCCGGAGCAACGAGCCAAGCAGGCGTTGCGGAAGGTGCGTCCGCTGGCGCACACTGGACGGTAACGTCTGGTGCAGCGATTGCAGTGACCGGCCGAGGCGCAGTCGTGCTGCTGCAGCACCAGAGCCAGCAGCAGAGCTAGCAACAGCAAAGACGCTTGGCTGAACTTCATAGTTGCTTCAATGTTAAATAGATTTAATGGCTTGTTATAAAATTTGTTTATGCAGGCACTGAGCTAGTAAATGAGATATTATATATCCACGAGAAAGTATTCAGCTTTCAAGCAGGTGAAAGAGACACAGTAGATCGTGTACGAGCTGGTTTAATTGTCCAAGAGCCCAATTCAGCAAGCCCTTTACCAGGTACGATTGTGTACTCGCTTGCCGTGCCTGCCTGTTCGGTCTTGACGGCAGTCTTGGAGAATAATGTAAGCTTCGTTGCTTTTTTAAGTCCATTGTGTGTGATACGAATGGTGCGTGCGTGCTTTAGGGGCACGAGTTGCATCTTGCAGGTAACTTGGCACTTTGTTCTGAGTCACTTTGTCTAAACCAGTTTTTTCGCTAGGAATTTGCTATTCAGTATTCGTTTTTAAATATTAATTTTATTTAAACAAAACAGACAAACAAGCCAACTTCGTTTACATGTACACCAGAAGCTCTCGACACCTTGCAAACTAAGAGCTATATGGCTTCTCTTCCATTCACTTCGCTCTCTCCATTCACTTCCCTCTCTCCCATTCACTTCCCTCTCTCCCATTCACTTCCCTCTCTTCCATTCACTTCCCTCTCTCCATTCACTTCCCTCTCTCCCATTCACTTCCCTCTCTTCCATTCACTTCCCTCTCTCCCATTCACTTCCCTCTCTCCATTCACTTCCCTCTCTCCCATTCACTTCCCTCTCTCTATTCACTTCCCTCTCTTCCATTCACTTCCCTCTCTCCCATTCACTTCCCTCTCTTTATTCACTTCCCTCTCTCCCATTCACTTCCCTCTCTTTATTCACTTCCCTCTCTTCCATTCACTTCCCTCTCTCCCATTCACTTCCCTCTCTCTATTCACTTCCCTCTCTCCCATTCACTTCCCTCTCTCCCATTCACTTCCCTCTCTCTATTTACTTCCCTCTCTCCCATCCACTTCACTCTCTCTATTCACTTCCCTCTCTTTATTCACTTCCCTCTCTCCCATTCACTTCCCTCTCTCTATTCACTTCCCTCTCTCTATTCACTTCCCTCTCTTCCATTCACTTCCCTCTCTCCCATTCACTTCCCTCTCTCTATTTACTTCCCTCTCTCCCATCCACTTCACTCTCTTTATTCACTTCCCTCTCTCCCATTCACTCCCCTCTCTCCATTCACTTCCCTCTCTCCATTCACTTCCCTCTCTCCCATTCACTTTCCTCTCTCCATTCACTTCCCTCTCTCCCATTCACTTTCCTCTCTCCATTCACTTCCCTCTCTCCCATTCACTTTCCTCTCTCCCATTCACTTTCCTCTCTCCATTCACTTCCCTCTCTCCCATTCACTTTCCTCTCTCCCATTCACTTCCCTCTCTCCCATTCACTTTCCTCTCTCCATTCACTCCCCTATCTCCTCCATTCACTTCCCTCTCTCCCATCCACTCCCCTATCTCTCCCATCCACTCCTCTCTCTCTCTCTCCATTCACTTCCCTCTCTACCATCCACTCCTCTCTCTCTCTCCCATTCACCCCCTCTTTCCCATTAACTACCCTCTCCCATTTGGTGTCAAAGCACTGAACTACAAGCAGGTGCACAGAATATATACTGCAATGCAATGGCGGCATCTAAAAAATTACGAGCGCTACTATAAAACTGCACACGTAAAAGCCTGGCGTGACGACTGTCAGGCTGTCAGGCTGTCAGGCGTGACGACTGTCTCAATAGTAGCTGAGAAGCAGCAGGGCAACTAAACCTTGAGTTGATTTTCCACTACATAACCTGTATATATACCTCTCCTTTGTAGTAGCTTCACTATTGGAGAGCTTATAGGAAAAGGTTCCCTCAGAGCGATGAATAGTCAATGATCTTCGCGTAGGCAAGGGTCGCATTGGGTAGCAGAAAAAAACTGTATAGAAAATTCCGCAACTATAGCGCGCTTAGCAATGGTACGGTACGGTAAGGGGGAGGGACAGACAGGCAGGGCAGACTGAGAGACACATTGGACTGTACACCACACTGCAGAGGGATGAGGATGAGACTCCAACTTGTCCAGCGTTCAAAACAGGTATGTATGGGGGATGAGGATCCAGCCGGGAGGCAACTGACAATTGAGACTGATGTAACAATCAATCCCGATCCTTAGGATACGAGTTTAATACAAAATACAAAAATTTTATCGAAACTATGTCGAAGCAGCAACAACAGAAAAAGCAGCCACAGCAAAAGCAGCAGCCATCGTCTTCTTCTTCAACGCAGAAGAAATCCGGTGGAGTTGCTTTTGAAGTCGCTCTGGACAGCGGCAACGTGACGCCGCGAAGTCGCAAGCCGCACCACCTGGAACGGAGGCTGGGCGATGACGCCAGGCCAACCACGCCGGATTTGATTGCCAAAAGGCAACGAGAGGCAGAGGCCAGAAGAAAGGTAAAACAAAGCTTAGTGTGGCTTTCAACTCTCATCACTTCTTTTAGGCAAGTTTCCTGTTAGCGAGACATGCGCTCGTATTAAAGGCGATTTTAAAGGTTCCCGAAACCATTACCATGATGCATTTTACAAAATTTTAACTTACGCCCATCCATAGTGCTATAAGCAAATAAAAACTAAACACTGGTATTTTCCTATCATTTCTACTCACTCTAGTAGCCTGTTGCTGTTAAAGTTCTAAAATCAATTTGACAGAAAAATCTCAAAATAAAGTTTGCCGGAAGCCCAGCAAGTCCATTACTCATTAGCTAGAATACCCTGCAGTCTCGGCAAGGTCATTAGCTAGAATACCCTGCAGTCTCGGCAAAGTTCATTAGCTAGAATACCTTGCAGTCTCGGCAAAGGTCATTAGCTAGAATACCCTGCAGTCTCGGCAAAGGTCATTAGCTAGATTACCCTGCCGTCTCGGCAAAGGTCATTAGCTAGAATACCCTGCAGTCTCGGCAAAGTTCATTAGCTAGAATACCCTGCAGTCTCGGCAAAGGTCATTAGCTAGAATACCCTGCAGTCTCGGCAAAGGTCATTAGCTAGAATACCCTGCAGTCTCGGCAAGGTCATTAGCTAGAATACCCTGCAGTCTCGGCAAGGTCATTAGCTAGAATACCCTGCAGTCTCGGCGGCAAGGTCATTAGCTAGATTACCCTGCAGTCTCGGCAGCAAGGTCATTAGCTAGAATACCCTGCAGTCTCGGCAGCAAGGTCATTAGCTAGATTACCCTGCCGTCTCGTCAAAGGTCATTAGCTAAAATACCCTGCAGTCTCAGCAAGGTCATTAGCTAGAATACCCTGCCGTCTCGTCAAAGGTCATTAGCTAAAATACACTGCAGTCTCGGCAAGGTCATTAGCTAGAATACCCTGCAGTCTCGGCGGCAAGGTCATTAGCTAGATTACCCTGCAGTCTCGTCAAAGGTCATTAGCTAGATTACCCTGCAGTCTCAGCAAGGTCATTAGCTAGATTACCCTGCAGTCTTAGCTAGATTACCCTGCAGTCTCAGCAAGGTCATTAGCTAGATTACCCTGCAGTCTCAGCAAGGTCATTAGCTAGATTACCCTGCCGTCTCAGCAAGGCTTTTAGCAAGAAATTTACGCTTACCTCAGTCTAGCATATTTGCATATACACGTAGTTGTGTTCGAAATCAGCTTTAAACCCATCCTGCATTGAATGTGTTTACTAAATTTTTAACCCGTCCTCAGAAGCAGGAAGCCGAAACGATCAAACGAGTCGGCCGGCACAACGACCGGGTCGAACGGCTGGCCAGAGAAGCGGAGCAGCGTAAAAAAGATGAAGAGGATGACGATTGAAGTGGCGACTTACTACTGAACGGCTACCTGTTAGTAGATAGAGAAGACATTTCGAACTTGAAATAATAAGTTTACAAAAAGAGGCTCAGTGCACACTAAATTTGAAAACTTCATACTTGAACTTATTTTATTACTATTTTTTATTATTTTCTAATTTATGATTTGCTATCGGCATAATAGCTAATTTATACAAATACGAGCGTAGTTTAACTTTGTTCAGAATGCTAAACAGGTAGAATATTTCTTTGACAACTGACTTGATCGAGTCCATATTATTTCCTATTGCTCACGCGGATTTGCTAAGGTTATTAACGCTTATCTATTTTGCTAAATTGCATGAAACTCAATTTAAACGACTGCTTGCAATTTGTAATCCTATATATTGTCACTAATTTTAAAAATAATTCTAGGCAATTTTTCACCTAATACACTGTTTTACTCCAGTGATGAAAAGAAATAAGTAAATTAATTATAATACAAAAGGCGTCACAGAATAAGTTTTTTGTTTTTATTTTCACCCGTTTTGATCAAAGACAGGAAGGATATTTATTTATATATTACACTTATACTTGATACTACGTAAAAATTTAATAATTCAATTACTGGTGCACAAATAATGGACACGTGCAGCAAACAGTTCATTACAGTTTTCTGTCCTTTGTCCATTTCGTCTATAGCGATAAAAGCAGACAAAATAACAAATTTAAACACAACGAAAATCTTTGGAAACAAAAAGAAACAACAAAAATATCTTTAAACAAGCCAAATTCGTAATGTTAGCAAAGCACGCAGTTAACATGAAAGATTGCTAGATACTAAGACAGGTAAATAACCGATGTACTACATGTAAGCACAGACAGAAATGGCCTGAATGTTTGTGCTGTCACTGTCATCTAGCGCGCACGGAAGCAGTAAGGGCGGAGGCAGAAAAGCAGCACAACTATACTCGTGCATTAAAACAATGTTCTTGTAAAAATTAAAAAGATTCATTTCATTATTTTTTAAGCTGCTAACGTCGTCGTTTTGTCAGTCCGACTGATAATTTGATCGTAATTAACGCTGATAAAGTTTATAGCCGGAGAGGTTAGAGGGGCTGGTCAACCCTTAACCCTAAAGTCAAACCGAAGGCGAAGCCACTAGCCAGAACCAATTAAAATGGGTATGGGGGTTGAAAAATAATGTAGAAAAGAAAATGAAAGGATCGGCTGGCCAGTGAATCGATCAAATACCAGGGCCTCCCCGTTAGCTAAAAACAATTAAAATAGGCAAAGGGTTTAAAAAGATCAGTGGCTAGGAGGAGTAAATGTAAGTCTAGCCAGTTAGTTAATCGATAACTTTAAAATTACGTCAATAAAAGTCCGCCAGCCTGTAAGCCTGTCAGCAATTAAAATGTGAGGGGCGGGGTTCAGAAGACCGACCATAAAAGTCAACAACCTCCCGATTGGTCCGTGGGTGGACAGGCTGGAAAAAAAGAAGTTAAAAATCGATAATCTTTCGACTAACTTGCAGTCCAACCCAAAACACGCTAAGGCAAAGAAAATAAGCCTCTGGCTAACTAAACAACTAATTTTCTGGTCTTAACCCTAGCTATTAGTAAAAATTCTAATAAAATATACAGCATGCACTCAAGCTGTTAGCGGAGGTAATAAAACGATTTATATGCGAATTTAAATAAAAGAATGTGTGCGTAAATAAATATTTTTGTAATCATACATCTCACTAGCTAGACGCTAAGTGAGCGATGCTAGTAAATATATCCATCTTTGTACTCGCATACTACTAATAGTAAAAACACAACTCGCTTCGTTTAGGGATTGAGTTTACTCGCATTAAATAAGAGCAATAATAAATAAATGTATAGTAAAAATGTAGCATAAGTAGTTGCCAAAACAAGAATACACAAAGCTTTAGTTGGATGGATGAATTTCATTAGTATTTTGCTAATTTAAACGTTAAACATGCTTGACTGAAATCAATCAACTAAAAAGTAAAAAATCAATACGGAGTTAGTGAGTGTATTATAGAAATAGCTGCACATTAATATACTTTAGGATAGGCATTGTCACGGGTGGTAATTTTTTCACCGAAATAATGCGTCATCAATTACCTAATGCGGGTCAAAAATCAGCGCATGACGATAACGAGGTATACATGTATGTTTATTGATGCCATACTAATTAGGACAGGATCACAACAATTTTGACCACAACAATAAATATTCTAAGTATTTTTTAAAGTTTTATATAAGCCATCGATATGATTAATATATACACAACAATAACAGAAGAACGTGCAAGCAAAATTGTAGCAAAAATAATTGTCATTCTATATTTTCAATAAATGTGTTCGTAGATGATAGCTCGTAGATAACAGAAAACAAAAAAGAACAGAATGCACTTTTATAGCCTGTTAAAAGAGCCCGGATGTGCATCACAAGAAACCAAACAGGGGCTGTACGTGCAGTATTTCACGGATAAAAGCATTGCGAATATTTACCGAACAATACACAACTAAAAGATGTGAGATTTTATTATATTTCAATTTTTATCGACTACGGTAAAACAAAATAAACACACGGCAACACCTAAAATTAAAATTTTCCAATCAGGATTAAAACACAAGAAGCAATTAAAAATCACTAATTAAAAAATGAATGAATATTATTACTACTGCAGACCCGTAAGTAGGCAGTAGCGCAATTTGAGCGACAAAAACGTTTTCAAAGCTTTAAAATGACACAATAAAATTAACAGAAATTTTGATACACTATCCAAGGCAACAAACAATAGCAAGCAAGCAGGCAGCAGCAGAGATACGCAATGGAATTTTCAGGCGCTTTTTTGCCAACCAAAAACTTATCCATCAGTCCTATTAATATAAGCAACTTTACACACTTGCACGCTAGAATTGATCTTTAGTATTAACACACAACGGCCTTAAAAGCGCTATTATTGGTCCTGCAATCCGGATAGGTCCAATCCGCCCGCATCGCTGCCGCTGCTGTTTATACAGTCGCCATCGCCTCTGCCGCCCCCAACCCCGCTGCCGCTTCCAGTCAGGAAGCAGTTGGTGATGTCCAGTGGGCCGCCTGCTGATGGCTTCGGCAGTGCAGGGCCTCGGGACGCTTGCCTGCCCAATGCGGTGCAGCACTGAATTTTATTCCACACTAGTACCGCCCCTCATCCAGTTCCACCCCTCCAATCCGCTTTCCCAACCAGTTCCGCCCCTCTAATCCGCTTCCCCAACCAGTTCCGTCCCTCGAATCCGCTTCCCCAACCAGTTCCGTCCCTCGAATCCGCTTCCCCAACCAGTTCCGCCCCTCGAATCCGCTTCCCCAACCAGTTCCGCCCCTCGAATCCGCTTCCCCAACCAGTTCCGTCCCTCGAATCCGCTTCCCCAACCAGTTCCGCCCCTCGAATCCGCTTCCCCAACCAGTTCCGCCCCTCCAATCCGCCCCCCACAGGCTCACCTGGCGCCTCCAACGCTGGGACCGGAGAAGTGCGCGCTCAACTGGCCCAAATCGAAGTTTCTCTCGCGCAACGCCGCCAAGTCGATGTACCGGCCGCTGGAGGGACCGCCGCCGCTGCCGCCTCCAACGCCGCCGTCTCGAGTCGGGTTATTACCGTCAGCCGCAGCTGGACTGGAGATTCCACCGAAACGCGAAGAGTCAGCGCCGGAGCTGGACATCTGAAAAGAATGAGACTTCGCACTTTATAGGATGCAGAGAGGCGGACAGGAAGGCAGGTAAAGGGGACTCACGTCAAGATCTGCCGCGGCACCGCAGCCCATGTGGCCGGTGTGTCGAAAATCCACGGGATCGCCGATCATGCTGGGATCGATTGGCCGGCGCTGGGAATGAAAGTACACACTGTTTTATTAGAGTTAGTTCTTTTGATACTAAGAAGTCTGGAGTGTGATCTGCGAGGGATTTTAGCTTGATTGTGGGATCTGGGATCAGGGATTTTAGCTTGCTTGTTGGATCTGCGAGGGATTTTAGCTTGATTGTGGGATCTGGGAGGGATTTTAGCTTGACTGTGGGATCTGGGAGATTTTAGCTTGATTGTGGGATCTGGGAGAGATTTTAGCTTGACTGTGGGATCTGCGAGGGGTTTTAGCTTGATTGTGGGATCTGGGAGGGATTTTAGCTTGATTGTGGGATATGGGATCAGGGATTTTAGCTTGATTGTGGGATCTGGGAGATTTTAGCTTGACTGTGGGATCTGGGAGAGATTTTAGGTTGATTATGGAATCTGGGAGAGATTTTAGGTTGATTATGGAATCTGGGAGAGATTTTAGGTTGATTATGGAATCTGGGAGAGATTTTAGCTTGATTGTGGGATCTGGGATCAGGGATTTTAGCTTGTCTGTGGAATCTGGGAGAGATTTTAGCTTGACTGTGGGATCTGGGAGAGATTTTAGGTTGATTATGGAATCTGGGAGAGATTTTAGGTTGATTATGGAATCTGGGAGAGATTTTAGCTTGATTGTGGGATCTGGGATCAGGGATTTTAGCTTGTCTGTGGAATCTGGGAGAGATTTTAGCTTGACTGTGGGATCTGGGAGAGATTTTAGGTTGATTATGGAATCTGGGAGAGATTTTAGCTTTACTGTGAGATCTGGAAGGGATTTTAGCTTGATTGTGCGATCTGGGAGGGATTTAGTTCAGTACAACTGAGAGCATTAACTTCTATAACTTCTACTAACTTCTTAATTTCACTGTTTTGGGGGCTTAAAAATGAAATATAAAATTAAGGATCAATTCATGGTTTCTTAGATCAGATATGAGTAAAAAAGATTTAAAAAATGTAGCCATACTCAGCAGCATTACCTTGCTGGGTACTCGTCTTGCGCCAAAACATGACAACAGGCCCATAGATGTTGATAACTTTCGTCTGGGCATGAACAGGCAGTCTTGGAATTTACAGGTGCAGCCAATGGCTTTAAATGGGAATTTAATATTGCCAGGTTAACTGGAAAATTCTTCAACCTTTGTTTTTAAGCATGATTATTTTAATATCTGCTAGACTGGGTCTTTTTGCTATAGCATATGTTATCACACATCAACTTTAATTTTGGCATTCTGAATTTGGACTGCAGATATCAAATTGGCACCCTGTTTTTTATGAACTGGATACCATATTGAATAAATGTCATTTTTGCAATTAATATCTTATTTGAAGAATAAAAATTTTAATTACTGAGATTTTAAGACTTCCATTGATTTTCAATTTTGAGCAGTCTGTAGACTTCTTTAACTATCAATGTTGGTAGACATTATTGATGCTAAATGACATTTTGAGTTTAAGTTTTGAGTTCAACACTACAGTTTTGGAACTTGAAAAAACCTAGCTTATACTATTTAAACTACACAGATCCTAAAATACGAGATAGTCACTTTCTAAATTTAAACAATTTATTTAATTTCTAATTTATTATAATTTATGTATAGCATAAAAATTTTAAAAAGTTAGATCTAAATAAACCTAAAGCTAAGATTTTTTATAATTCAAAATAAATGTTTCTCTACAAATGAAATAAACTAAACAAGCATCCATATAAAAGTAACATCATAAACTAAACACTTAGATATAAAGAAAAATATATATTGCTTTATTTACTAATAAAATTTCATTAAACCTATTTTTTTACTATATGCCCCTATGAAAATAGCATTTTGTACCCTATATTTTTGTCTTGTGTTTTGAATCTTGTTGCTATTTTTATAGCTAGAAATGTATATTATGCCAAAAAATTGCAAACATTAAGATAAACAAGATGAATAAATCTGTTATTATTAATATTATGACTATTGCTATCTTTCATAATAATAAATAAAAGTTAAATTAGCAAGTCTTTCTAGCATTAAAAATATTTTAAACAAACAAATTCTTGATAATATATAGATCATAATACTAATATATAGATCATATCATTTAAATGTTATATCTAAAGCTAATATATCTTAATCTAAATGCTAGCTATACTGGTCACCTTTATGTAAACCTATTTTATGCCAAAGCCCTACTTTCAAATCATTCTAAAACAAATGGGCACAAGTTCAATAATTAGCTATATATTGCATCATAAGCCTAACAAAATTTATTGGCAATTATGCTAATAATACCCTGCATCATTACTACTAAAATATTTATAATATTATATTCAATTGTCTAGAATGTTCTTGTGGTTTCTTGAACCTTCCTCCAAACTGAGTTTTTTTAATATGGAATAACTTTAAGAAACAAAATAATGGCCATCTAAATCAATCACCTACTTTTTTTACAGCTACTATAAAGAATACTTTACTTTGTTACTTATAGCTTTATCACATTATAATAACCAGTGTTGGGTACCAGTCCATTAATAAGCATTAATCCATTAATAAATAAGCATTAAGACTTTTCATTAATATTATTAATATTAGACTGCTATTAAGATTTTTTGCACTAATAGACTAATAAATTCATTTTAATAACTTTGTGAGTTAAAAACAAATTTATTTAATCATTGTTAATGTTAATGATATCAATTGCCAATGATGCAAAGAAAGAACAAAAATATAAGTCTAATAAGAAGTTACAATATCATCAATATATTTGAATTTACCTAAATGCTTAATTAACTATTCCTATAGTAGGCCCTACCTTAGGGATCAGCAAGGCGGCGGAGCCTAATATTTTAGGGGGGGGGGGGGCACCAGGCACAGGGCAAGGGGGCACCTTTGTAACTGCTAGTTAGGGCCTAAAATCAGAAAAAGCACTAAAAATTACCGCGTGGACCACCTATGGGGATCAGATAAGCATAAGCACTGCCAAATACATGTTAAAAGTTACATGAAGCTAAAATAGTAAAATAGCTAAAAATAGGGCCTAAAGACTAAAGTTCTTGAAAATGAAAGTCTGAAAGTTTCATAAATAGACAAGCAGAACTCATCAGACAAGGCCCAATGGTCAATTTAGGCTAGTCATAACTTAGCCCATCCCATTTCCATAGCATAGGCCTAGGGCCTAGGCTAGGCCCAGCGACCAGCCCGCCTAGTCAATAGTCATGATGAGACATGATAAAGTTCAAAGTGGGCTTAACATAAATGTCTAGATATCCAGATAATAAATAAGACTAAGAGGTTAATATTGATAGTCTCCGAAACAAAAGGATGAATCAAACTTGACGGACAAAGGAGATGAAATTCTATTACTGAGGCTGGCTACTAAGCACGCAGCATGTCGCAGCGCAGGCCGCAGGGCAAATCAAAGGGCTATCTAATCATATTGATATGATATGACTTTTATTAAAATAATTTCGGGAGTTTTTGAAACTCAAAGAAAATTTTTTTGTTGCAAGACATGTATAACAAAAATTGAAATTTTTTTAGTAAGTAATATGGATACACAAAAAATTGCTGCCTTAACTATTTAAAATTTATAAACTTTTTTTCATAAGCATATAAACTTTAAATTCTGATTTTTGACTTGCTGCACGATAATTATTTAAATGCAGGAGCATCCCCAGCCGTGATACCATATGCCACGTTCAAACTCAACAACAGCGTGCCGGAACATAACGAGTTCAGAAGCCCAGATCACCAGGTATGATGTGTGCGATGCAGACAGAATTTGACATGAATTTATTTAACGCTACTTAATTGATTATTGCAGGATTTCGACACAATTAGCTGTAATGTAATTAAATATTTTCATAACAATTAAACTTTGAAATCATCAAGTTGTGTCTCTTTGTCGCCTTAGTTTCAGACAAAATTGTTTGCAAGCACATATGTTTCTATTCTATTGCAAACGCTATAGAGTATTAAATCATTATGAATTATTTTAATTGTAGAGTAAAATGTTAAAAATCGGCTGAGGTTTATTTATAGCAAAAGAAATGAAATTTCCAAAAAACAATTGGAATGTAATACTATTTATTATTAGCTATTTGAAATCAATGGTTGGGTAACTCGCGGGCATATACATTATTCATGTAGTAGCCTTATATCCCTAGAAGACATTGGCTTGTTGATTCTTAACAGATCTTATCTATCTTCTTGGGTTGCTGCGCAACTACTTGCAAGAACGTGCAAGATCTTCGCTATGATAATACTTAGGTATACCTACCAGATCTGGGCGACTTGCTACATCGTACAAGATCTTAACTTATATCTTTGTGTAGCTTCGAATCGCATATTTTATTAAATTTATTGTCCCATTTTGCCATAAAATAAAAAATAATAAAGCTACATGTAGAGCACTTTAGCCAAATTAATGATAAAACAAATTTACATCCCTTCTTAGAAGATCCTGCAAGAATCGAGCAGATTGAGAAGATCTGCTAAGAATGGCACAGAGACAAGATCTGCTAAGTTTGAGAAACAGAATGTCCTCTAGGCACACATTTTTAGTCAAATTCAATTTCAATTGATTGTCTGGATCATAGCGAAATAAATTGCATGGAAACGCAAATCATGCTGGATCACCGGCGGCATGAGTAAAGGTCACCTCTGCAAAAATAGTTTAGTTTGTCCTATAGCTTCGAAAAATGTAAAATATTACATCTCTGTCAAAAGCCAAGTTTTAAATAGCTTTTTAAGTATGCATGCATTATTTTTCTTCATTCCTAGACATTTAATCTCAGAACTAGTACGGCTAGCCAGCAATGTCCAGCATTGAAGCAGCCCATCCTGATGCGCGGATTGACAGCAGCGCAGCCGAGCAAAAGCGTACGCTACGCATACCGAAAGGATTCCAAGCTTTACTCGAGAGCTTTGCGCGCGAAGTTCTACGCTCTCAGCCGCCGGATATTTACGCATTCGGAGCTGAGTACTTCGACCGGATGGTGCAAGTCAGGGCTGGCGGCTCTGGGATCGCAGCCGATCTCGAAGGGTATGAGGTCTTCAACCACCTTCTCCCAAGATAGGCGGGTGTTGAGTGCAGGTGGGGCACCAAGGGGCACCAAATTGCTTTAACAACAGGGGGCTTCAGATAGTTTGGAATTCTGAAACGTCATGCAACATAGAGCATACAATAAGCGATAAAAATGAATTGTATATTATTCGATTTGTACTGTGCTTGGCTGGTAAAAGATGTAGCTTATATACTCGTATGATGTGCAGTACAAATTCACGTACATGTACCGATAATCAAAACGTAACTCCGCAGCAAGTTGTCTGGCATCTACGAGCGTATGAATTTTACGTCATTTACTCGTACAATCAAATTTAACTTAACACAGAAAAGCCGTGTCATCTCCTGAGCTCTTTGAGTACCCTTCGGACTGTCACTCCACCACTCTGCTCAGTCAGCTGATGGGCTGAGCAGAGTGGATCAGAATTGCAATCGGCTACACCGAATATTGGATTCTCTAGCGAACATTTTCTCGATTTGGTCAAGAAGAAATTGCCTGAAAATTGAGAGACGCTATATAGCCGTCTGTCTCTCGTTCGATCTCTCTCTCTCTCTCTCTCTTTCGATTTCTGTCGTGGTCTGTTCGATTTTTTCTCTCTTGCCACATCATCGTCCGATACTGCATCTACCCTCCGGGGCTGGCTGCGCACTTTGACAGCACAGTTGTTCAGCTGCTCAGCTCCCAGTGGCACTAAATATTGCACTCTGTCTTCAAAGTTGATTTTCAAAGTGCTCCTCTTATATTAGATGGTCTTTCAGTCAGTCGGATTGTCTTCTCTCAAGAGGGTTGTTCTTGGACACCTAAAGTACGAGCTTGCAAAGACACTTTACACTGACCTAAAGTTTCTTATTTAAAATCCACAGGCGATTCAGGAAGTTTGCAGTTTTCTCTGCACTCAATTTTCAATATCTCACCTATAACTTCTGGACTTGTCCACTTTTCAGAGGCAAACTTTTCAGGTGCTTCGATCGATGCAATTAGAGGGTTTGGCTACTCCCCAACTCTTTGCTGTTGTCTAAACGGATTTTTGCCCAGCGCGAAATGGAGATTTGCAATAGAGAAATCCGCGCTAGACAAAACACACCAAAGAGACAGGAATAATAAGAAACTTTTCGAGAGTACCGTCAATGCGTCAGCATCCTCTCAAAACCAGTGTCGGAGCCCTCTAAACTGACGTCCAACTTCCGCCTCTCTGCCCCTTCGTTGGGGCTGGCATCTACCGTGCACTTCAAAACTGGTCTCACCTTCATAGCCCCGGTCCTTAATGAGCTGCACTATTTTTTGTAGACCTTTTAGTCCAGATGAGAATTGCTACTCAAAACCAACAGCTATAGATAGAGCACATTACTAAAGCTTCGTTTGTTGCTTGCTTTTTTTGCGGGGACTAATAGCTAATGACTTAAGAAGCCATTCAGGTCCCACTAATTGGCAACTAGTGGCGGGGAGGTTCCGCAAGTAGAGGACAAAAATGCTTGAAACAAAAAATCTACATGAGAATCTACGCGAGTCAGTGGCGATTCATCATCGAAGGGAGGAATTGGCTCAGCCCCTTGAAGCACCCCGCTGATCAGCTTATATCGATCGGGGGCAAACACAAAAAGAAGGCTGTAGGAAATCGATAATCTTCTTCTTTATATTCTCACTGTCTTTTCATCTCCTTTCAGCCGGGCAAGCAGTTTGTCTTTCCAGTGTGTGTTTTTACGGCCTGTATTATTATTAGTCTATTTTTGCACCTATAAGTGACGACGGGGCTTGGGATGAATACTTCTCAGCCTTAGGATAAGGACTACTCGGTACCAGTCACGCAGAAAAAAGAAAGAAGGTCGTACTTTTTCGAAGGGCCATATTAATTTGCTTTGCAAGGCACTCAGGTCTAAGCTCGTAATTCTATTTATACACTGATTTAGGGAGCTGGAGTAGCAGTCAGTTACTGGGACATATTGTAGAATTCAAGACTCTGCTGAACTGACTCGCGTGTCTAGTTCGATTGTTAAATGTACGTAGGAGGATAATGCAATGTACACATTCACTGCCGCAGGAGTCACGTGACACTTATTTGCGAGAGAAAGTAAAGCCAATTTTAACAGTTTAATGCACTAGAGGGCTAGAATGTACATTCATTTCTGCTGCAGTCACGTGACACTTACATGTAGTTGAGAGAAAGTAAAGCAGCTTTTTTATTGTACAATGTACATTATAGATTGATCGAATGTACATTCATTTCTGCCGCAATAACGGGACACTTAGTTGCGAGAGAAAGTTAAATAAAATGTACATTCGAGTCAGCCAGAGTCACGTGACGCTTTAATTATAGGAGAGGCTACAGTCTGGTGATATAGAAGGACAAGCATCTGAAAGGGCATTGTTGTTCGACTAGTTAGTATTAATAAGCATAGTACGAACTTTTAAAAACTTTCCTAATTTCTCGAAACTAATTAACTTTAGGATTACGGATTCCATATTTCCAACTTCAATCTATTGCTATGTTTACCCAGGACTAAAGCTTGTGAGCTACTGTACTCCTTTAAAAAAATCCAATCAAGAATTTCTAAAGCCATTTTTTCATCAAAAAACTTGAGAGCTACTTCGCGGTTTGTTAGCTTAGATGAATAATTGATTAGGTTTTTTAAAAAAATGAAAAGAAAGTCAGAGGCCTCCAAACCAACAACCATACCATTACTAGAGGCCGCGACCCAAGGCTGGGAAAATCGATGTCAGCTTGCGAATCAATCAATACAGTGAAAAATAGAGGGAAATGGGGAAGGAATTAAAAGGGCTCCGCTGCCACCCCACACTCCTTGCCCGTGCGATCAAAGAAGCTTGAAACAGAATGGCGAAACACATGCAGTCCTCTCTCCGAGTGCTCTGCAGGAAATTATGGGGTGGCAAATGCACTGTGTTTCTTGCCGTTTAAGCATCCTTCAGGTCACTTCAGACTTTCCCGTTTCTCCATCCGCTTGCTACAATTTCTCTCACTCTTCTTCGACAGCGCGAGTACATGGATGAAACCCGACAAGAATGGCTGGGATTCGGTTGATGGCAAGCTCAGCCATGCACTCACTCACCTGACAAGCAGCTTGATGTAGCCAGCTTTCAGAAGCAGTCTCAGGGACTTTTGTGGCTGGCGCCCACTCTGTAGCTGGCGCCCACTCTGTAGCTGGCGCCTCCTCTGTGGCTGGCGCCCACTCTGTGGCTGGCGCCCACTCTGTAGCTGGCGCCCACTCTGTAGCTGGCGCCCACTCTGTAGCTGGCGCCCACTCTGTAGCTGGCGCCCTCTGTGTAGCTGGCGCCCTCTCTGTAGCTGGCGCCCTCTCTGTAGCTGGCGCCCTCTCTGTAGCTGGCGCCCTCTCTGTAGCTGGCGCCCACTCTGTAGCTGGCGCCCTCTCTGTAGCTGGCGCCCACTCTGTAGCTGGCGCCCCCTCTGTAGCGTAGCTGGCGCCCACTCTGTAGCTGGCGCCCCCTCTGTAGCTGGCGCCCCCTCTGTAATGGCGCCTGTTGTATCTCTAGCGCCCCCTCTATAGCTGGCGCCCCATCTGTAGCTGGCGCCTCCTCAGTAGCTGGCGCCTCCTCTGTAGCTGGCGCCCTCTCTGTAGCTTAAGCAGCAGAAACTTCCTATCTCGGTAATGCATTTTAGACTTCCATATTGTGTTAGTCTCGGCTGTACAAAATGTCTGCAGGAATCCAAGTGAGACTCATCACCCTTGCTGTACAGTACATGTCCTACAGTCTGCTCAGCTGTTCTTATCTCCAAAAGACCGGAATAATTAAGGAGCATTAGCAGCAGCAACCCGCCCACATATGCACACCAATATGCATCCGCGGAAATCAATCATTCAGGATGCAGACTCGGAGTTCAAGCCGGATAAATTGATACTTTTAGCTCGCGGCCGCCAACCCATGGGAAATGTCTGCAACAGCGCGAGTTGCAAATAGGGGGGAAGTACGCATATGAGCCCAGACTCAGACTCAGCCAGACTCAGCCAGACTCAGCCAGACTCAGCCAGACTCAGCCAGACTGAGTCGGAACGGATGCCTGAACGAAGGCTCACTCGCTAATTAATAGTAATTACTGAGCTAAACTCAACATCAAAGGATTACGTATTGGGGCTATACTGTTGGGCCAAGTAGGATGCAGGATGCAGAGGGGATATTGACAGCGATATTTATTATTATTATTATTCTTATTACTGTTAGTATGAGCTCACAAAAATATTCTTCTTTGCACCCGGAGCCTGGGGCGCCATAAAACTAATAGGATAAAATAGGAGGCCTGGGATTGGGAGACTTCGGAGATGAAGGAAACAGAGTCTGCCAGAGTGGACAGGAAAGTGAAATCCGCTGAGCTGAGCAAAGCGGGAGACTGCGGCTGTGGGGGCGCCGCGGTCACTGCCCTGGAAAGGCGGCTGGAAGATGGGCGGCTGTCAGGGGATTAATTCAATAAGTCTGGGACCCGCTGCTGGGGCTGCTGCAGCCTCTCCTGTGCTCACCCACCCGACTCAAATCTCTGAATGCTGTCTATCTATCTATCTATCTATCTATCTATCTATCTATCTATCTATCTATCTATCTATCTATCTATCTATCTATCTATCTATCTATCTATCTATCTATCTATCTATCTATCTATCTATCTATCTATTGCCAGGACCTGCACCGGAGCGGTTACGAAAATTAGATTTCTCGGTAGTTGCTCGCACTCTTTTGCACTACTTGAGTAGTCTGATTTTCGAACGGCAGGCTGGTTCCAGCAGGTAGTTCCTCTGGATAAAAGCGCTTACCGCGCCCATTGGCTTTCCAGCTGCCTTAATCGTTTCCGGTGATCTTGTGTGCGTGCATTCAGCTTGATTGGCTGCGGCAAGCAAGCTCGAAAGAGCTCGCTTCGCTCGCTCTTTCTCGCTATCTACCATCTATTGCCAGGACCTGCACCGGAGCGGTTACGAAAATTAGATTTCTCGGTAGTTGCTCGCACTCTTTTGCACTACTTGAGTAGTCTGATTTTCGAACGGCAGGCTGGTTCCAGCAGGTAGTTCCTCTGGATAAAAGCGCTTACCGCGCCCATTGGCTTTCCAGCTGCCTTAATCGTTTCCGGTGATCTTGTGTGCGTGCATTCAGCTTGATTGGCTGCGGCCAATGATTGGCTGCGGCTCGCTTCGCTCGCTCTTTCTCGCTATCTACCATCTATTGCCAGGACCTGCACCGGAGCGGTTACGAAAATTAGATTTCTCGGTAGTTGCTCGCACTCTTTTGCACTACTTGAGTAGTCTGATTTTCGAACGGCAGGCTGGTTCCAGCAGGTAGTTCCTCTGGATAAAAGCGCTTACCGCGCCCATTGGCTTTCCAGCTGCCTTAATCGTTTCCGGTGATCTTGTGTGCGTGCATTCAGCTTGATTGGCTGCGGCAAGCAAGCTCGAAAGAGCTCGCTTCGCTCGCTCTTTCTCGCTATCTACCATCTATTGCCAGGACCTGCACCGGAGCGGTTACGAAAATTAGATTTCTCGGTAGTTGCTCGCACTCTTTTGCACTACTTGAGTAGTCTGATTTTCGAACGGCAGGCTGGTTCCAGCAGGTAGTTCCTCTGGATAAAAGCGCTTACCGCGCCCATTGGCTTTCCAGCTGCCTTAATCGTTTCCGGTGATCTTGTGTGCGTGCATTCAGCTTGATTGGCTGCGGCAAGATTGGCTCGCTTCGCTCGCTCTTTCTCGCTATCTACTATCTATCTATCTATCTATCTATCTATCTATCTATCTATCTATCTATCTATCTATCTATCTATCTATCTATCTATCTATCTATCTATCTATCTATCTATCTATCTATCTATCTATCTATCTATCTATCTATCTATCTATCTATCTATCTATCTATCTATCTATCTATCTTATGTTTAGCCAAGTGCATGAACTGACGTTCTCAATCATGTTTTATTATTACAAATCTATTCGAGCAGTCAGTCATGGCTGAAACGCGAGAGCCTTGACTCTGATTCAGTCCTACTCGGTTAATCTTCTCTGTCTGCCTCTTGTTCACCCATTGTTGTTTGGTCAATGGTTATGGAGGCTGTCACGCAAGAAGCCAGTCGCTCTTCATCATCGCTAATCCGAGCTCAATTTCTTTTTTCTCACCCGCTCTCCCCCCTCCTGCTCGAGACCCCACCTTCAGCAGAGGTAGCCACAATCTCTCTCCCTTTCACCCGAAATCCCAATCCACGAACTCCCAACCCAGTCCCCGAGTCCTGGGGGCCAATCCCAATCTCGAGGCTTGTTGTAGAGATGAGGAAAGAGGCTGCATAGTCCGTTTGGGATCTGCATGAAGGCAGTGCCCGGCGTCAGTGAGAGCGAGAGAGAGAGGTAAGGGAGTAGTGAGAATGCGGGAGAGAGGAGTTTTGGGAGAAAGAAATTTGATGGACATAAAAATAGCCAGGCTGACTCTCACGGGAATTCGTGGTCCCCGCTATTCTCCATTAACCGCCCCAGTTAATTTCTCAGCTTCACCAACATCCCCAACATCCCCAGTCTCGCAGCCAAACAGAGCAGTCAGTTCAACACCTGCGATTTACTAATTCCCGTCAGCTAAGGTGTCAGGTTTCTCATCCCTAGGTGAGCAAATATCACCCAGGCCCAGACGAGCCAATAGAAACGGGAGGTGTTTCAGGTAGAGCAGACTCAATACTAAATAAGCTCACTCTGTCATCCAGTTCCCTTGTTGACTTTCATTTCAGAGGCCAGACTGAACCAGGAGTAGAGCAGTGCGTTGAGAAGGTGAGTGAAAAAAATTATAAATCATTTGGTTTTAATCTTGTTCACGTAGTTTAATAGTGTAAGGGATTGTAGTCTAGTGGTTAGAGTGTCGGACTCATGATTGAAAGGTCGGGGGTTCGATTCTCGGAGCAATTTGTGTCCTTGAGCAAGATGCTTCAGTTCAGCACCCAGCAGGGACCCCCCCAGTCCTTGGACTGAACAGCCGTACGCAGCCTTCAGATGCGCCGCGCAATAGCTGCGGCTGAGCTGTCGGTTGCACATCTGCTCATTATTGACAGGTGTAATCAATTATTATTATTTTAACAACACCCCAATTCAGCCAAAAGAGACTTGCGCAGCGTCAGAAACCACGACAGAAGAGGAGACCGGAGACAAAACCGCGAACGGTGTTGCAACAATTTCAACACAACACGACCCGGAAACGGAAGCGATGAGCCAACAGGAGGAATCCAATTCAGCCGTGAGTTGATTGCTTTTTTAAGAGAACACAAAAATCAGTTTTATGCAAAGTTTTGCTTTTTAGTTTCATTGGTGATTAAATAAAAAAATATAACTGATGCACTAATGTACTTTTTAATCATTGTAAAAGTACAAATGAACTCTTGAAAATAATTTAAATTTGACTATACCAGCGAATGATCAAAGCGGAGCCAACTGAGGCAACAGTGCATTTGCTTTTTTGAATAAGTTGCTTGCTTCGTAATGCTAATTAGAAGACAAACACAGGTAGGCGTAGAGATATTTTCACCTTTAAACAGGGCCCAACACTGAGGCAAATACCCCACTCTGTGTCGGTCAAACTTTGGTCGCCCATCGCTGCAACCGTTCCCCCTCTGTCCTCAGTGTTGAAGCATCAAAAACGGGAGAAGTGATTTGTCTTCCCAGCAGTCAAAGTCGGTGGGTTTTGCCCGAAATCTTCCCTCATGCCCCCCCTTCCAGATAATGCCTATAAATACTGTCAGCTATACAGCACACAGAACTGCTTACAATTCCAAATGTGCACTCGGAACCGAGGGACTGCAGTATTCAAGTCTGCGCCCTCTCTTACCACCCACCCCCATGAGGACAGAAGAAAATTCTAGCTACAGCAGAATCTTGATGAAGCTTTGAAGGCTTGGGAAGGAAGCTAAACTTCAGTTATCTTCCCCTCCAATATCCTCCAAAACGCACATCGGAAAAATTACACCCCTTGCCATTCGGACATCGGCGGCTTGGGGAATGGGTCGGTGGGCGGGGGGGGGGGCTTGACTGTGCAAATTTCCAACTACTTTCTAAAGCTAAAGATATAGTGCCTGTGCACTTTCTAAAGCTGCATTTATAAGCTGTGTGCAAACACGGGGCAGTTCCTACCTAATACAACCCAGCCTAAGCTTGAGGCTCGAGACGATCATGCTGTCGCTCATCAAAGGCATCGGGAATGTTCTCGGCCTTCGACGGCCGTCATCCTCTTCGTCCTCGGCATCGAGGGCTGCGTCCGTGTCGTCGCCGGAGCCAGCGCGAAGCACCGACGGGCGGCAGAAGACGGCAATCAGGATTCGTCGAACGGCAGCAAGTGGTCAGGACCCGGCAGAGGCGAGCGCAGATCAGCAGCATCAGCAGCAGTCAAAATCTGTCAGGTTCAGCGGCCAGGTTGACGAAGAGAACGTCTCGCAGCAGCCCCAGCAGCAGGTGCCAGCCCAGCCGAAGTCTCCGCCGCCGCGGCCGCCTCCGCCGCAGCCTACAAGTTCCGCCGCCAAGCCAGCGGCCCCAGTTGAAGACTACGATAACTTAAAGGATCCAGCTGCTGGCCAGGTGTCCATCGAGTCTCCATTGTCACCTCGTCCGCCCGAATCCGAGCTGTCAATCACAAACTGTTCGGACTGTTGCGAACCGAACGATGAGTGGTTGAACGCCACGGATTTCTCTGAGCACATCAACTCGGAGCAGTATCCTTCGTTGGAGCTCAGCAATCAGCAAGGTATGCGTCATGTGACGTCAAATTTCGACAGTTTGCCCTACCAGGGAGCGCACTGGCTGATGCAGCAGCAGCAGATTGATGAAGAGCAGAGGCTGATTGATATGAAACAGCTGCAAGAGGAACAACAAGCTGAGGAGCTGAGGCTGTACCTTGAAGAGATTGGAGTTCACGAGAACATGAAGCTTCAACAACAAAAACTTGGCGAAGATGCGCCGCCTAAGGGTGACGTCTGCTGCCAGGTGGTGCGTCCCATTCCTGTGGAGTCCGATGAGTCCTATGATAATGAGCCGTCCCCTGCGGCCGAGGAGCATCTCTGCCACTCAGAGTACAGCAATGATGGAGAACAAGAAGCTGAGACGGAAGAGGAGAAGGCGGCAGTAACTATTCAGCGAATGATGAAAGGACACTGCGCTAGAAGCAGATTCGAGCGAAAAAAGGTAAGCAAAGAAGTCGTGCTGTATAATTAAGTTTGTGGGGCTGTGGACTCAAAGTACATGTTAAATTTAGTCAGCGTAGTAGAATGACTGCATAATATCCTAACAAAAGTACAATTCAGTATTCAAAAGACTGCACGCAATAATAAATCATCTCACCAGTTAGATTACTGAATTACTGAAATTCATGCATCAATCTGCTAATAAATTCAAAGACGTTTGCTGCGATTTCAGACAGCAGCTCTGGCAATCCAGGCTCACGTCAGGGGCTTCCTGACTAGAAAGCGAGTTCACGACAGCAGGCAGCGAAGTCAAACTAAGGTGAGTAGCTTTCGTTCAAATATTAATTTTTCATTTAGGTCTCAATCTTACCTATTCAATACTTAAATTGCTTCTCCTGGGACTCCTGTATGTGTTTTGTTTCTCATGAGCTGCACGGGCACCTGCGAATATGTTAAGGTGTCAACGTTAACAAGTTCGGGTGTCAAATTGACTGGTAAAGTGTCGAATTTAACAAGTTTTGGGTGTCAAATCGACTTTAAGTTGTAAAATAAAAATTCGCAGAGCACCAACAGTGCATTAGGGTTACCATACTTGAATCCATGATATCAGAATGCTTGTCAAATGCATTTGGTTGCTAGGAGACAAAATAATCATAGGTCTAACTTAAAATAACTCTAAACTTCTATTTGCAGGAGTGCATCGCAGACATCTGTCAAGGTTCTGCAACAGCGCCTGCAGCAACAGAAGCAACTGCATTTGAATCAAACTTCCTTCAAAACATTGGAGTACCTAATGAGCACTGCTGCTCAACATTGCAGGCCCTAAGAATGATTCAATCAAGCGATTCATTCTACGATTTGTGCTCCTGTTGCTGTCGAGGAGACCAGGCAGCTGGTAGCTCGGTTGATCTTCATCCCAAGTCAGATTCTCAGGACTTTGTGAGTTCTGTTAGCAATGACACGACTAAGAAGCCTGCCAAAATACAGCGTATTTTGAGGTGGCGCGACAAATGTGTTTTAACCCGGCTGAAGTGGTTCTGAGCATGCCTCAACAAACTAACACGCTTGCCACTCGGTTAGACAGACATTCAGTTAGTGTGTTGCTACGGAGACAGGCACTCGGTCTAAGTGTGTTGCAACAGAGACTGAAACTCGGTTCAAAAGTGTTGCAATAGAGACAGACACTCAGTTCAAAAGTGTTGCAACAGAGACAGACACTCAGTTCAAAAGTGTTGCAACAGAGATAGACACTCGGTTCAAATGTGTTGCAACAGAGACAGACACTCAGTTCAAAAGTGTTGCAACAGAGACAGACACTCAGTTCAAAAGTGTTGCAACAGAGACAGACACTCAGTTTAAAAGTGTTGCAACAGAGACAGACACTCAGTTCAAAAGTGTTGCAACAGAGATAGACACTCGGTTCAAAAGTGTTGCAACAGAGACAGACACTCGGTTCAAAAGTGTTGCAACAGAGATAGACACTCGGTTCAAATGTGTTGCAACAGAGACAGACACTCGGTTCAAAAGTGTTGCAACAGAGACAGACACTCAGTTCAAAAGTGTTGCAACAGAGACAGACACTCAGTTCAAAAGTGTTGCAACAGAGATAGACACTCGGTTCAAATGTGTTGCAACAGAGATAGACACTCGGTTCAAATGTGTTGCAACAGAGACAGACACTCGGTTCAAAAGTGTTGCAACAGAGATAGACACTCGGTTCAAATGTGTTGCAACAGAGATAGACACTCGGTTCAAATGTGTTGCAACAGAAACTGAAACTCGGTTCAAAAGTGTTGCAACAGAGACAGGCACAGGTTGTTTTAGTTGCAATCGTGTTGCAAGATTCATTGACTTTGATTTTAAGGTGCAAGATGTTATAAACTAATTGGCATTCTAACAGAATGAAAGTCGACGCCAATGTTGTAAAATTCGTAATCGAAAAAAGCGCAAAAATATCGTTCTCCCATTCGAACCATACATACTTTAGTAGTATGACAAGCGCTTTTATAACTCTAAGCTGGCGCATTTAGATCTTATTAATCTCTTCTCGCATTCTAGCTCAGAAAAAATGTCTCAGTGCATTAACCATGCGTGCTCGCACGAATTCCCCTGGGTGCCAACAGATTAAGTTTCGAATAAGTCGCTCTGTTACAAATTCTATTGGATCTTGGTCTTAGCTCTGGAGACCAAAACGGCAAAGTAGATTATAGATTTTCTATGCTGGGATTACAGGGGAGACTGCAGGCGTCTGTGTAAACACCTGAGGTCCGGGGGAGTTTACGACATCCCCGGCAGACTTATGGACTCGACCTCATCATTAATTACTGAGCGACTCTCTCTGGCTTGCTCTTCTGTGTCTCTTCTTCTATATCCTCTCTCGGCCTCGCTTTCACTAATTAGCCAGGCTGAGAAGGAGATGGTCAATAAGGATGGGACACCGGCTGGGGAAGTAATGAGGGGGGATTTAGGGAAAAGCCTCGCTAGGAAAGAATGCCCCGCCTGATTTGCCTCTATCTCTCTCTCTATCTCTGTCTGACTCTCTTTTTCCCCATCTCCTATGCGTTTGACTTGCTCCCCTCAATCATTATTACGAAGAGTCCCATGTGTGCGCGGTTTTGTATCCACTCGGAGTTGCAGTGGCATTGCCAGGTTAAACAGAACCCTGCACTCACAATGATGAGCCTGTTCAGTGTATTGCTCAGCTTTGTTCAACTGCTCAAAGTACGCATCCGAACGTAGCCCGTGTAAGGGCTTGTGTCTCGCAAATAGGAAATTTAATTTTCTAGACAAACTACCAATGCAATGCTGCTAAAACCATTTCGGCTTATGCAAATGGGACTGGCTGTTGGCTATCAGAGAGGAATATAATTTGCATACTTACTCTTATGCCCAGTGAATTCTAAACCGGTCATGTGTGAATTTGGACTCTGCAAAGTGCATGTAATCTACGCATTACCGGGGGCGCGTCCAGAGGTTTCAGGATGGGCAGGCCAGTTAGGGCCCAGTAAAACTGAAGGGGCAATTCCAACATCTTGAGTTGAGTTTTTTTAATTATTGTAAAAGCTAATTTTTACCGAAAAGTAAAAATGACACCCAAAAAAGATCTCGCAAAGAATGAATGCAATGGCTAAGTTGATTTAACTAACATTCTAAATGTTTTTGCCCAAGAACACTTTTTTAGAAATTTGCAATTGAAAATTTTTGAATAGAATGCTAAACACAAATTCATTTAACTTTATAACTTACTTTTCCTGGTAGATTCTCATCAAAAAACTCTGTTGGTTCATTTAATTATTGGCTAATCTCTGCATAGTATATCTTTTTACTGTGAGAGGAGAGGAGAAGTGAGAAGAGATGGCAGAGAAGAAGGCGGAGAGAGTAGGGAGGGAGAAATGGGAGGAGAGAGTAGAGGTGAGAAGAGGGAGAGATGAGAGAGATGAGATGAGAGAGGAGAGAGTAGATAGGGTAAAGTAGAGAGGAGATAGAAGAGAGTAGAGATGAGAGAGAGAGAGTGGAGAGTAGATAGGAGAGAGTAGAGAGATGAGAGTGAGAAAGGAGAGATTATAGGGTGGAGATAAGCAAGCAGAGAAGAGAGGAGAGATGTTAAAAAGGATAGTACGATATTAGAGATGAGGGAGAGAGGAGATAGATAGGAGAGAAGATCGAGACAAGAGAGGAGAGAGAATGGAGATGATAGGAGATGTGAGAAATGGGCAGCAGAGAGTAGAAAGAAGAGAGGAGAGAGAGAAGAGGAGGGAAGTTTTGAGAGAGGGGAGTGAGGAGTGAGAAGAGGGGAGAGAGGAGAGAGTAGAGAGGCAGAGAGAAATGAGAAATGAGAGATGAGAGATAAAAGAGAAGAGAGAGGAGAGTGGAGAGAGAAGAGAAGATACAAGAGAAGAGAAGAGAGGAGAAAGGAAAGAGAGGAGTCAAAGACGGGAAATAAAAGAGTACAGGGAAAAGGCATGACAGAACATATAAGAGATTAAAGTTGACAGAAGAGAGAGGGGAGAAGAAAGAACAGAGACGAGAGTAAACAGACAAGAGATGTGAGAGTAGAGAGAACAGAGGAGAGAGAAGAGATTATGGAGACGAGAGGAGAGAGAAGGGAGAAGAAAAATGTGTGAGAGCAGTGAAGAGAGACAAAGGGAGAAAGAAGTGGAGTAAGGAGAGAAGAGGGGAGAGAATCGACAACAGGGGAGAGAGGGGAGAGGAAAGAGGAGAATGGAGAGGAGAGAAAGTAGAGAGAAGAGAGATTGGGAGCGGAGAGCAGAGAGATAAGTAAGAGGAGAAAGGAGAGAGGAAATAAGAGAGAATATATGAGATGAGAGAGATAAGAGAAGAGAGAGGCAAGAAAAAGAGAAATGTGAAGAGGAGATAAGAGAGCAGAGATAAAAGAAGAGAAAGGAGGGATGAGAGAAAAGACGTGAGAGAAGAGAGGTGGAGGAAGAGACAAAAGAAGAGATGACAGGAGTGACGAAAGATGAGAGAAAAGAGAGGAAACAGAAGCAAAGATAGAAGTTTCAAAGGATCCGAGGGATGTACATGTAGAGAGAGGCAGAGGCAAAGGTCAGAGTTTTCCTGACTTTTCCAATACATGCTTTAGATCGACATTGCCTGATATTCTGCACAGCACCCCGGCCAACGAGATCAATGCTTGCCTCAAATCTTAATTTTACACGAATTTACTCCATTTAATGTTCATCTCCATCCTAACTATTAACAAGTTTTGGTTTTGAGTATGACTTCACATTTTATAATACGTGCAAAAATAGTTCCGGGGATTGGATCTCCACGGGTTCAAGATCCGCAAGTTTCAACAGCTTACAAGTGCTCGTATAAAAACTACTGATTCTAAAATTAAAATTGTAAAAAAGAAAAAAGGGTTTTTCAAACTTTTTGGAAAATCCAAAGTGAAAAAAACTGAAAGTGGGGGGGGCCACAGGGGGGGCCGTGGCCTAATTGGGGGCCCAGGCCCCCCTGCCCCCCCCCCTTGAACGCGCCACTGGGCATTACAACACATAGTTTATTTACGCTGAAAGTTTTTCACGGACAAATAAACATAGAATGGAATTATGTATTTGAAATAAATTAAGCCTGCAGAATAATTACGAGTAGGTAGCATTCCCACTCCGTCCTAATACCCTTCCCTATCCCTAGCATCCAAAAGGTACTCTGCAAAAATGTAGTCTATAGTCATCAATTTTCATTTTAAACTCCGTTCGTTCCTTTATCGGAGTCCTCAGTCTGTAAGCTACTAGCTCAACCATGGGACGAGTTGATGCGAAGTTGGGCTCAGCGCTGACTGCATATCCTGAACAGGAAGGTTCCCTGCAACGGAAAAAAATATGGCTGGAGGATGGGGAAAGGGGAGACGGGGAAGGAGGAGGCTTAGCTGGCGCAGGCTATAAGTATACAGCATGGAGCACTAAGCAAGGGACGGCAGCTAGTCCGCACAACTAAATCGGGTTGATTTATAGAAGCGCGGCAACTGAGCCTGCAGACAGTCTCGCTTATCTACACAGGCCTTGGCGAGGGTTGCGGTGTCGTTGGGGGGCAGCAGGGGGGGGGAGGACGTTTGGGCAAACCGCCTGCATAACGGGAGTGGAGTAAGGGGGTTGCCGGCTCTCGGGTGAGAGACAGTCGGAAGGAGCACTTTGGCAGTTTCAGGTTTGGAATTAGGCTCCGGGGGGTTGAGACAGAGGGAGAGAGAGAGAGAGGGAAGGCCTGGGTCCAGGGGGGTGGCATAAATCCGGGCTTTAGGAGCGCGCGTAATAAATGTACTCAGGAGTACTCAGGCCCTGTCTCAACCCCCTCCCCTCTCCCGGAAGGCCATTCAGCCCCTCCGGCCAGACACAGCCTCACCCGGCCTAAAAAATCCCCTCGGTGGTTCCTAAGATTTTTGTCTCATATATAAGTAAAACTCTTAACTGAGCTCTTTAACGGGCTTTGGAGAAGAGTTTGCGGAGAGAGAGAGGAAGAGAGAGAAGAGATACGGAGGGGCTTGAGGGAGTTGCGCATGAGCTGAATGGAATAATTGCTTCTCTCCAGACCAATCCCTGACAGAGGAGGCGATCCCCAGAAATGGGGAAGTCCCAAAAGGGATATTGTAGCCTTAGCCAACCCACCCCGGGCATTGAGGTTGCGTCCTTCTCTTGCCTTCAGTTTCTTCCTTGCCCTCGCCCACCCCCAATACGTGTCTTCCCTTCAATCTCTGTCCCCACGCGTCTCTCCACTCTCATTTGCTGGGCTCCTGTAGCAATAAAAGCGCCACCCGCGGAGTCAAACAATCCCCCCCCCCCAAGTCAAGCCAGGACGTCAGTCATACCAGTGCGCGCGTTCTACCACCAAAGTCCCCTTTCTGGCATAGCATTTGAGTAGCCCTCAGCCAGACACACACACACAACTGACTCTCTTTTGCCTTCCCTTTCCTCTCCGGCCACCTCTCCGTCCAACCAGCGACTTGGAGCTTTCGTTGATCTCAAGGCATTGAGCAAAGAAACAGAAAAGCGGAGCAGACCGAGGGAAAACCGGGGGTACAGTTGAGAGTTAAGTACGGCAGAGAGGCCAACAAAGTACCCTCATACCCCAAACTATAGCCGAGTTAAAGAGAGAAAAAAGGTGGTAAACACGGAAAAGCCGAAGCGCAACCTCAGGGAAGAAGAAGCAGAGAGAGAGAGTTTAAACAGCCAAAGCAGATTTGCTTCGGTTCACTCCGCAGAAGAAGCGAAGAACACGAATTGAAAAAGAAATTATCGCTCCGAGCAAAAGAAAACCAAGCGTGCGACACTTTAAAAAGCTGCAATGCCGTTCGGCTGCTTCGGTAAGCGCAAGAAGCAGGATCGGGCGGACAAGCCCAACGACAAAGCAGCCAACGATGGCGAGGTCAAAAGCGACGGCGTGGCCAAACCCACCGAAGACAGCGGCGCCGAAGTCAACGAGGTGATCGCCGTGGCCCGGGCGCACAGTCTGCACGCCTCGGCGCCAAACTCAGTGGAGCACCGGCACACGACTATCGGTATTCAGAAATCGGCCACGCTGGCTCGGTACGACTTTCTAAGAAAAAGTGACTACACGAACACGGCCGACCGCTGGGTCGCGTTGAAGCAGCAGTATCTGGCGCAACACGCCGGGCAGAACGGATCAGCCGGTGGTACCACGACGGACAGCGGCAGCAAGATGAAGCGGACAGCCATGAGCCTGCCAAGACAGTTCTCTCCGCCAAACAGTGCCAACACTGTTGTCAGATTCTCGCACTGGTTCTACGAGCGTCAGACAATGGAAGCGGACGCCAGGCGGGAATTCCACGAGCGGGAGGAGAAGACGAGGGTAAATTAGAGCTAATTATAATATTTATTGAGTTTAGAATATGTGGTTGAATTCTAGAGATAATAGTGTTCACCGTTGTGAGCTATGTAGGAGCATTTAAGTGACAGTTTTAACCACAATTGCTTCTAAATCCCATCTGAGCAACTTCCCTCTGACACCAAACTGACCATAATTTTTGTTCCTGCAAGATACTCGTAGTTTACCACGACGCATGCGCGAGTTTTCATTCTCTGTATAGGACGTCGACCCCGGATCTGGGCGATAAATTGACTAGAAAAAGATAGGGGATCGGGGCGGGCCAGTGAATTAAAGGTCCCGAGTGTTTAGCCCCCGTGCTGACCGAGTCGGATTGAATTAGGTAGGCCACGTCGCTGGGAGGTGTGTCTTCCCCCCACGCTCTTCTCTTGGCGCGGTTTTGAGCCCGTTATTGTGACAGGGAAGACTCCAGCTGGGGGAGAGAAACACAAGCTGAATTAAGGACTGAGGAGGCCGTTTACTGTAACGCAGCGTCTGTTCCCCCCAATGCCGACAGCGATGCGAGTGGGACAGCCCGTCCGCCCCTGGGACCGGCTGCGCAAAATAGGAGTGCAGTGCAAAATAGCCTTGGGGGAGGAGGGAGAAGCGTTTTGAGTATCGAAGGGGAGAGAGAGGGACATTGGCTGGAGTCGGCCTCTGTTCCTCTTCCCCGGAGCGGTCTAATTTTTGCTCATATCGATCGATACTGCATTTTTTTGTCGCGGAAGTTCCCTTCCCAACTCTTCCCTTGCAGCCAACCAACCCTATGGACAAATCCCAACAAATGCCAAATGTCTTTATGCTTAGAAATGACCAAACTGTACTCAGTGCTGACAGCTGCTCAACCCCAGAGCCACCAGTTTTACCAGTTTTACGTATTTATAATAAGTATGCTTCACTCTCTAGTCTGACCCGTCTCTTTGATAGCTTGTAGAAGCATAATTTACAGAGGTCCTAAATATTTCATTCCCAATTGAGGGATTTCGATGATAGCCACAAAATATTTAACTACATTCCCACTTTCCCATATTATATATTACGACTAATATATAGTTATCGAAATGGAATTTTTTAATTTTTCGTAATCTAAGCCGCGGATTCAAGTTGGAAGACGTTAAAACAAAATAAATTTTTTTTAATCGCTCTCCTAACCCAAAGCAATTAGCGAATTATAACTATTGGGTAAATAGCATAAATGCAATACTGAGATGGGGAAAAATCCTGCAACTTATTGCAGAAACTGTTAGACGGTGTTGCTGAGCCGGATAGCTGCATACCGGAAGAGGCAACGACTAAAACCGACTCAGCCGATAATGACGGAGTTGAGCAGCCCGAGGTGAGGCTCTCGGTTGGAAGTCGGAGAATGTAGTAGTGGTGAAATCTGATACTATCTGTATCTAATATGGCTTTTGCCAAAGCTGAGTGGGACAGTGGGAAATGCCAAGTGGAATGGCTCCTGAGCTCTGAGGGGTCCGAGTGTTGGCATTCGACTCGATTTGGGCAGTGGCCGTGCAGACGAGAAGTCGAGAAAACGAGAAATGACGAATTGATATTTCACTGAAATTTGGCGGTAGACATCGGAGGATGACAGACCACGTTTAATCATGGATAGCTGCAGTAGCAGGACGCTACAGTCGATTTTCTTAGCAATGAGGTGAATGGCGGTAAGGAATGTACATTAATTGTTGCATTTAGTAACAATGCATTCAGTATGCTGGAGAGAATGGAGTTTCGACAACAACGAATTCGGAAAAATCTGATTTCTTTAGAGTACTACACCTTTTAACCTCCTATTTTGATCAAACTGGCATTAAATTCAAACAGACCGAAACTCAATCCAGACAATAAAGAAGTTCTTTTGCACCAAACTCCCTTTCTATTCAAGCAGTTCCCTTTGTATTTTGGAAAAAAACTTGTAGTCCATGGTTAGACTCTTTTAGAAAAAGGCCACGTCCAGAACGCGCAGAGGAACATCAAATGAAGCAACATGTTTTGTAAGCTATATCAAAAGAAGAGCTTTGTATCTGCTTCCAATAAAAAGCTATCACCATTTTAAAGTGAAAAAAGTGAAAAGTTCCTATCTCGCTAGTGCATTTTTCCGTGAAAATCAGCCTTTAATAAATTTTCCAAGAAACGAAGTGTCCCGTCCTTCTTCTAGTGGTCCCTGTTATACAATCTAAAAAGAATTAGTAGAAAGCCAAGAACAAAAGGAGCCAAAAAGTACTCAATGACGTTCCGCATCACGTCACGAATCAAGAGTGTATAGAATTGATCTTTCGTGTTTTAATAGAAAATGAGTTTGATCAAAATAGGAGGTTTAAAGGTGTGTAGCCGTACAACAAACATGCGTTCCTTACCGGCGCCATGCAGCCCATCTCTAAGAAACTAGAGTTTAGCGTCCTTCTAATTTAACTGTCAATGCGTTTAAACAAAACTGTTTTCGCCGTTATCGAAACAACTGTTCCTCTTAGCCAACTCAAACGCATTTCCACTGACCCGCTTGCATGGCAACAAAAAGTTTTCTAATTAATGTGGTGCATTATTCGATGTATATTCCTTTCCTATGGTGACAGCATGAGTATACGAAATTATGCCTTCTTAAATGTGCAGTGATATGCCGATGCGCAAACTGATAATCCAACAGTATCTATTCTTATTAGCTACCTCTATGCTACCATCTACAATTGATTTTTTATCTTTTTATTTGTCCAAAGTTTGTCGAAACAAAAAAGCAAATGCACTCGAGCACAGTTGTTATATTGCACCAGAGATAACACGAACTAGAAATCGATTGTCCGCTCTGATCATTCGCAAATATGAAACTGAAAAGATGAAAAAATAGTTCTCAAAAACATGATGGAAAATTTCATTGGTGCTCTCTTTTTATCTCAAAAAACTTTCGGCCAACGCGCAGTCAAAGGCTGGCGACGCGGTGACGTCATCTGCACCGCCGACCGACGAGGAACCGATCGATATCGATCTGACTGACCCGGATGTGCAGGCCGCTGCCGCAAAAATTCAAAAGGGTTGGGGTAACAGGCGGGCTGCTGCCGCTGCTAAAAGCCAGCCGGAGCCGAAGCCGATAGCAGCCGAGGCTGTAAAAGCAGCCGAACAGGAGGAAGTAGTTGACATCGATTTGAATGACCCGGAGGTGCAGGCCGCGGCCGCGAAAATACAAAAAGGCTGGGGCACTCGCAAGCTGGCCGCCAAGCAGAAGGTCAGCCCCGGTTGTGGAACTCAGTAAAACAAAATCAGATAGATTTAGCTAGATCTTCAAAATTATCTTCAAGATTCTGATAATATAATCTTGAGGTAGATTCAAGACAATAATTTGCGTTTGAAAACAAAAAAGATTAGTGAAAAGTTGATATTTGTGCGAGTCTAAACTAGATTTACAGATTTTTTGAGATGGCGCCTCTTTTGCAGTTGTGAAGATGGCGCCACTTTTACAAATGTAGAGATGGCCCCACTTTTACAGGTGTAGAGATAGCGCTAATTTTACAGGTGTAGAGATGGCGCCACTTTTACAGGTGCAAAGATGGCGCTAATTTTACAGGTGTAGAGATGGCGCCACTTTTACAGGTGTAGAGATGGCGCTAATTTTACAGGTGTAGAGATGGCGCTAATTTTACAGATGTAGAGATGGCGCTAATTTTACAGGTGTAGAGATGGTGCCACTTTTACAGGTGTAGAGATAGCGCTAATTTTACAGGTGTAGAGATGGCGCCACTTTTACAGGTGTAGAGATGGCGCTAATTTTACAGGTGTAGAGATGGCGCCACTTTTACAGGTGTAGAGATGGCGCCACTTTTACAGGTGTAGAGATGGCGCCACTTTTACAGGTGTAGAGATGGCGCTAATTTTACAGGTGTAGAGATGGCCCCACTTTTACAGGTGTAGAGATGGCGCTAATTTTACAGGTGTAGAGATGGCCCCACTTTTACACGTGTAGAGATGGCCCCACTTTTACAGGTGTAGAGATGGCCCCACTTTTACAGGTGTAGAGATGGCGCTAATTTTACAGGTGTAGAGATGGCGCTAATTTTACAGGTGTAGAGATGGCGCTAATTTTACAGGTGTAGAGATGGCGCTAATTTTACAGGTGTAGAGATGGCGCTAATTTTACAGGTGTAGAGATGGCGCTAATTTTATAGGTGTAGAGATGGCGCTAATTTTACAGGTGTAGAGATAACGCCACTTTTACAGGTGCGGATGTGGCGCCACGTTTACAGTTGTGAAGATTAAATATTAGAAATTAGACTCGCACAAAATTATTTGTAGGACTATTTTAGAATTTTTACGAGTAAAATCAGGTGCTAATAAAGCATTAACCTACAATACTACCTTTAGTAGTATACAAAATTGAATAATGAAATTTCTCACAAAAAACAATTTTAGGCGCCTGAGTAAAACAAATTTCGGAAAATTTGATCGGTCTGCCTTGAAAAAAAATTTAAGCGTCGACCAAGCGGTCTTGAACAACTATTAATCAATAGAAAAATCAGATGACATTGACATTAATATTGCCACCCATTAGAAAATAGCAATCATTATTAAATTTAAAATCTATGTTGTTTTAATAAGTCCGATAAAATCTCAATCAGCACAAATAAAATTTGGAATAATAAAAAATATGGGGAAATTTCCATATTGCATTGTTCGCATTCAAACTAGTGTGAATATTCTTTATGAGTTGCTTAATCCAAAATTACTAGCGCTAAATAATGTTAAGACACTGAATCAATTAAGCTCAGACCTGCTTGGAGTGACGCCCAGAAACAAACTATACATTTTTCGCTTGTTGGGGCATAGTATGTAAACAAAAATAGTATACTATTACTGAAAAGGTAAGGTTCATCTGACCTGTAATTAAGCAGTTGCTAGGCAGTTGCTAGGCGGTTGCTATGCCGTTGCTATGCTGCAACTGCCTGCCTGTATTTGTCTATTACTATCCCGTCATAGTCCTTTGTCTTTGTAGTTTCGTTTCGTTTTCGTATCCCGACGTACCGTTTCTTAGAAATCTAAAGATGCACTTTTAAAGAGTAGCTAGCTAAATGTATAAAATATGTGCACTTCTTCGCACACACATTTTTGACGTGTGTATTGTGCAAACTACATTTCGATTGCATGACAATTAGTGATGAGTCACCCTCCACTTGCGCAATAACGCTATTTTCTGTATACTAAATTTTACCAGTTTATTAACTCTTCAACTTTATCCTTCTATTTGTTATACATAACTGGACATTCTTTTATTCAATCTTTATAATTTAATGCTACATTGTTGGTAGTTGAATTTCCATTTTCCCTCAATTCTTACAGATCAAGGTAAAGGTCTTTAGTAATTTACGTACCGCATGTTCATTCAGGAGCAAATTTTTATGTATGTATCAATTAAAATATAAAATAATTTTTTTAATCAACAGGCTAGTCAAGAACCTGAAGCTGTACAAATCAATAAAGTGGATGCACCCGAGACTGCAGCTGGATCTGCTTTGGGAGACAATGGACCGCCTTCGATCAGCGAAGAGCCTCACGAACAGGTGATTTCACACAGATTTAGTCACTGATTACACAGATTTCGTCACTGATCACACAGATTTCGTCACTGATCACACAGATTTCGTCACTGATCACACAGATTTAGTCACTGATCACACAGATTTAGTCAGACACTGATCAGACACTGATTTCGTCACTGATCACACAGATTTAGTCACTTCACAGACTCACTTCACAGAAGCTTCACGCCGAAGAGAACTCCAACATTGAGCCCAGTGCAGTCAGCGAACACCAGAACAGCATCGGTCAAGAGTCAGAATCGTCTTACAAGAGACCGCAAGATGAAGAAGCTAAAGACGTTAAGGATGCTGAGCAGGCAAATGAAGACAAGGTAAATTCAAACACTTCTGCACTTCTGCACTATCATTTTAATTGGTAGAGTTAATCTTTTTTTTCAAAAATGCCTTGTTGGAAAGATTTAAAAGATAATTTACTCCAGACACTTTTAAAAAGTTTTTCGATTCGAGTAGTGCAAAAATTCTAGTTACATCTGGTTTAAGAAATTCGAGTTTCTACTAGCTAACGGTGTACACTCAGCAACATGTTTAAGTTTTCGTCCTGAAACCTGTGGTTAACAAGTGGCAGCTTTAGGCCAACTCTAGTCATAACTCTCCTATCTCTCCTCACCATCCTAAGCTTGGGAATTGTGACGCAAATTGGAAACTTGGAAGTGGAAACTTGAAAATGTTGCTGAGTGTACATTGTCTATTGGAATTTCATCGGTTCGCTCGCTCGTAAAAATATCCCAATCATTTTATCCATTCCCATCGTTCGACCTTTTCGTCGCTTGCAGCCCCAAGCAGAATGCCCAGACTCCAAAAGCAATGCTGGCTCGCAGTTGTCAGCAGTTCACCCCTTTTCCAGTCCATCGAAACTCCACAAACTGTGCTCAGCACTGAGCAGTCTGGCAACTCCTCCCAAGTTGATAACCAATATTTAATTGTTGAGGAAACTTTAGCCAAAACTGTTGGTGCAAAGCAGGAAGCGGAGAAGAAAGAAGCAGATTCTGATGACAATAAACAGACAGCTGTTGTTGAAGATGTTGTTGAAAAGAAGCAAGAAAACATTTCTGTAGAGAAGCAGAAAGACAATTTTGAAGATGTAGCAGAAAATAAGCAGGAAGACATAGCTGAACATAAGCAAGACGCATTCCTTGAAGAGAGATCTGAAGACGCTGCAGATAAAAAGCAAGATGTTGCTGAAGAGAAGCAGGAAAAATTCGCTGAAAAGAAGGACGACGTTGCGGAAGAGGAGCAGGCCGACGCTGCTGAGGGGAAACAGGGAGACGTTGCGGAAGAGAAGCAGGAAGACGTTGCGGAAGAGAAGCAAGAAGACGTTGCGGAAGAGAAGCAGGAAGGTATTGTGGAAGAGAAGCAAGAAGACGTTGCGGAAGAGAAGCAAGAAGACGTTGTGGAAGAGAAGCAGGAAGACGTTGCGGAAGAGAAGCAAGAAGACGTTGCGGAAGAGAAGCAAGAAGACGTTGTGGAAGAGAAGCAGGAAGACGTTGTGGAAGAGAAGCAGGAAGACGTTGCGGAAGAGAAGCAAGAAGACGTTGCGGAAGAGAAGCAGGAATGCATTGTGGAAGAGAAGCAAGAAGATGTTGTGGAAGAGAAGCAGGAAGGCGTTGTGGAAGAGAAGCAAGAAGACGTTGCGGAAGAGAAGCAAGAAGACGTTGCAGAAGAGAAGCAGGAAGGCATTGTGGAAGAGAAGCAAGAAGACGTTGCGGAAGAGAAGCAAGAAGACGTTGCGGAAGAGAAGCAAGAAGACGTTGCGGAAGAGAAGCAGGAAGGCATTGTGGAAGAGAAGCAAGAAGACGTTGCGGAAGAGAAGCAAGAAGACGTTGTGGAAGAGAAGCAGGAAGACGTTGTGGAAGAGAAGCAGGAAGACGTTGCGGAAGAGAAGCAAGAAGACGTTGCGGAAGAGAAGCAGGAATGCATTGTGGAAGAGAAGCAAGAAGATGTTGTGGAAGAGAAGCAAGAAGACGTTGTGGAAGAGAAGCAAGAAGATGTTGTGGAAGAGAAGCAAGAAGACGTTGCGAAAGAGAAGCAGGAAGACGTTGCGGAAGAGAAGCAGGAAGACGTTGCGGAAGAGGAGCAAGAAGACGTTGCGGAAGAGGAGCAAGAAGACGTTGCGGAAGAGAAGCAGGAATGCATTGTGGAAGAGAAGCAAGAAGATGTTGTGGAAGAGAAGCAAGAAGACGTTGTGGAAGAGAAGCAAGAAGATGTTGTGGAAGAGAAGCAAGAAGACGTTGCGAAAGAGAAGCAGGAAGACGTTGCGGAAGAGAAGCAGGACGAGAAAGACGTCACTGAAGAGAAGAAGGAAAAGGAAGACGTCACTGAAGAGAAAGAGGAAGTTGCTGAAGACTTTGCTGTACAGGAGCAGGATGAAGTTGCAGAAGTCGTTGCTGAGAGGAAGCAAGATGTTGCCGAAGAAAAGCAGGACGACGTTGCTGAAGAGAATCATGAAAAAGTCACTAAAGAGAAGGAGGATATTGCGGAAGACGTTGCAGAAGAGAAGCAAAAAGACGGTGCTGAAGAGAATCATGAAGAAGTCGCTGAAGAGAAGGAGGATGTTGCGGAAGACGTTTCCGAAGAGAAGCAAAATTACTTTGTAGAAGAGAAGCAGGAAGATGTCACTGAAAAGAAGCAGGACGACGTTGCGGAAGACGTTGCTGAAGAGAAGCAAGAAGACGTTGCTGAAGAGAAGCAAGAAGAAGTCGCTGAAGAGAAGAGTGACGACGTTGCAGAAGACAAGCAGGACGACGTAGCTGAAGGGAAGCAGGAAGACGTTGGAACGGAAGAGAAGCAGGAAGAGGTTGCTGAAAAGAAGCAGGATGAAGTTGCGGAAGCAAAGAAGAAAGACGTTGCTGAAGAAAAGCAAGACTTCGTTGCTGAAGAGAAGCAGGAAAAGGAAGACGTCACTGAAGAGAAGGAGGAAGTTGCGGAAGACGTTGCTGTACAGGAGCAGGAGGACGCTGCGGAAGGCGTTGCTGAGAGGAAGCAAGATGTTCCCGAAGAGAAGCCGGATGAAGTTGCTAAAGAGAAGCAGGAAGAAGTCGCTGAAGAGAAGGAGGACGTTGCGGAAGACGTTGCTAAAGAGAAGCAGGACGACATTGCTGAAGAGAAGCAGGAAGACGCTTCTAATGAAAAGCCAGAAGACATGGAAGAAGAGAGCTCAAGGAGTGAAGATGCTGGATTCATCATCATTAAAGGAAGTCAGTCAGAAAGCAACCAAGAAACAGAAGTGACACATGTTGAAGATTTTGAAGTAGTAAAAGCTCTCGATGAAAAGCAGGGAGAGGGGCAGGAGAAGCAGGATGAAGCTGAGGAGAAGCTGGATGAAGCTGAGGAGAAGCAGAATGAAGCTGAGGAGAAGCAGGATGAGGAGAAGCTGGATGAAGCTGAGGAGAAGCAGGATGAAGCTGAAGAGAAGCAGAATGAAGCTGAGGAGAAGCAGAATGAAGCTGAGGAGAAGCAGGATGAAGCTGAGGAGAAGCAGGATGAAGCTGAAGAGAAGCAGGATGAAGCTGAGGAGAAGCAGGATGAAGCTGAGGAGAAGCAGAATGAAGCTGAGGAGAAGCAGGATGAAGCTGAGGAGAAGCAGATGAAGCTGAGGAGAAGCAGGATGAAGCTGAGAGAAGCAGGATGAAGCTGAGGAGAAGCAGAATGAAGCTGAGGAGAAGCAGATGAAGCTGAGGAGAAGCAGATGAAGCTGAAGAGAAGCAGGATGAAGCTGAGGAAAGCAGGATGAAGCTGAAGAGAAGCAGGATGAAGCTGAGGAGAAGCAGGATGAAGCTGAGGAGAAGCAGGATGAAGCTGAGGAGAAGCAGGATGAAGCTGAAGAGAAGCAGGATGAAGCTGAGGAGAAGCAGAATGAAGCTGAGGAGAAGCAGAATGAAGCTGAGGAGAAGCAAGATGAAGCTGAGGAGAAGCAGGATGAAGCTGAAGAGAAGCAGGATGAAGCTGAGGAGAAGCAGGATGAAGCTGAGAAGCAGGATGAAGCTGGGGAGAAGGAAGATGAAGCTGAAGAGAATCCTAAAGCAGTTTTGGAAAAGCAGGAAGAGTTGGAGGAAGTTCAAAAGGACCCTGAATCAGCCAGTTCAAAGAAGGAACTTCGAGATGCTGTTGAGCCTATACAGGTAAATACTAGTCATCTTTGAATTGTAGAAAAAGATCTAAATCAAATGATAAATTATAAGTACTATAAATTTGCTCCTAAATACATTTGGCCTTGAATATTGTACTTCCTTCGCTACCAGAGACACATTTTCTATAAAAAATTTCTCAGCTGCATTGAGGCAGTTACATATATTCGCTGCTGAGCTCGAAGCTCAAACAGTTTAATAGTTGTTGCAAATGCATTTCGCTTGCAGACATTTTTTCGTTTACTTCCGGCTTTTTTGGTTTTTGGCGCTTACAAAGCTAAATTCACGACCGCGTAAACGAAGAAAAATTGCTATAAGACGGCCTCGAGAGTTTTCATTAGGAATAACAGTTTTTTCAACAAATAGGAGTACGCATAAAAAGCGCAGCTATTGAAATGTACTATTGCTAATATGCGAATGTTATGTACAATAACTATAAATTTGATAAACAGCTACACAAATTAATATAAAGATGAAGTTATTTCAAATTAAACTAATTAATTTGTTCGAAATAGCGACGTGCTTCATTACAGAAAATACAATTTCGAAAAGAAATAAAAGACTTGAAGAAAGAAATTTAGCTATACGAGCGTAATTGCCTGGCTTCGATTTAATTTTGCATATAATATATCGTGCAAAGAGCGCTAACTTTTTTGATTATTTGCTTTCAAATGGCAATTTTATCAATGTGCAGACTAAGCTGTTGTTGAATTGATTTGTCAACCAAGGACCTCTTGAAGCAGAATGATAAAAACAGAAAGAAGGATTGAATTTTCGAAACAGATATCCCTGTATAGTAAGTTTAATTTTTTCTTTATGAGTGCAGCTATAGCGATTGATAAAGAGTCGAATCAACTGCTCATAGTTTGTCAATAAGTTTTCTAAATAAAACACTTACACGGAGTTTTCCGAAAAGGAAGGGTCCCTTTCTTGATCGCATTCCAGTGGTCCTTTTTTAATGTTTATATTTTCTTATTTATAGCTATTGTTTTCATTTGCGTCGAGGCCAATCGACACGCATTTTGTAATTATCGTTATTAAATCAAATTTAAATTTAGTTAAACAAATCCATTTATTGTCGAAATTTAAGGTTGAAAACAATACGGAGCATCTATCGACCAGAGATGGCCAGGAGGACGCCACGCCCGACACCGTTGAGTCAGTAGTTAAGTCCTCTGACGATGGACCCGCGGGAGAAGTTGCTGGCATCTCGGATAATCACGAGTGGTAAGCGGACTTAGGATTCATCATTATTATAATATTAAAAATATATATAATATTTACACAATAAAAAATCATTTTATAAGAATGTTTTGCATCCATACAGTAAATACTATAAAACAAGATTGCAACATTTTCAGATATTAAGAGCAACTATTGTAAAAGAAGAAATGGACAAATTTTTATTCATTTAGAAATGTTCGAGAGCTTCTGCACCGAGATACCTATACTGTCCCACAACCAGAGTGATAATGCAACATGGGGCTTTACATGGCAACAATTTTTGAGCAGCCCATTTTTTGAACAATATTTTTCAGCATATTACACATCCCATTTTCTGATAATTTGTTATTTCCTCTGAGTACATGCTTGCCTATGTCTGCTATATATAGTCATATAAACAGTTATGTAACACGTTCATTAGAATCAAGCCAGAACAATACATAGGTCTGCCGGAATTGTATTATTTTTACAAGCTGAGCTGTAGACTAAAAAAGTCAAAAAACCTCTTTAGCTTTACATTGATTTTATTGGTCTAAGGTGTTTTTAACCTTTAACGCAAATCATGTTTCACTCGCTTAATCTTTATTACAATGATCTTTGAATATTTGTTTTAATTTCAATAATTATAGCCTATATTTCTGCAATTTTGGAGTAGTCCAACCTTGCTTAAAGCCTTAAAAATTGCACTAAATGATTAAATAGTGAACAGGAGTGTTTTCGAATTTACTAAATTAATTATACGAGTTATATGCTGACAATAGAAAAAAATCGAAAACAAAATGACGTAATAAACTTTAAATCACTGCTACATCGTCATGGTCGTGCAATTTATATATAAACAAGCTTTGCCTTCAATTTAAATATATTGAAATCATGTACTTTTAAATAGCTGTTCCTTTGTGCTGTTCCTTGTCATTGTTTCAATCGTACGCAATATTAATCATCTGCGCCAGCTTCCATGCACTTCGACCATCTCCCAAAACTACTTGTGACCATTACCCTTTGTGTACTCGTACTCTCGTAAGATTTGTTTGACTCTTGAATCCAGACAAAGTCAGAACGACATTGATTTTATTTAAAAAACTCAACTCGCAACACAGCGATTTGACACAAAATTTACGAGTATAACGTTAATAGATACCGATTTCATTATTAATTAACACTACCAAAATAACAAAAAACGCAGAAAAACTGAAAACATGAAATACATTAGCAAGACTATAAAAACCTTTTGTTTGAAATTATAAAAATCTGGTTTAAAGTTGTCTTTTATATCGTACAACTAACTAATTATTACCTTTCGAAGGGTTAGGTATGCGCCTTTTAGCAGAATATATAAATTTAACAAACGAGTATCGTTACCTGCTTAACGCTGCCTTATTTAGATTGTTAGCCTAGAATTAATCTAAACTCAAACCTGTGGCCAGGTTTGTAGCTTTTCATTTCATTTTAGCGTGATCGGACTGCGTTTAAACTGTTGTACAATTTTTTCTGAATTCATTTTCTCGACCTTATCGACATTGAATCCCAGTAGCAGATTCAAAACTTAATTTTCGCTTCAATGCAATCCAAAAGTTTTTAATTGCTTTAATCTTCAAGAATACTATTCGCTCTATAATATTCTGCTTGTCTGCCTTGCTCTTGCTGCGCCCGTATGCAAATTTGATTGTTTATACACATCAATGCAAGAAGCTGGTAGAAATATTTTATTTTATAATAGACTTTATCTAAAAGCAGCATGATGCCATGTCATTGCTTGCAGACAGTGGCACATTTAATTATAGATTTACATTGCTCATCATACTGCGCTAAATTAAGTCCGAAAAATCCGAACGTTATAAACTATGTCGTAAAAACTAACAATGATAAATATACAAGCAATATTAATTAGGATACCGTCATTTCGACGCTTATACAGCTTAAGCGTAAACTTTCTGTCTTAAAATTGCGACTATTAGTTGTTATACACGGCCACCCTCATTCTCTGCGCGGGCTATTTTATTCCAAATGCACATTAAGCTAATGTACGTGCAAGGTTGGTGTACGTTTAATTGAATGTACATTTCCCTCGTATCGAACCCTTAGGTTGGCTCTTAAATATATATATCGTAACCAATGCCCAAGTCGGGGCCGAAGTCTTAGCAAATTATCTCGGTTTCGCGTCAGTCACTACATTGGCGTCGCAAGCTGTTCAATCAATAGCTGTTCAACTACAACTGCCCCCACCCGAGCCGTTCGACGTTAACAGAGAATCACACACGCTCGCATCACTGTGGGAGGATTGGTCTTCGCGGTTCCTGTGTTTTATTCACGCCTCGGGCGTCAAGGACTCGGCCCAGCAAAGACAAGTCCTGCTATACACGGGCGGAAAAGAGCTGGCCGAACTCTACAAGCAACTAACCAACACAGGAGACACTATCGACCAACTTATCAAGGCATTTAAAGACCACTTTACCGGTCGCAACTGCGTTGTTCTCTCAAGGTACGAGTTCAGAAATTGCGTTCAGCAGCCGAATCAGAGCATCGATGCATGGGTCAGTCGGCTCTACAAGGCCGCGGAAAGCTGCGAATTCGCTGACCTGCATGACTCTCTCATCCGAGACCAGGTCGTCGCCGGCTGTCACTCTGAGCAACTCAGGCGTAGACTGCTGCAGACTTCCAACATCAGTCTGCAGGAAGCTTTGCAACTATGCCGAACCTTCGAAGCCGCGAGCTATCAGTCAGCCGCCATGGAAACGCGCCATGATGAGAACATCAACTTCATGCGACGATCTCGAGGTGAACAACACGAGAGCTCATCCTACAAGTACAAGGCCTCTAATACTATTAAATGCTACCGATGAGGCGAAGCCGGGCACCGAAGCTGCAACGCCGCCAAAGGCAAAACATGCAAGAGCTGCAACAAGCCTGGGCACCTGGCCAAGGCCTGCCTATCCAAGGACAGTTTTAAAAACCGACTACACGTCCTCGAAGACAACATGCAGGACCCAGGCTCCTCAGAGCGCGCGAGTAGCCCGTTGATCGACGAAGGAGAAATATTCTGCATGTCTGCAAGCAAGCTGCCCCTGATGGAAATCTCAGTAAACGGCAAGCGAGTGAAAGCGCTAATAGATAGCGGCGCCAGCTGCAACGTCATTGATAGGGCGACCTTCCAGGACATCAAGTCGGCCGAAACGATGCTTTTCAGCTCGACACGTCAACTGTATCCGTTCGGCTCCAGAAGACCCTTGGCCACCGCTGGTCGGACTGAGCTCCCTGTCAAAATCAGCGGTTTAGAGGTCCCGGTCGAGTTCACCGTGGTGCGCAATCCGGGCGTCACTATCCTAGGGAGAGCGACGAGCGAAAAATTCTGAGTCCTGCGAGTGAGACCGCTAGAGCCTGAGACCCGCATTAACAGCATCAGCGGCGTTAGCAAGGTCAATGCAGAGGAGCCTCAGTGCCCAGAGGCCAACTCTGCCGATCTCCCAGTCGAACTGCAGCTCGATCGCATCCTCAGCAAGCACCAGGTGCTCTTCAAGGGAGACGGCTGCGTCAAGGACGTCAAAGTGAGCATCCGACTCAAGGACGGTGCCATCCCGGTCTGCCACCCGCCCAGTCGCGTTCCTATCCACCTTCGGGACTCCGCCATTAAAGAGCTCGAGGAGCTGCTCAGCGAGGGCATAATCGAGAGAGTTTCCGAGCCGTCTGAATAGGTCGCCAGGATGGTTGTGGTCCCAAAAACCACCCCAGCCAGGTGCGAATCACACAAGACCTGCGAGACCTGCGAGTAATAGAAAACAACCTATTCCAACATTTGAAGAAGTGACGGACGAGATGGCCGACTCGCACTATTTTTCGGAGCTGGACATTCACAAAGCCTTCCATCAGATCATACTCGATGAGGGTTCACGAAAACTTCTTACCTTTTCTACGCCACTGGGTTTCATGAGGCTTACGAGGCTATGCATGGGCTTCACATCAGCATCGGAAATATTACAGCGCGTTATGTCTACCGTACTCAGCGGACTGCCAGGAGTGAGATGGGTGCACGACGACATCATTGTGCACGCCCGGGACATCCTGGATCACAACAGCCGCCTAGCCAGCTGCCTCCATCGCCTTCGAGACACGGCCTGACTCTAAATCAAGCGAAGTGCAAATTCGATGTTCAGGAGGTCGAATTCTTGGCCATGAGGCTGTCCGCTAAAGGCATCCAGCCAGCCGAGTCAAAAGTCAAAGCGATAAAAACCTTCAAGGAGCCGACAAACGCGGCAGAAGTCCGCTCCTTCCTCGGCCTGGTCACGTTCGTCAGTCGTTTCATTCCGGGACTCGCGGACATGACAAAACCACTCCGGGACCTGACCAAGAAGAGCTCAAGCTGGTAGTGGAGCGAGCAGCACGCCAAAGCCTTTCAAACTGTCTGGGACCGCATTGCGAGCGACACCACGCTGGTATTCTTTGATAAGCGCCGCCACACCGAACTCATCGTGGACGCCAGCCCTACAGGACTCGGTGCCATTCTCTGCCAGGTCCAACCGGACGGAGCGTCTCGGCCGGTTGCATTCGCAAGTAGAGCCTTGTCTGCAGTTGAGTCCAGATACTCGCAGACAGAGCGAGAGGCTTTAGCGATCAAGTACGGATGTCTAAAGTTTCGGCACTATCTCAGCGGTGCAGCAAATTTTACAGTCGTGACCGATCATAAGCCGCTGACCTTCATGTTTAAGCCTGGCTCGCGCCCACCTCCACGCATCGAACGCATGGCACTCAGCATCCAGGACTTGCAGTTCAACGTCATTTACCGACCAGGCCCGTTCAACCCAAGTGACATTCTCAGTCGGCAGCCTGAACCCGTTCCAAAAATGATCAACGTCGGCGAGATGCTGGACACCAACTACATCGGCAGCATTGTCCAAGCTGCGACACCAAGAGGACTGTCTCTGCTGCAAGTCAGGGAAGCGACGGCATCCCTTCATCGACAATGTCCTCATTGCGCACCGGCAGTTGGGATCTGCGGAACGGCAAGATTTGGCGAATGCATTCGGTTCGACATGAGCTGACGGAGGCGTTCGGAGTTCTCCTAAGAGACCAGCGACTTTTGATCCCCGAAGCTCTGCAGTCAACCGTTCTTCAGTTAGCCCATCAAGGTCATCAAGGTGAGATAAAAACTTTACTGCGACTCAATTCAAAAGTCTGGTGGGCAGGAATGTCAGCTGAGGCCAAACGAATGGTGGCGGAGTGCCTAGAGTACGCCGCCGCGAATCATCGAGCAGAAGTCCAGCAGCTCCACTACAACCAACCGAACTACCGGAGTCACCCTGGTCCATCATAGGAATTGATTTTCTCGGTCCCATCAACGGACGACAACTTTTGATGATTGTGAACCACTATTCACGCTATCCGATTGTCATTGCAATGAAGTCGTCCACCGCAGAGTGCACCACCCGGCAGCTGCAGCAAATTTTTGCAACGTTTGGAATTCCCAAGCAGATTGTGACGGACAACGGCCCATCATTCTCGTCGGAAGCGTTCACTAGTTTCATCAAGAGTCACGGGACCAGCCACCGTCGAATCACGCCGTACCATCCTGAGGCCAACGGCATTACGGAGCGCATCAACAGGTCCCTGAACAAGTCTCTACGCATCTCCAGCGCCCAAGGCGAGCCAAAACTGCACTGCAAGAGCGTCACCAGCCGACCTGATGTTCGGGAGGCCAGTCCAGGACTGCATTCCGAGAATGAATCAGCGCAACCAGAGGATCCCAGCGGTGGCGGTCAGGAGGCGGGACAGCGACTACAAGGCCGCCATGAAAACTGACGCTGATGCAAAAAAATCGGCAGACAGCATCGCATCCAAACCGGCGACAGGGTTTTGAGAAGGCGAGTCAAGCACTCCAAGACCGATACCCCCTTCAAAATCGATCCCTGGACAGTCTCTGAGGTCAAACGCGACTCTGTCATTCTCAAGCGACAGGACGGCAACAGCTGCATGCACCATGTCACCGACGTCAAGCGGGTGCCAGCCCTTTCAGCTCCAGAAGGACAAGACACAGCTAATGAGCCGGAAAGCGCTGAACAGACCGCGGCGACTTTCGGCGCTGCGGCGACGATCGAGTCTGGTGCGGCGGAGCCACCAATTGGATGCCGCCCGCACCCAAGAAGCTGCAAAATCCCGAGACCGGACTATCGTGATTGATTTTCTTTCTGACTGATTTGATTCGGACTGATTCATGAACTGTCAATTTCTGCATGATGTTTCACTATCAAAATAACTTTTAATCCCGTTTTTATTTTCCTGTAAAAGTTCACGCGGGGGAAAGATGTTATACACGGCCACCCTCATTCTCTGCGCGGGCTATTTTATTCCAAATGCACATTGAGCTAAAGTACGTGCAAGGTTGGTGTACGTTTAATTGAATGTACATTTCCCTCGTATCGAACCCCTAGGTTGGCTCTTAAATATATATATCGTAACCAATGCCCAAGTCGGGGCCGAAGTCTTACTCAGCGAATTATTTCGGTCGGTTTCGCGTCAGTCACTACATTAGTAAAATTATTTTCTAGCTCCATATGAAATTTCTGAAAAATTCTTGCTACAAACATACGAGTAGTTCTAGATGATGCTTACAACGAGGTGCTAAATGTGGTTGGTGGCAGCACCAACCAGCGAGACCAAATACAAAAAAACCAACCCATGTTCTAATTTAAATTTTCGACACGATAAAAAGCCACTTGCAGTGACGCGAAAAAGCATTAACTGTATTGTTAAACACTGAAACTTCTCATTTATTTAATCACTTGTTAAAAACGCATTGTTTAATAAACAAAAACCACTGGTCGCACAATTTGCAAAAGTGTTAATAGAAACAGAGGTACACACTGGCTTAAACTTTATTTAACTCTGAACAAATCCGATGGCAAAACGATCTGACTGCGAACAAGAGCTTAAGGAGTCAAACTTGATACAGTAAATCGAATTGAATCAGCTCGATATGTGCAGTAGACACGTGAAGAGAAACGTCAAAAAACGGCACAGCTTTTGGTTAGTAAAAAAATAATTCGAATGTTAAACTCAGCTAGACAACTCTGAAGGGTACTTTTTTTACAGAAACTCGAGCTACGAGATCTACTAGTAAGACAGGTAGACACAGATTGAATAACACAAACGTAACTGACTAAATGTTAACTACAAATACACTGAACTTTAAACGCGGTACTGAACTGTGGGCAAAAACAGTGCAGCAAACACTTGTTGCATTGCATGCCACCTTTGCTTGAGTTTTGCTAAAGCATGAAGTCAAACCAACAAGGCTGCGAAAGACTTGCTTGTTCTCGAATCAATATTTCATTTAATTTGGACAAAAAATAAAATTACAGAACACATAACTGTGAGAAATGACCAAATGGCGTGACAATTCAAGCTCGAACTCCTTGATTTGAATAGCAACTTATTGTTTACCTTAAGCTTGAACATTGACTATAGAAGCCCAACAGCGAGTATGGTGATGAATGAACACGAGCGAAAAGCATTTTTATTCATAAATACTGCTTGAAGTGATTACTGCCAAGTGACATCGATTGAACTGAAGTACGTAGCCAGCTTACGTATTGCAATGCGGATGCTATTACAAATAGCTATTTAGCATTCTATGTAGCTAAGCGAATGTATTGACAACCAACGATTCACAATTGCTCGCATATAGCCAAAACAAAAAGTCTCTTGCTTCTAAGCATTAAATCAATGCATATATGGGCTATCAGCTGAAACGCTGGGCAACGGCGGAGGCGTTTGCGTAGGCGGCGGCGGCTGCGTAGGCGGTGGAGGCGGCGGTGTGAAAGTCAGCGGCAAAGAAGCGCCAGACGGAGGCGGTCGCGAGTAGTCAGTGAAGCCTCGAATTCTCGGCGGCTGCTGCTGATTATGATTATGATTGTGATTATTATTATTGTTAGATAGGTGATACACGTGCTGCTGTGCTGACACTGAGCTGGCAGATCTGTGCAGACCTGAGCTAAGCTGATGAGGCTGAGTTGAAGGAGGCGGAGGTGGAGGCACGAAGGACGCTGGCAGCATCAGCTCTTCCGGACGCTCGTAGACCTCGCCTGCCATGATGAATGTATTGGTTGGGAATCAGGCTTAGATGAAGATTAAAATTGGATAAAAGAAACAATAATTATAGTTCAATATAATGCTCACAGTTAATCCTACTCTGCGACAAGTAAATCGGCCTCAGATGCTGCTGCTGTTGCTGCCCCAACGGTATCTGCGGTTGTAGCTTCATCATTGGCGCACAAGCGGTTCGGCGCCGACGCCGCCACCAGAGCCATTAAGCGCGGCAGTGGTCGCACGACGCGGCCTCCGTTTCCGTCGCTGCTGAGGCTGAGATTGCTGTTGCTGTTGTTGCTGCTGATTGAGCCGAGGTCTACTTCCGCTGTCGAGGGTGGCGCTGTTATAAAACCGACCATTGCCAGATTTAAAGTACGGATCGGGGTCGAGACCGTCCTCGAAGTCGCTGTCGCCGCCGCCGCTAGGCGGTTGACGATAGAGTTCATAAGGATAGGAATTGTTTTCCTGTTGATGAAGCACCTGCTGCTGATAGTAGGAGTCTGCTTGGAATGGTTGCTGCTGCATTTGATAATAGTGCTGCAGAGGAGAGGCATTCTGCTGTTGCTGCTGCTGCTGTTGTAGCAGAGGAACCATCCCGCTGCGCAGAGAGGCGTACTGTCCGTAAGCCGGCTGTCTATAGCCAACAGCAGATGAAGGCAGCTGCGGAGGCGGACTCTGGTAGTGGCCAAGGTTTGGAGTAGCCATGGCGCTCGGTGGCAGATATCCAGTGGCAGATTTGAACAGGGTGTTCGAGTCCATCGGCGGTGAAAATGCCAGAGGCAGATGAGAAGCTGGTGGAGAAGAGTTAAGGTGTGAGAAATTGTGTAAGAAAAATTATAGAAGCACGAGATGGCAGCGAAAGTACTTACTATCAACCATATCAAGTGAGATGACAAATCATAACAAATAATAATTTTCTAAACAATTTAAGCCAACTAACTAAACAACAGGAAGTGAAACGGAAAAAGCGTATAAATAATAATCCTTACGCGTCCCAATCCCCTCTTTACCCTACCCTAGTTTACCCTAGTAGCGGCATGATCAAGTCAAACTAATAATCTAACAAATAATAGCAGAAAATAGACAATACTGAAGGCATTAGAATATCAATAAAAAACAAACAACGTATTCATGTAATATATACAATAAAACTAAAAATGCGCGAGCTAAACTACTAAGGAATCTATACGAGAACAATATTTTACTGTATATCCGTTGATACGGCTCTCACCATAGGTAATGTTATTACTCCACGAGTCGTCTGTGAGAATTTTGGAATTATTTTAATACGAATGAAGTATTAAAGTTAAACGTAGAAAGTCTATAAATTGACACTTAATTATCACTACTAAATAAAAGATTAGCTCAACGTAAACTAACCATACAACTTTATGCAATGAAAAGCCAAATGCCTCGTCATCTAAATTAAATATTAATACAATACGCAATCGTTAAACTTACTAGGCAAAGCCGATCGTCGATGTTTGGTCCGCCATTTCCGTAACAGGCAAAATCCAAGCAGGCCTAAGCCTAGAAGAACCAGCAGGGCTATTAAGCCGCTAACCAACAGTATAAGCACCATGTTGTGTTTCGGCCCAGCATTTGATTCGGAATCATTTTTATTTCTTTTGTCCCCATTCGGAAATTTATCGAGTCCGATAGGAAGTTTCAGGCTGACCGCGGCGCTGTCTGGCGACCTTAACAGACGATCCTCATTAGATCCGGAAGCGCGGCCGTCACTAAACTCTAATTCGGCAAACATGCGCAGGGTGTACTGGTATCCCGGCTGCAAATCGTAGAAATAGTATTGCCTAGCCGAGCCGTTACCCACTCGGTACTTTGTGTACTGATTAGTTCCATTCTCCAGCTGACGCCTGGCCCAGATTACGAAACCGACTGCGACCGCGTCAGAAGAAGCATCATAGGCCCACTTAAGCGGCTCGTCGGAGCTAAATCTTGGCACGTCGGTTATCTGAATGTTTAAAAATCATTAGATAAGTAATAGCAGTAGTAGCTTATTTTCTAATGTAACAACTTAGCTGGTACTTTTCCTCTACAGCAGTGGTAGGGGAGCTTTTGAATCGTAAAATGCTTGACAGCCAGATTATAGACAGTCTGAACGATCTACCAAGTTAACTCTACTACACTAAATAAGCATATTGATCATGTAAGTCAAGAGTAGATAAAAAATACAAGGAGTTTATAAAGTTGACTTCATGAAGATGTACGAGCCGTAACGTTATCTTGTATACCTCATGTAGCCCACAAGATGCAGCGTCATAACAGTCTGTCTCTAAAAATCCTAAGACTAAATAAACTGTTTCAATCACCTTAACTAGCTTTTTCAATTCCCATTAATTTCATTCCTATCTGTCACTTGTTCATTAGTCATGCAACCGATACTCACCTTAGGCGGTGGACCGACAATATCGGCAAAACTAACAGGCGGCCGACTCCAATCGGTGAGCCCGAACTCCGACCGGTCACTAGTGATGGCGGCCAGATGAAAGGCTAAACGAAATTGATAGACCCTACCTGGTCGGGCGCCGGCCCAAACAACGTGTAACCTGCGACGGGAATCGTGCGCGGAAACCGCAGTCCCAGCGGTAGCGGGTACCGTGTCGTCTAGGGTGCGAATTTCGCCTGGACAGTCGATATCGTTAGTGCCAGCGGTCTGTTTCACCAAAGCGGCTGTGTCGCAGTACTGCACTCGATAATATTTAATTAATTGTGAATTTGGAGTCCACCAGCTGATATTGACCACCGTGCTACTATCGACTCGACGTGCTTCTGGCGCTTTTGTGTCTGGATTGCATTTGGATACAATTTATATATTAGAAATTCCACCGCTGCCACCACAATTGACACACTAAGCTTAACCGGTGAAAACGGTACCCAGGCCAAGAAGCGTCCCAGGGTCACTTGCGCCAAAAAGTCATCAAAAAAGTCGTTTAAGAGTCAATTTGAGACGTTTTTTGTCTGCGACGCTGGGGCGCTTTTATAATGACTCTGGGGTCGTAGAGTCGTATCTGAGGCGTGCTAGAGTCGCTTTAGAATCACTGAGTTGCGTCTGAAGCGCATCTGCGTGACTTGCGTGATGCACTCATAACTAATCAGTCGCCTCTCCATCGCATCACAGTCGTTTGATTTGAGTTTTTTAAGTCACAAGAGTCGCTATAGTCACTAAGTGAGTGATTTTAATTGACTCTTTAGCAATTCTTGTCAGGGAAACGTTTTCAACGGTTTAGTAAATTTATTATAAACTTGAATATTTAAATTATTACGTGTAACTTATCCTAACTTGAGTTTAAATTGTTCAATGATACTTTTTTATATCTGCAGCTATAGAGATCAAAAGATCAAACGTTAGAAAAGTTGCAAATTTAGTGGATCTGGTGTAAAGAATCCAACCAAATTCGCTTTTTCAACAAAAAATCCTAATATTATTATGTAAGCATTTAATATACATTACTCACATTCAGCAGGATATCCACCGCTAGTTCCAATTCCGCTTCCGTCTGATGAGCCGCCGCCACCACCAGCGGGTGGCATTGCGGTAGGTTGCGCTGGAGAGATGGGCTCTGAAAGAATGGTACAATTATTGTTAAGGGCATAGCTCAACGTAATGTAGAAGACGGGGTTTTCGCATTTTTAAGTCAAGGTCCGAAGGTTACTCTTAAGCTAACAAGCCTATGAGTGGAAGTTCCTTCTGATATTACATTTGTACCTGATTGCATGATGCTCTTTCATAAGCTCTAATTTAGCATCGGAAGGGAGGGGAGATACAGGAGACGAGAGAATGGAGAAGGAGAGAGGGGAGATTAGAGAGGAGAGCTGAGAAAAGACACAAACCTTGAGCGGCCGGATTGCTATTGTGAAGTTTCAAAGGACCCGAGGGCCGGATAGAGAAGCCTGGCGGGCCGGACTTTGACGACCCCTGATATACACGTAAATATAAATAAGCAATATAAATAAGTGCTCACTCACCATATCCAGCATGGATAGTCTGAACAAACAATAGTCGGCCAGTATCCTTTTGGGTAACTCGGCACTTATACACACCCTGGAAGCGGGCTTTTTCATCGCCGAATTTAGTCGAACTCACCAGACCAAGAATATTCTCGAATTGCATGTACGGATTCAGAATCGGTCCTTTGCTAGGAGTAACATTAATCAGCTGATTGTCCTTATAGAAGGTGAACACGTAATTACTTCGAGGCTCAAACTGACTGCCGCATTTGATCTGTTGGAAAGTTTCTCCCGGCTTCAATAGTTTGTAGGTTACACTCTTTGTGCTGTTTAAGAACTGAACGATTTCTTTGTCGGTGGTCGATGGATTAGTGGTAGCCCCAGCAGGTTCGTCAATCGGTGGTCGGGCTGGTGTTGGAACTGCTGCAAAGATTTTCATTTTTCAAATCAAATTTGGGAGAAAAACTAATAGATATCCTCGGCAGGAATCTATTGAGTGCTCACCTGGCTCAGTCGGCCGTTGCAGCGTGTCGCCTTGAACGGTGAGCAAAGCGTTTGCGCTCTCCCAGATGTCGGCCTCCGGGTCGCTAGCGATGCATTGGAAAATGCCGCGTATTGACGGGTTCAGCTTACGCACCCTGATTGTGGACACTGGAAAATTGTCAAGACGAATCCAGTATGATGATGAAGATGAATAACAAAAATGAGTATCATGAATAACTCCTGAAAATAAAATTACTTACATCCGGTACTTGAAGTTTCATCTGAAATGATGATAGTAAAAATGAAAAAAATAGTAAAGTAGATTTTAACGAGCGTATCACCCAAATTCTTACTGGACTCTTCAAAGGGTGCCGCTATCTCCTTCCACAGATTCATTTAAGGGTGCCACTATCTCCTTCCGCAGATTCATCAAAGGGTGCCGCTATTTCCTTCCACAGACTTTTCAAAGGGTGCCGCTATTCCCTTCCACAGACTTTTCAAAGGGTGCCACTACCCTTTTTTCCCAACGCTTTCACATATTGTTTAATCCTACCTTGAATCGCCGGTCCCTCGCTGTCTCGAGGACTAACGAATCTGCCATTGTTGTACCACAGTAAAGAACGGCTGCTTGAGCCGCCAGAAATGCGACACTTGAAGCTGGCTTCGGAGTCTGGTGTGCTCATCTTTACATTTTCCGGCTTGACAACAATGGAGAGACGCTCTTAAAGTGATGTGTTAGTTTTACAATGTGCACTGTAGGTTGATGATTTTTAAATTCATCAGTACAGACGAATTATTATTATTATTAATATTATTATTATTACAGAAGGACCGCAGACACCCTGGATCAACTCCCAAGCACATACACCCTAATCGTCAGGCGTGTGCACTCTGTGCCTTGGGGGTTGGCCCTCATGGGCCTGAACCGCACGATAACCCTTGCAACCCTTGCAGCAGACAGATCTTGCAACAATTCAAAAAAGCAATGAATTTAGTAAAACATTGTTTTTTAAATTACTTTTAACAGAAATCTTAAACATCCTTCCCAGCGTCAGATCTCTAGTGTGCACGTTCCCATTTCGATAGGTCGCCCGGCAGGTGTAATCGCCGGCATCGTCAACTTGAATATTTTTAAACTGCAACAGGCCGAACTCTTTCCTTTCTTTTGCCGACTCAGGCAACTGTCGCATGCCGTTGTCTCGGAGGAAGGACACCTCAGCGATGGGTGAGGACTCCGTGATGCAGGTGTAAGTCACGTTGTCACCCTCTGTCACCGTCAAATTTGTTGGCTTTGGTGGCGATAGAAATGTCGGCTTGAAAGCCTGCAGGGCCTCTGTGAACAGGGCGAGAGAAGAAAA